>OZ012664.1:14749665-15082832 GCA_963942545.1 Oxycera nigricornis | reverse complement strand
AGAGCTTGTGCATGGAGCCTCCGAGCGATTTCAAAAATTTTTCAAAAATTTTCATCTCTCGCATCCTCTTGTAAATAAATAAATTGATGATTTTGAATAGAATCGAGAGCTTGTGCATGGAGCCTCCGAGCGATTTCAAAAATTTTTCAAAAATTTTCATCTCTCGGATCCTCTTGTAAATAAATAAATTGATGATTTTGAATAGAATCGAGAGTTTGTGCATGGAGCCTCCGAGCGATTTAAAAAAATTTCAAAAATTTTCATCTTTCGGATCCTCTTGTAAATAAATAAATTGATGATTTTGAATAGAATCGAGAGCTTGTGCATGGAGCCTCCGAGCGATTTCAAAAATTTTTCAAAATTTTTCATCTCTCGGATCCTCTTGTAAATAAATAAATTGATGATTTTGAATAGAATCGAGAGCTTTTGCATGGAGCCTCAGAGCGATTTCAAAAAATTTTCAAAAATTTTCATCTTTCGGACCCTCTTGTAAATAAATAAATTGATGATTTTGAATAGAATCGAGAGCTTGTGCATGGAGCCTCCGAGCGGTTTCAAAAATTTTCATCTCTCGGATCCTCTTGTAAATAAATAAATTGATGATTTTAAATAGAATCGAGAGCTTGTGCATGGTGCCTCCGAGCGATTTCAAAATTTTTCAAAAATTTTTCAAAAATTTTCATCTTTCGGATCCTCTTGCAAATGAATAAATTGATGATTTTGAATAGAATCGAGAGCTTGTGCATGGAGCCTCCGAGCGATTTCAAAAAATTTTCAAAAATTTTCATCTTTCGGATCCTCTTGTAAATAAATAAATTGATGATTTTGAATAGAATCGAGAGCTTGTGCATGGAGCCTCCGAGCGATTTCAAAAATTTTTCAAAATTTTTCATCTCTCGGATCCTCTTGTAAATAAATAAATTGATGATTTTGAATAGAATCGAGAGCTTGTGCATGGAGCCTCCGAGCGATTTGAAAAAATTTTCAAAAATTTTCATCTTTCGGATCCTCTTGTAAATAAATAAATTGATGATTTTGAATAAGCTTGTGCATGGAGCCTCCGAGCGATTTCAAAATTTTTTCAAAAACTTTCATCTTTCGGATCCTCTTGTAAATAAATAAATTGATGATTTTGAATAGAATCGAGAGCTTGTGCATGGAGCCTCCGAGCGATTTCAAAATTTTTCAAAAATTTTCATCTTTCGGATCCTCTTGTAAATAAATAAATTGATGATTTTGAATAGAATCGAGAGCTTGTGTATGGAGCCTCCGAGCGATTTCAAAATTTTTTCAAAATTTTCATCTCTCGGATCCTCTTGTAAATAAATAAATTGATGATTTTGTATAGAATCGAGAGATTGTGCATGGAGCCTCCGAGCGATTTCAAAAATTTTTCAAAAATTTTCATCTCTCGGATCCTCTTGTAAATAAATAAATTGATGATTTTGAATAGAATCGAGAGCTTGTGCATGGAGCCTCGAGGCGATTTCAAAAATTTTTCAAAAAATTCATCTCTCGGATCCTCTTGTAAATAAATAAATTGATGATTTTGAATAGAATCGAGAGCTTGTGCATGGAGCCTCCGAGCGATATCAAAAATTTTTCAAAAATTTTCATCTCTCGGATCCTCTTGTAAATAAATAAATTGATGATTTTGAATAGAATCGAGAGCTTGTGCATGGAGCCTCTGAGCGATTTCAAAATTTTTTCAAAAACTTTCATCTTTCGGATCCTCTTGTAATTAAATAAATTGATGATTTTGAATAGAATCGAGAGCTTGTGCATGGAGCCTCCGAGCGATTTCAAAATTTTTTCAAAAACTTTCATCTTTCGGATCCTCTTGTAAATAAATAAATTGATGATTTTGAATAGAATCGAGAGCTTGTGCATGGAGCCTCCGAGCGATTTCAAAAATTTTTCAAAAACTTTCATCTTTCGGATCCTCTTGTAAATAAATAAATTGATGATTTTGAATAGAATCGAGAGCTTGTGCATGGAGCCTCCGAGCGATTTCAAAAATTTTTCAAAAATTTTCATCTCTCGGATCCTCTTGTAAATAAATAAATTGATGATTTTGAATAGAATCGAGAGCTTGTGCATGGAGCCTCCGAGCGATTTCAAATTTATTCAAAAACTTTCATCTTTCGGATCCTCTTGTAAATAAATAAATTGATGATTTTGAATAGAATCGAGAGCTTGTGCATGGAGCCTCCGAGCGATTTCAAAAATTTTTCAAAAATTTTCATCTTTCGGATCCTCTTGTAAATAAATAAATTGATGATTTTGAATAGAATCGAGAGCTTGTGCATGGAGCCTCCGAGCGATTTCAAAAAATTTTCAAAAATTTTCATCTTTCGGATCCTCTTGTAAATAAATAAATTGATGATTTTGAATAGAATCGAGAGCTTGTGCATGGAGCCTCCGAGCGATTTCAAAAAATTTTCAAAAATTTTCATCTCTCGGATCCTCTTGTAAATAAATAAATTGATGATTTTGAATAGAATCGAGAGCTTGTGCATGGAGCCTCCGAGCGATTTCAAAAATTTTTCAAAAATTTTCATCTCTCGCATCCTCTTGTAAATAAATAAATTGATGATTTTGAATAGAATCGAGAGCTTGTGCATGGAGCCTCCGAGCGATTTCAAAAATTTTTCAAAAATTTTCATCTCTCGGATCCTCTTGTAAATAAATAAATTGATGATTTTGAATAGAATCGAGAGTTTGTGCATGGAGCCTCCGAGCGATTTAAAAAATTTCAAAAATTTTCATCTTTCGGATCCTCTTGTAAATAAATAAATTGATGATTTTGAATAGAATCGAGAGCTTGTGCATGGAGCCTCCGAGCGATTTCAAAAATTTTTCAAAATTTTTCATCTCTCGGATCCTCTTGTAAATAAATAAATTGATGATTTTGAATAGAATCGAGAGCTTTTGCATGGAGCCTCAGAGCGATTTCAAAAAATTTTCAAAAATTTTCATCTTTCGGATCCTCTTGTAAATAAATAAATTGATGATTTTGAATAGAATCGAGAGCTTGTGCATGGAGCCTCTGAGCGATTTCAAAAATTTTTCAAAAATTTTCATCTTTCGGATCCTCTTGTAAATAAATAAATTGATGATTTTGAATAGAATCGAGAGCTTGTGCATGGAGCCTCTGAGCGATTTCAAAATTTTTTCAAAAACTTTCATCTTTCGGACCCTCTTGTAAATAAATAAATTGATGATTTTGAATAGAATCGAGAGCTTGTGCATGGAGCCTCCGAGCGGTTTCAAAAATTTTCATCTCTCGGATCCTCTTGTAAATAAATAAATTGATGATTTTAAATAGAATCGAGAGCTTGTGCATGGTGCCTCCGAGCGATTTCAAAAATTTTTCAAAAATTTTCATCTTTCGGATCCTCTTGCAAATGAATAAATTGATGATTTTGAATAGAATCGAGAGCTTGTGCATGGAGCCTCCGAGCGATTGCAATTTTTTTTCAAAAACTTTCATCTTTCGGATCCTCTTGTAAATAAATAAATTGATGATTTTGAATAGAATCGAGAGCTTGTGCATGGAGCCTCTGACCGATTTTAAAAAAATTTCAAAAAATTTTATCTTTCGGATCCTCTTGTAAATAAATAAATTGATGATTTTGAATAGAATCGAGAGCTTGTGCATGGAGCCTCCGAGCGATTTCAAAAATTTTTCAAAAATTTTCATCTCTCGGATCCTCTTGTAAATAAATAAATTGATGATTTTGAATAGAATCGAGAGTTTGTGCATGGAGCCTCCGAGCGATTTAAAAAAATTTCAAAAATTTTCATCTTTCGGATCCTCTTGTAAATAAATAAATTGATGATTTTGAATAGAATCGAGAGCTTGTGCATGGAGCCTCCGAGCGATTTCAAAAATTTTTCAAAATTTTTCATCTCTCGGATCCTCTCGTAAATAAATAAATTGATGATTTTGAATAGAATCGAGAGCTTTTGCATGGAGCCTCAGAGCGATTTCAAAAAATTTTCAAAAATTTTCATCTTTCGGATCCTCTTGTAAATAAATAAATTGATGATTTTGAATAGAATCGAGAGCTTGTGCATGGAGCCTCCGAGCGATTTCAAAAATTTTTCAAAATTTTTCATCTCTCGGATCCTCTTGTAAATAAATAAATTGATGATTTTGAATAGAATCGAGAGCTTTTGCATGGAGCCTCAGAGCGATTTCAAAAAATTTTCAAAAATTTTCATCTTTCGGATCCTCTTGTAAATAAATAAATTGATGATTTTGAATAGAATCGAGAGCTTGTGCATGGAGCCTCTGAGCGATTTCAAAATTTTTTCAAAAACTTTCATCTTTCGGACCCTCTTGTAAATAAATAAATTGATGATTTTGAATAGAATCGAGAGCTTGTGCATGGAGCCTCCGAGCGGTTTCAAAAATTTTCATCTCTCGGATCCTCTTGTAAATAAATAAATTGATGATTTTAAATAGAATCGAGAGCTTGTGCATGGTGCCTCCGAGCGATTTCAAAAATTTTTCAAAAATTTTCATCTTTCGGATCCTCTTGCAAATGAATAAATTGATGATTTTGAATAGAATCGAGAGCTTGTGCATGGAGCCTCCGAGCGATTGCAATTTTTTTTCAAAAACTTTCATCTTTCGGATCCTCTTGTAAATAAATAAATTGATGATTTTGAATAGAATCGAGAGCTTGTGCATGGAGCCTCTGACCGATTTTAAAAAAATTTCAAAAAATTTTATCTTTCGGATCCTCTTGTAAATAAATAAATTGATGATTTTGAATAGAATCGAGAGCTTGTGCATGGAGCCTCCGAGCGATTTCAAAAATTTTTCAAAAATTTTCATCTCTCGGATCCTCTTGTAAATAAATAAATTGATGATTTTGAATAGAATCGAGAGCTTGTGCATGGAGCCTCCGAGCGATTTGAAAAAATTTTCAAAAATTTTCATCTTTCGGATCCTCTTGTAAATAAATAAATTGATGATTTTGAATAGAATCGAGAGCTTGTGCATGGAGCCTCCGAGCGATTTCAAAAAATTTTCAAAAATTTTCATCTTTCGGATCCTCTTGTAAATAAATAAATTGATGATTTTGAATAGAATCGAGAGCTTGTGCATGGAGCCTCCGAGCGATTTCAAAAATTTTTCAAAAATTTTCATCTCTCGGATCCTCTTGTAAATAAATAAATTGATGATTTTGAATAGAATCGAGAGTTTGTGCATGGAGCCTCCGAGCGATTTAAAAAAATTTCAAAAATTTTCATCTTTCGGATCCTCTTGTAAATAAATAAATTGATGATTTTGAATAGAATCGAGAGCTTGTGCATGGAGCCTCCGAGCGATTTCAAAAATTTTTAAAATTTTTCATCTCTCGGATCCTCTTGTAAATAAATAAATTGATGATTTTGAATAGAATCGAGAGCTTTTGCATGGAGCCTCAGAGCGATTTCAAAAAATTTTCAAAAATTTTCATCTTTCGGATCCTCTTGTAAATAAATAAATTGATGATTTTGAATAGAATCGAGAGCTTGTGCATGGAGCCTCCGAGCGATTTCAAAAATTTTTCAAAAATTTTCATCTTTCGGATCCTCTTGTAAATAAATAAATTGATGATTTTGAATAGAATCGAGAGCTTGTGCATGGAGCCTCTGAGCGATTTCAAAATTTTTTCAAAAACTTTCATCTTTCGGACCCTCTTGTAAATAAATAAATTGATGATTTTGAATAGAATCGAGAGCTTGTGCATGGAGCCTCCGAGCGGTTTCAAAAATTTTCATCTCTCGGATCCTCTTGTAAATAAATAAATTGATGATTTTAAATAGAATCGAGAGCTTGTGCATGGTGCCTCCGAGCGATTTCAAAAATTTTTCAAAAATTTTCATCTTTCGGATCCTCTTGCAAATGAATAAATTGATGATTTTGAATAGAATCGAGAGCTTGTGCATGGAGCCTCCGAGCGATTGCAATTTTTTTTCAAAAACTTTCATCTTTCGGATCCTCTTGTAAATAAATAAATTGATGATTTTGAATAGAATCGAGAGCTTGTGCATGGAGCCTCTGACCGATTTTAAAAAAATTTCAAAAAATTTTATCTTTCGGATCCTCTTGTAAATAAATAAATTGATGATTTTGAATAGAATCGAGAGCTTGTGCATGGAGCCTCCGAGCGATTTCAAAAATTTTTCAAAAATTTTCATCTCTCGGATCCTCTTGTAAATAAATAAATTGATGATTTTGAATAGAATCGAGAGCTTGTGCATGGAGCCTCCGAGCGATTTGAAAAAATTTTCAAAAATTTTCATCTTTCGGATCCTCTTGTAAATAAATAAATTGATGATTTTGAATAGAATCGAGAGCTTGTGCATGGAGCCTCCGAGCGATTTCAAAAAATTTTCAAAAATTTTCATCTTTCGGATTCTCTTGTAAATAAATAAATTGATGATTTTGAATAGAATCGAGAGCTTGTGCATGGAGCCTCCGAGCGATTTCAAAAATTTTTCAAAAATTTTCATCTCTCGGATCCTCTTGTAAATAAATAAATTGATGATTTTGAATAGAATCGAGAGTTTGTGCATGGAGCCTCCGAGCGATTTAAAACAATTTCAAAAATTTTCATCTTTCGGATCCTCTTGTAAATAAATAAATTGATGATTTTGAATAGAATCGAGAGCTTGTGCATGGAGCCTCCGAGCGATTTCAAAAATTTTTCAAAATTTTTCATCTCTCGGATCCTCTTGTAAATAAATAAATTGATGATTTTGAATAGAATCGAGAGCTTTTGCATGGAGCCTCAGAGCGATTTCAAAAAATTTTCAAAAATTTTCATCTTTCGGATCCTCTTGTAAATAAATAAATTGATGATTTTGAATAGAATCGAGAGCTTGTGCATGGAGCCTCCGAGCGATTTCAAAAATTTTTCAAAAATTTTCATCTTTCGGATCCTCTTGTAAATAAATAAATTGATGATTTTGAATAGAATCGAGAGCTTGTGCATGGAGCCTCTGAGCGATTTCAAAATTTTTTCAAAAACTTTCATCTTTCGGACCCTCTTGTAAATAAATAAATTGATGATTTTGAATAGAATCGAGAGCTTGTGCATGGAGCCTCCGAGCGGTTTCAAAAATTTTCATCTCTCGGATCCTCTTGTAAATAAATAAATTGATGATTTTAAATAGAATCGAGAGCTTGTGCATGGTGCCTCCGAGCGATTTCAAAAATTTTTCAAAAATTTTCATCTTTCGGATCCTCTTGCAAATGAATAAATTGATGATTTTGAATAGAATCGAGAGCTTGTGCATGGAGCCTCCGAGCGATTGCAATTTTTTTTCAAAAACTTTCATCTTTCGGATCCTCTTGTAAATAAATAAATTGATGATTTTGAATAGAATCGAGAGCTTGTGCATGGAGCCTCTGACCGATTTTAAAAAAATTTCAAAAAATTTTATCTTTCGGATCCTCTTGTAAATAAATAAATTGATGATTTTGAATAGAATCGAGAGCTTGTGCATGGAGCCTCCGAGCGATTTCAAAAATTTTTCAAAAATTTTCATCTCTCGGATCCTCTTGTAAATAAATAAATTGATGATTTTGAATAGAATCGAGAGTTTGTGCATGGAGCCTCCGAGCGATTTAAAAAAATTTCAAAAATTTTCATCTTTCGGATCCTCTTGTAAATAAATAAATTGATGATTTTGAATAGAATCGAGAGCTTGTGCATGGAGCCTCCGAGCGATTTCAAAAATTTTTCAAAATTTTTCATCTCTCGGATCCTCTTGTAAATAAATAAATTGATGATTTTGAATAGAATCGAGAGCTTTTGCATGGAGCCTCAGAGCGATTTCAAAAAATTTTCAAAAATTTTCATCTTTCGGATCCTCTTGTAAATAAATAAATTGATGATTTTGAATAGAATCGAGAGCTTGTGCATGGAGCCTCTGAGCGATTTCAAAATTTTTTCAAAAACTTTCATCTTTCGGACCCTCTTGTAAATAAATAAATTGATGATTTTGAATAGAATCGAGAGCTTGTGCATGGAGCCTCCGAGCGGTTTCAAAAATTTTCATCTCTCGGATCCTCTTGTAAATAAATAAATTGATGATTTTAAATAGAATCGAGAGCTTGTGCATGGTGCCTCCGAGCGATTTCAAAAATTTTTCAAAAATTTTCATCTTTCGGATCCTCTTGCAAATGAATAAATTGATGATTTTGAATAGAATCGAGAGCTTGTGCATGGAGCCTCCGAGCGATTGCAATTTTTTTTCAAAAACTTTCATCTTTCGGATCCTCTTGTAAATAAATAAATTGATGATTTTGAATAGAATCGAGAGCTTGTGCATGGAGCCTCTGACCGATTTTAAAAAAATTTCAAAAAATTTTATCTTTCGGATCCTCTTGTAAATAAATAAATTGATGATTTTGAATAGAATCGAGAGCTTGTGCATGGAGCCTCCGAGCGATTTCAAAAATTTTTCAAAAATTTTCATCTCTCGGATCCTCTTGTAAATAAATAAATTGATGATTTTGAATAGAATCGAGAGCTTGTGCATGGAGCCTCCGAGCGATTTGAAAAAATTTTCAAAAATTTTCATCTTTCGGATCCTCTTGTAAATAAATAAATTGATGATTTTGAATAGAATCGAGAGCTTGTGCATGGAGCCTCCGAGCGATTTCAAAAAATTTTCAAAAATTTTCATCTTTCGGATCCTCTTGTAAATAAATAAATTGATGATTTTGAATAGAATCGAGAGCTTGTGCATGGAGCCTCCGAGCGATTTCAAAAATTTTTCAAAAATTTTCATCTCTCGCATCCTCTTGTAAATAAATAAATTGATGATTTTGAATAGAATCGAGAGCTTGTGCATGGAGCCTCCGAGCGATTTCAAAAATTTTTCAAAAATTTTCATCTCTCGGATCCTCTTGTAAATAAATAAATTGATGATTTTGAATAGAATCGAGAGCTTGTGCATGGAGCCTCCGAGCGATTTGAAAAAATTTTCAAAAATTTTCATCTTTCGGATCCTCTTGTAAATAAATAAATTGATGATTTTGAATAGAATCGAGAGCTTGTGCATGGAGCCTCCGAGCGATTTCAAAAAATTTTCAAAAATTTTCATCTTTCGGATCCTCTTGTAAATAAATAAATTGATGATTTTGAATAGAATCGAGAGCTTGTGCATGGAGCCTCCGAGCGATTTCAAAAATTTTTCAAAAATTTTCATCTCTCGCATCCTCTTGTAAATAAATAAATTGATGATTTTGAATAGAATCGAGAGCTTGTGCATGGAGCCTCCGAGCGATTTCAAAAACTTTTCAAAAATTTTCATCTCTCGGATCCTCTTGTAAATAAATAAATTGATGATTTTGAATAGAATCGAGAGTTTGTGCATGGAGCCTCCGAGCGATTTAAAAAAATTTCAAAAATTTTCATCTTTCGGATCCTCTTGTAAATAAATAAATTGATGATTTTGAATAGAATCGAGAGCTTGTGCATGGAGCCTCCGAGCGATTTCAAAAATTTTTCAAAATTTTTCATCTCTCGGATCCTCTTGTAAATAAATAAATTGATGATTTTGAATAGAATCGAGAGCTTTTGCATGGAGCCTCAGAGCGATTTCAAAAAATTTTCAAAAATTTTCATCTTTCGGATCCTCTTGTAAATAAATAAATTGATAATTTTGAATAGAATCGAGAGCTTGTGCATGGAGCCTCCGAGCGATTTCAAAAATTTTTCAAAATTTTTCATCTCTCGGATCCTCTTGTAAATAAATAAATTGATGATTTTGAATAGAATCGAGAGCTTTTGCATGGAGCCTCTGAGCGATTTCAAAATTTTTTCAAAAACTTTCATCTTTCGGACCCTCTTGTAAATAAATAAATTGATGATTTTGAATAGAATCGAGAGCTTGTGCATGGAGCCTCCGAGCGGTTTCAAAAATTTTCATCTCTCGGATCCTGTTGTAAATAAATAAATTGATGATTTTAAATAGAATCGAGAGCTTGTGCATGGTGCCTCCGAGCGATTTCAAAAATTTTTCAAAAATTTTCATCTTTCGGATCCTCTTGCAAATGAATAAATTGATGATTTTGAATAGAATCGAGAGCTTGTGCATGGAGCCTCCGAGCGATTGCAATTTTTTTTCAAAAACTTTCATCTTTCGGATCCTCTTGTAAAAAAATAAATTGATGATTTTGAATAGAATCGAGAGCTTGTGCATGGAGCCTCTGACCGATTTTAAAAAAATTTCAAAAAATTTTATCTTTCGGATCCTCTTGTAAATAAATAAATTGATGATTTTGAATAGAATCGAGAGCTTGTGCATGGAGCCTCCGAGCGATTTCAAAAATTTTTCAAAAATTTTCATCTCTCGGATCCTCTTGTAAATAAATAAATTGATGATTTTGAATAGAATCGAGAGCTTGTGCATGGAGCCTCCGAGCGATTTGAAAAAATTTTCAAAAATTTTCATCTTTCGGATCCTCTTGTAAATAAATAAATTGATGATTTTGAATAGAATCGAGAGCTTGTGCATGGAGCCTCCGAGCGATTTCAAAAAATTTTCAAAAATTTTCATCTTTCGGATCCTCTTGTAAATAAATAAATTGATGATTTTGAATAGAATCGAGAGCTTGTGCATGGAGCCTCCGAGCGATTTCAAAAATTTTTCAAAAATTTTCATCTCTCGCATCCTCTTGTAAATAAATAAATTGATGATTTTGAATAGAATCGAGAGCTTGTGCATGGAGCCTCCGAGCGATTTCAAAAATTTTTCAAAAATTTTCATCTCTCGGATCCTCTTGTAAATAAATAAATTGATGATTTTGAATAGAATCGAGAGTTTGTGCATGGAGCCTCCGAGCGATTTAAAAAAATTTCAAAAATTTTCATCTTTCGGATCCTCTTGTAAATAAATAAATTGATGATTTTGAATAGAATCGAGAGCTTGTGCATGGAGCCTCCGAGCGATTTCAAAAATTTTTCAAAATTTTTCATCTCTCGGATCCTCTTGTAAATAAATAAATTGATGATTTTGAATAGAATCGAGAGCTTTTGCATGGAGCCTTAGAGCGATTTCAAAAAATTTTCAAAAATTTTCATCTTTCGGATCCTCTTGTAAATAAATAAATTGATGATTTTGAATAGAATCGAGAGCTTGTGCATGGAGCCTCCGAGCGATTTCAAAAATTTTTCAAAAATTTTCATCTTTCGGATCCTCTTGTAAATAAATAAATTGATGATTTTGAATAGAATCGAGAGCTTGTGCATGGAGCCTCTGAGCGATTTCAAAATTTTTTCAAAAACTTTCATCTTTCGGACCCTCTTGTAAATAAATAAATTGATGATTTTGAATAGAATCGAGAGCTTGTGCATGGAGCCTCCGAGCGGTTTCAAAAATTTTCATCTCTCGGATCCTCTTGTAAATAAATAAATTGATGATTTTAAATAGAATCGAGAGCTTGTGCATGGTGCCTCCGAGCGATTTCAAAAATTTTTCAAAAATTTTCATCTTTCGGATCCTCTTGCAAATGAATAAATTGATGAATTTGAATAGAATCGAGAGCTTGTGCATGGAGCCTCCGAGCGATTTCAAAAATTTTTCAAAAACTTTCATCTTTCGGATCCTCTTGTAAATAAATAAATTGATGATTTTGAATAGAATCGAGAGCTTGTGCATGGAGCCTCTGACCGATTTTAAAAAAATTTCAAAAAATTTTATCTTTCGGATCCTCTTGTAAATAAATAAATTGATGATTTTGAATAGAATCGAGAGCTTGTGCATGGAGCCTCCGAGCGATTTCAAAAATTTTTCAAAAATTTTCATCTCTCGGATCCTCTTGTAAATAAATAAATTGATGATTTTGAATAGAATCGAGAGTTTGTGCATGGAGCCTCCGAGCGATTTAAAAAAATTTCAAAAATTTTCATCTTTCGGATCCTCTTGTAAATAAATAAATTGATGATTTTGAATAGAATCGAGAGCTTGTGCATGGAGCCTCCGAGCGATTTCAAAAATTTTTCAAAATTTTTCATCTCTCGGATCCTCTTGTAAATAAATAAATTGATGATTTTGAATAGAATCGAGAGCTTTTGCATGGAGCCTCAGAGCGATTTCAAAAAATTTTCAAAAATTTTCATCTTTCGGATCCTCTTGTAAATAAATAAATTGATGATTTTGAATAGAATCGAGAGCTTGTGCATGGAGCCTCCGAGCGATTTCAAAAATTTTTCAAAATTTTTCATCTCTCGGATCCTCTTGTAAATAAATAAATTGATGATTTTGAATAGAATCGAGAGCTTTTGCATGGAGCCTCAGAGCGATTTCAAAAAATTTTCAAAAATTTTCATCTTTCGGATCCTCTTGTAAATAAATAAATTGATGATTTTGAATAGAATCGAGAGCTTGTGCATGGAGCCTCCGAGCGATTTCAAAAATTTTTCAAAAATTTTCATCTTTCGGATCCTCTTGTAAATAAATAAATTGATGATTTTGAATAGAATCGAGAGCTTGTGCATGGAGCCTCTGAGCGATTTCAAAATTTTTTCAAAAACTTTCATCTTTCGGACCCTCTTGTAAATAAATAAATTGATGATTTTGAATAGAATCGAGAGCTTGTGCATGGAGCCTCCGAGCGGTTTCAAAAATTTTCATCTCTCGGATCCTCTTGTAAATAAATAAATTGATGATTTTAAATAGAATCGAGAGCTTGTGCATGGTGCCTCCGAGCGATTTCAAAAATTTTTCAAAAATTTTCATCTTTCGGATCCTCTTGCAAATGAATAAATTGATGATTTTGAATAGAATCGAGAGCTTGTGCATGGAGCCTCCGAGCGATTGCAATTTTTTTTCAAAAACTTTCATCTTTCGGATCCTCTTGTAAATAAATAAATTGATGATTTTGAATAGAATCGAGAGCTTGTGCATGGAGCCTCTGACCGATTTTAAAAAAATTTCAAAAAATTTTATCTTTCGGATCCTCTTGTGAATAAATAAATTGATGATTTTGAATAGAATCGAGAGCTTGTGCATGGAGCCTCCGAGCGATTTCAAAAATTTTTCAAAAATTTTCATCTCTCGGATCCTCTTGTAAATAAATAAATTGATGATTTTGAATAGAATCGAGAGTTTGTGCATGGAGCCTCCGAGCGATTTAAAAAAATTTCAAAAATTTTCATCTTTCGGATCCTCTTGTAAATAAATAAATTGATGATTTTGAATAGAATCGAGAGCTTGTGCATGGAGCCTCCGAGCGATTTCAAAAATTTTTCAAAATTTTTCATCTCTCGGATCCTCTTGTAAATAAATAAATTGATGATTTTGAATAGAATCGAGAGCTTTTGCATGGAGCCTCAGAGCGATTTCAAAAAATTTTCAAAAATTTTCATCTTTCGGATCCTCTTGTAAATAAATAAATTGATGATTTTGAATAGAATCGAGAGCTTGTGCATGGAGCCTCCGAGCGATTTCAAAAATTTTTCAAAATTTTTCATCTCTCGGATCCTCTTGTAAATAAATAAATTGATGATTTTGAATAGAATCGAGAGCTTGTGCATGGAGCCTCCGAGCGATTTCAAAATTTTTTTAAAAATTTTCAACTCTCGGATCCTCTTGTAAATAAATAAATTGATGATTTTGAATAGAATCGAGAGCTTGTGCATGGAGCCTCCGAGCGATTTCAAAAAATTTTCAAAAATTTTCATCTTTCGGATCCTCTTGTAAATAAATAAATTGATGATTTTGAATAGAATCGAGAGCTTGTGCATGGAGCCTCCGAGCGATTTCAAAAATTTTTCAAAAATTTTCATCTCTCGGATCCTCTTGTAAATAAATAAATTGATGATTTTGAATAGAATCGAGAGCTTGTGCATGGAGCCTCCGAGCGATTTGAAAAAATTTTCAAAAATTTTCATCTTTCGGATCCTCTTGTAAATAAATAAATTGATGATTTTGAATAGAATCGAGAGCTTGTGCATGGAGCCTCCGAGCGATTTCAAAAAATTTTCAAAAATTTTCATCTTTCGGATCCTCTTGTAAATAAATAAATTGATGATTTTGAATAGAATCGAGAGCTTGTGCATGGAGCCTCCGAGCGATTTCAAAAATTTTTCAAAAATTTTCATCTCTCGCATCCTCTTGTAAATAAATAAATTGATGATTTTGAATAGAATCGAGAGCTTGTGCATGGAGCCTCCGAGCGATTTCAAAAATTTTTCAAAAATTTTCATCTTTCGGATCCTCTTGTAAATAAATAAATTGATGATTTTGAATAGAATCGAGAGTTTGTGCATGGAGCCTCCGAGCGATTTAAAAAAATTTCAAAAATTTTCATCTTTCGGATCCTCTTGTAAATAAATAAATTGATGATTTTGAATAGAATCGAGAGCTTGTGCATGGAGCCTCCGAGCGATTTCAAAAATTTTTCAAAATTTTTCATCTCTCGGATCCTCTTGTAAATAAATAAATTGATGATTTTGAATAGAATCGAGAGCTTTTGCATGGAGCCTCAGAGCGATTTCAAAAAATTTTCAAAAATTTTCATCTTTCGGATCCTCTTGTAAATAAATAAATTGATGATTTTGAATAGAATCGAGAGCTTGTGCATGGAGCCTCCGAGCGATTTCAAAAATTTTTCAAAAATTTTCATCTTTCGGATCCTCTTGTAAATAAATAAATTGATGATTTTGAATAGAATCGAGAGCTTGGGCATGGAGCCTCTGAGCGATTTCAAAATTTTTTCAAAAACTTTCATCTTTCGGACCCTCTTGTAAATAAATAAATTGATGATTTTGAATAGAATCGAGAGCTTGTGCATGGAGCCTCCGAGCGGTTTCAAAAATTTTCATCTCTCGGATCCTCTTGTAAATAAATAAATTGATGATTTTAAATAGAATCGAGAGCTTGTGCATGGTGCCTCCGAGCGATTTCAAAAATTTTTCAAAAATTTTCATCTTTCGGATCCTCTTGCAAATGAATAAATTGATGATTTTGAATAGAATCGAGAGCTTGTGCATGGAGCCTCCGAGCGATTGCAATTTTTTTTCAAAAACTTTCATCTTTCGGATCCTCTTGTAAATAAATAAATTGATGATTTTGAAAAGAATCGAGAGCTTGTGCATGGAGCCTCTGACCGATTTTAAAAAAATTTCAAAAAATTTTATCTTTCGGATCCTCTTGTAAATAAATAAATTGATGATTTTGAATAGAATCGAGAGCTTGTGCATGGAGCCTCCGAGCGATTTCAAAAATTTTTCAAAAATTTTCATCTCTCGGATCCTCTTGTAAATAAATAAATTGATGATTTTGAATAGAATCGAGAGTTTGTGCATGGAGCCTCCGAGCGATTTAAAAAAATTTCAAAAATTTTCATCTTTCGGATCCTCTTGTAAATAAATAAATTGATGATTTTGAATAGAATCGAGAGCTTGTGCATGGAGCCTCCGAGCGATTTCAAAAATTTTTCAAAATTTTTCATCTCTCGGATCCTCTTGTAAATAAATAAATTGATGATTTTGAATAGAATCGAGAGCTTTTGCATGGAGCATCAGAGCGATTTCAAAAAAATTTCAAAAATTTTCATCTTTCGGATCCTCTTGTAAATAAATAAATTGATGATTTTGAATAGAATCGAGAGCTTGTGCATGGAGCCTCCGAGCGATTTCAAAAATTTTTCAAAATTTTTCATCTCTCGGATCCTCTTGTAAATAAATAAATTGATGATTTTGAATAGAATCGAGAGCTTTTGCATGGAGCCTCAGAGCGATTTCAAAAAATTTTCAAAAATTTTCATCTTTCGGATCCTCTTGTAAATAAATAAATTGATGATTTTGAATAGAATCGAGAGCTTGTGCAATGGAGCCTCCGAGCGATTTCAAAAATTTTTCAAAAATTTTCATCTTTCGGATCCTCTTGTAAATAAATAATTGATGATTTTGAATAGAATCGAGAGCTTGTGCATGGAGCCTCTGAGCGATTTCAAAATTTTTTCAAAAACTTTCATCTTTCGGACCCTCTTGTAAATAAATAAATTGATGATTTTGAATAGAATCGAGAGCTTGTGCATGGAGCCTCCGAGCGGTTTCAAAAATTTTCATCTCTCGGATCCTCTTGTAAATAAATAAATTGATGATTTTAAATAGAATCGAGAGCTTGTGCATGGTGCCTCCGAGCGATTTCAAAAATTTTTCAAAAATTTTCATCTTTCGGATCCTCTTGCAAATGAATAAATTGATGATTTTGAATAGAATCGAGAGCTTGTGCATGGAGCCTCCGAGCGATTGCAATTTTTTTTCAAAAACTTTCATCTTTCGGATCCTCTTGTAAATAAATAAATTGATGATTTTGAATAGAATCGAGAGCTTGTGCATGGAGCCTCTGACCGATTTTAAAAAAATTTCAAAAAATTTTATCTTTCGGATCCTCTTGTAAATAAATAAATTGATGATTTTGAATAGAATCGAGAGCTTGTGCATGGAGCCTCCGAGCGATTTCAAAAATTTTTCAAAAATTTTCATCTCTCGGATCCTCTTGTAAATAAATAAATTGATGATTTTGAATAGATTCGAGAGTTTGTGCATGGAGCCTCCGAGCGATTTAAAAAAATTTCAAAAATTTTCATCTTTCGGATCCTCTTGTAAATAAATAAATTGATGATTTTGAATAGAATCGAGAGCTTGTGCATGGAGCCTCCGAGCGATTTCAAAAATTTTTCAAAATTTTTCATCTCTCGGATCCTCTTGTAAATAAATAAATTGATGATTTTGAATAGAATCGAGAGCTTTTGCATGGAGCCTCAGAGCGATTTCAAAAAATTTTCAAAAATTTTCATCTTTCGGATCCTCTTGTAAATAAATAAATTGATGATTTTGAATAGAATCGAGAGCTTGTGCATGGAGCCTCCGAGCGATTTCAAAAATTTTTCAAAAATTTTCATCTTTCGGATCCTCTTGTAAATAAATAAATTGATGATTTTGAATAGAATCGAGAGCTTGTGCATGGAGCCTCTGAGCGATTTCAAAATTTTTTCAAAAACTTTCATCTTTCGGACCCTCTTGTAAATAAATAAATTGATGATTTTGAATAGAATCGAGAGCTTGTGCATGGAGCCTCCGAGCGGTTTCAAAAATTTTCATCTCTCGGATCCTCTTGTAAATAAATAAATTGATGATTTTAAATAGAATCGAGAGCTTGTGCATGGTGCCTCCGAGCGATTTCAAAAATTTTTCAAAAATTTTCATCTTTCGGATCCTCTTGCAAATGAATAAATTGATGATTTTGAATAGAATCGAGAGCTTGTGCATGGAGCCTCCGAGCGATTGCAATTTTTTTTCAAAAACTTTCATCTTTCGGATCCTCTTGTAAATAAATAAATTGATGATTTTGAATAGAATCGAGAGCTTGTGCATGGAGCCTCCGAGCGATTTCAAAAATTTTTCAAAAATTTTCATCTCTCGGATCCTCTTGTAAATAAATAAATTGATGATTTTGAATAGAATCGAGAGCTTGTGCATGGAGCCTCCGAGCGATTTCAAAATTTTTTTAAAAATTTTCAACTCTCGGATCCTCTTGTAAATAAATAAATTGATGATTTTGAATAGAATCGAGAGCTTGTGCATGGAGCCTCCGAGCGATTTCAAAAAATTTTCAAAAATTTTCATCTTTCGGATCCTCTTGTAAATAAATAAATTGATGATTTTGAATAGAATCGAGAGCTTGTGCATGGAGCCTCCGAGCGATTTCAAAAATTTTTCAAAAATTTTCATCTCTCGGATCCTCTTGTAAATAAATAAATTGATGATTTTGAATAGAATCGAGAGCTTGTGCATGGAGCCTCCGAGCGATTTGAAAAAATTTTCAAAAATTTTCATCTTTCGGATCCTCTTGTAAATAAATAAATTGATGATTTTGAATAGAATCGAGAGCTTGTGCATGGAGCCTCCGAGCGATTTCAAAAAATTTTCAAAAATTTTCATCTTTCGGATCCTCTTGTAAATAAATAAATTGATGATTTTGAATAGAATCGAGAGCTTGTGCATGGAGCCTCCGAGCGATTTCAAAAATTTTTCAAAAATTTTCATCTCTCGCATCCTCTTGTAAATAAATAAATTGATGATTTTGAATAGAATCGAGAGCTTGTGCATGGAGCCTCCGAGCGATTTCAAAAATTTTTCAAAAATTTTCATCTCTCGGATCCTCTTGTAAATAAATAAATTGATGATTTTGAATAGAATCGAGAGTTTGTGCATGGAGCCTCCGAGCGATTTAAAAAAATTTCAAAAATTTTCATCTTTCGGATCCTCTTGTAAATAAATAAATTGATGATTTTGAATAGAATCGAGAGCTTGTGCATGGAGCCTCCGAGCGATTTCAAAAATTTTTCAAAATTTTTCATCTCTCGGATCCTCTTGTAAATAAATAAATTGATGATTTTGAATAGAATCGAGAGCTTTTGCATGGGGCCTCCGAGCGATTTCAAAAAATTTTCAAAAATTTTCATCTTTCGGATCCTCTTGTAAATAAATAAATTGATGATTTTGAATAGAATCGAGAGCTTGTGCATGGAGCCTCCGAGCGATTTCAAAAATTTTTCAAAAATTTTCATCTTTCGGATCCTCTTGTAAATAAATAAATTGATGATTTTGAATAGAATCGAGAGCTTGT
Source organism: Oxycera nigricornis (assembly GCA_963942545.1). NCBI lineage: Eukaryota > Metazoa > Arthropoda > Insecta > Diptera > Stratiomyidae > Oxycera > Oxycera nigricornis. The sequence continues at coordinate 15,064,178 of OZ012664.1, read as the reverse complement.
GCATGGAGCCTCTGAGCGATTTCAAAATTTTTTCAAAAACTTTCATCTTTCGGACCCTCTTGTAAATAAATAAATTGATGATTTTGAATAGAATCGAGAGCTTGTGCATGGAGCCTCCGAGTGGTTTCAAAAATTTTCATCTCTCGGATCCTCTTGTAAATAAATAAATTGATGATTTTAAATAGAATCGAGAGCTTGTGCATGGTGCCTCCGAGCGATTTCAAAAATTTTTCAAAAATTTTCATCTTTCGGATCCTCTTGCAAATGAATAAATTGATGATTTTGAATAGAATCGAGAGCTTGTGCATGGAGCCTCCGAGCGATTGCAATTTTTTTTCAAAAACTTTCATCTTTCGGATCCTCTTGTAAATAAATAAATTGATGATTTTGAATAGAATCGAGAGCTTGTGCATAGAGCCTCTGACCGATTTTAAAAAAATTTCAAAAAATTTTATCTTTCGGATCCTCTTGTAAATAAATAAATTGATGATTTTGAATAGAATCGAGAGCTTGTGCATGGAGCCTCCGAGCGATTTCAAAAATTTTTCAAAAATTTTCATCTCTCGGATCCTCTTGTAAATAAATAAATTGATGATTTTGAATAGAATCGAGAGTTTGTGCATGGAGCCTCCGAGCGATTTAAAAAAATTTCAAAAATTTTCATCTTTCGGATCCTCTTGTAAATAAATAAATTGATGATTTTGAATAGAATCGAGAGCTTGTGCATGGAGCCTCTGAGCGATTTCAAAATTTTTTCAAAAACTTTCATCTTTCGGACCCTCTTGTAAATAAATAAATTGATGATTTTGAATAGAATCGAGAGCTTGTGCATGGAGCCTCCGAGCGGTTTCAAAAATTTTCATCTCTCGGATCCTCTTGTAAATAAATAAATTGATGATTTTAAATAGAATCGAGAGCTTGTGCATGGTGCCTCCGAGCGATTTCAAAAATTTTTCAAAAATTTTCATCTTTCGGATCCTCTTGCAAATGAATAAATTGATGATTTTGAATAGAATCGAGAGCTTGTGCATGGAGCCTCCGAGCGATTGCAATTTTTTTTCAAAAACTTTCATCTTTCGGATCCTCTTGTAAATAAATAAATTGATGATTTTGAATAGAATCGAGAGCTTGTGCATGGAGCCTCTGACCGATTTTAAAAAAATTTCAAAAAATTTTATCTTTCGGATCCTCTTGTAAATAAATAAATTGATGATTTTGAATAGAATCGAGAGCTTGTGCATGGAGCCTCCGAGCGATTTCAAAAATTTTTCAAAAATTTTCATCTCTCGGATCCTCTTGTAAATAAATAAATTGATGATTTTGAATAGAATCGAGAGTTTGTGCATGGAGCCTCCGAGCGATTTAAAAAAATTTCAAAAATTTTCATCTTTCGGATCCTCTTGTAAATAAATAAATTGATGATTTTGAATAGAATCGAGAGCTTGTGCATGGAGCCTCCGAGCGATTTCAAAAAATTTTCAAAATTTTTCATCTCTCGGATCCTCTTGTAAATAAATAAATTGATGATTTTGAATAGAATCGAGAGCTTTTGCATGGAGCCTCAGAGCGATTTCAAAAAATTTTCAAAAATTTTCATCTTTCGGATCCTCTTGTAAATAAATAAATTGATGATTTTGAATAGAATCGAGAGCTTGTGCATGGAGCCTCCGAGCGATTTCAAAAATTTTTCAAAAATTTTCATCTTTCGGATCCTCTTGTAAATAAATAAATTGATGATTTTGAATAGAATCGAGAGCTTGTGCATGGAGCCTCTGAGCGATTTCAAAATTTTTTCAAAAACTTTCATCTTTCGGACCCTCTTGTAAATAAATAAATTGATGATTTTGAATAGAATCGAGAGCTTGTGCATGGAGCCTCCGAGCGGTTTCAAAAATTTTCATCTCTCGGATCCTCTTGTAAATAAATAAATTGATGATTTTAAATAGAATCGAGAGCTTGTGCATGGTGCCTCCGAGCGATTTCAAAAATTTTTCAAAAATTTTCATCTTTCGGATCCTCTTGCAAATGAATAAATTGATGATTTTGAATAGAATCGAGAGCTTGTGCATGGAGCCTCCGAGCGATTGCAATTTTTTTTCAAAAACTTTCATCTTTCGGATCCTCTTGTAAATAAATAAATTGATGATTTTGTATAGAATCGAGAGCTTGTGCATGGAGCCTCCGAGCGATTTCAAAAATTTTTCAAAAAATTTTATCTTTCGGATCCTCTTGTAAATAAATAAATTGATGATTTTGAATAGAATCGAGAGCTTGTGCATGGAGCCTCCGAGCGATTTCAAAATTTTTTTAAAAATTTTCAACTCTCGGATCCTCTTGTAAATAAATAAATTGATGATTTTGAATAGAATCGAGAGCTTGTGCATGGAGCCTCCGAGCGATTTCAAAAAATTTTCAAAAATTTTCATCTTTCGGATCCTCTTGTAAATAAATAAATTGATGATTTTGAATAGAATCGAGAGCTTGTGCATGGAGCCTCCGAGCGATTTCAAAAATTTTTCAAAAATTTTCATCTCTCGGATCCTCTTGTAAATAAATAAATTGATGATTTTGAATAGAATCGAGAGCTTGTGCATGGAGCCTCCGAGCGATTTGAAAAATTTTTCAAAAATTTTCTTCTTTCGGATCCTCTTGTAAATAAATAAATTGATGATTTTGAATAGAATCGAGAGCTTGTGCATGGAGCCTCCGAGCGATTTCAAAAAATTTTCCAAAATTTTCATCTTTCGGATCCTCTTGTAAATAAATAAATTGATGATTTTGAATAGAATCGAGAGCTTGTGCATGGAGCCTCCGAGCGATTTCAAAAATTTTTCAAAAATTTTCATCTCTCGCATCCTCTTGTAAATAAATAAATTGATGATTTTGAATAGAATCGAGAGCTTGTGCATGGAGCCTCCGAGCGATTTCAAAAATTTTTCAAAAATTTTCATCTCTCGGATCCTCTTGTAAATAAATAAATTGATGATTTTGAATAGAATCGAGAGTTTGTGCATGGAGCCTCCGAGCGATTTAAAAAAATTTCAAAAATTTTCATCTTTCGGATCCTCTTGTAAATAAATAAATTGATGATTTTGAATAGAATCGAGAGCTTGTGCATGGAGCCTCTGACCGATTTTAAAAAAATTTCAAAAAATTTTATCTTTCGGATCCTCTTGTAAATAAATAAATTGATGATTTTGAATAGAATCGAGAGCTTGTGCATGGAGCCTCCGAGCGATTTCAAAAAATTTTCAAAAATTTTCATCTTTCGGATCCTCTTGTAAATAAATAAATTGATGATTTTGAATAGAATCGAGAGTTTGTGCATGGAGCCTCTGAGCGATTTCAAAATTTTTTCAAAAACTTTCATCTTTCGGACCCTCTTGTAAATAAATAAATTGATGATTTTGAATAGAATCGAGAGCTTGTGCATGGAGCCTCTGAGCGATTTCAAAATTTTTTCAAAAACTTTCATCTTTCGGACCCTCTTGTAAATAAATAAATTGATGATTTTGAATAGAATCGAGAGCTTGTGCATGGAGCCTCCGAGCGGTTTCAAAAATTTTCATCTCTCGGATCCTCTTGTAAATAAATAAATTGATGATTTTAAATAGAATCGAGAGCTTGTGCATGGTGCCTCCGAGCGATTTCAAAAATTTTTCAAAAATTTTCATCTTTCGGATCCTCTTGCAAATGAATAAATTGATGATTTTGAATAGAATCGAGAGCTTGTGCATGGAGCCTCCGAGCGATTGCAATTTTTTTTCAAAAACTTTCATCTTTCGGATCCTCTTGTAAATAAATAAATTGATGATTTTGAATAGAATCGAGAGCTTGTGCATGGAGCCTCTGACCGATTTTAAAAAAATTTCAAAAAATTTTATCTTTCGGATCCTCTTGTAAATAAATAAATTGATGATTTTGAATAGAATCGAGAGCTTGTGCATGGAGCCTCCGAGCGATTTCAAAAATTTTTCAAAAATTTTCATCTCTCGGATCCTCTTGTAAATAAATAAATTGATGATTTTGAATAGAATCGAGAGTTTGTGCATGGAGCCTCCGAGCGATTTAAAAAAATTTCAAAAATTTTCATCTTTCGGATCCTCTTGTAAATAAATAAATTGATGATTTTGAATAGAATCGAGAGCTTGTGCATGGAGCCTCCGAGCGATTTCAAAAATTTTTCAAAATTTTTCATCTCTCGGATCCTCTTGTAAATAAATAAATTGATGATTTTGAATAGAATCGAGAGCTTTTGCATGGAGCCTCAGAGCGATTTCAAAAAATTTTCAAAAATTTTCATCTTTCGGATCCTCTTGTAAATAAATAAATTGATGATTTTGAATAGAATCGAGAGCTTGTGCATGGAGCCTCCGAGCGATTTCAAAAATTTGTCAAAAATTTTCATCTTTCGGATCCTCTTGTAAATAAATAAATTGATGATTTTGAATAGAATCGAGAGCTTGTGCATGGAGCCTCTGAGCGATTTCAAAATTTTTTCAAAAACTTTCATCTTTCGGACCCTCTTGTAAATAAATAAATTGATGATTTTGAATAGAATCGAGAGCTTGTGCATGGAGCCTCCGAGCGGTTTCAAAAATTTTCATCTCTCGGATCCTCTTGTAAATAAATAAATTGATGATTTTAAATAGAATCGAGAGCTTGTGCATGGTGCCTCCGAGCGATTTCAAAAATTTTTCAAAAATTTTCATCTTTCGGATCCTCTTGCAAATGAATAAATTGATGATTTTGAATAGAATCGAGAGCTTGTGCATGGAGCCTCCGAGCGATTGCAATTTTTTTTCAAAAACTTTCATCTTTCGGATCCTCTTGTAAATAAATAAATTGATGATTTTGAATAGAATCGAGAGCTTGTGCATGGAGCCTCTGACCGATTTTAAAAAAATTTCAAAAAATTTTATCTTTCGGATCCTCTTGTAAATAAATAAATTGATGATTTTGAATAGAATCGAGAGCTTGTGCATGGAGCCTCCGAGCGATTTCAAAAAATTTTCAAAAATTTTCATCTCTCGGATCCTCTTGTAAATAAATAAATTGATGATTTTGAATAGAATCGAGAGCTTGTGCATGGAGCCTCCGAGCGATTTCAAAATTTTTTTAAAAATTTTCAACTCTCGGATCCTCTTGTAAATAAATAAATTGATGATTTTGAATAGAATCGAGAGCTTGTGCATGGAGCCTCCGAGCGATTTCAAAAAATTTTCAAAAATTTTCATCTTTCGGATCCTCTTGTAAATAAATAAATTGATGATTTTGAATAGAATCGAGAGCTTGTGCATGGAGCCTCCGAGCGATTTCAAAAATTTTTCAAAAATTTTCATCTCTCGGATCCTCTTGTAAATAAATAAATTGATGATTTTGAATAGAATCGAGAGCTTGTGCATGGAGCCTCCGAGCGATTTGAAAAAATTTTCAAAAATTTTCATCTTTCGGATCCTCTTGTAAATAAATAAATTGATGATTTTGAATAGAATCGAGAGCTTGTGCATGGAGCCTCCGAGCGATTTCAAAAAATTTTCAAAAATTTTCATCTTTCGGATCCTCTTGTAAATAAATAAATTGATGATTTTGAATAGAATCGAGAGCTTGTGCATGGAGCCTCCGAGCGATTTCAAAAATTTTTCAAAAATTTTCATCTCTCGCATCCTCTTGTAAATAAATAAATTGATGATTTTGAATAGAATCGAGAGCTTGTGCATGGAGCCTCCGAGCGATTTCAAAAATTTTTCAAAAATTTTCATCTCTCGGATCCTCTTGTAAATAAATAAATTGATGATTTTGAATAGAATCGAGAGTTTGTGCATGGAGCCTCCGAGCGATTTAAAAAAATTTCAAAAATTTTCATCTTTCGGATCCTCTTGTAAATAAATAAATTGATGATTTTGAATAGAATCGAGAGCTTGTGCATGGAGCCTCCGAGCGATTTCAAAAATTTTTCAAAATTTTTCATCTCTCGGATCCTCTTGTAAATAAATAAATTGATGATTTTGAATAGAATCGAGAGCTTTTGCATGGAGCCTCAGAGCGATTTCAAAAAATTTTCAAAAATTTTCATCTTTCGGATCCTCTTGTAAATAAATAAATTGATGATTTTGAATAGAATCGAGAGCTTGTGCATGGAGCCTCCGAGCGATTTCAAAAATTTTTCAAAAATTTTCATCTTTCGGATCCTCTTGTAAATAAATAAATTGATGATTTTGAATAGAATCGAGAGCTTGTGCATGGAGCCTCTGAGCGATTTCAAAATTTTTTCAAAAACTTTCATCTTTCGGACCCTCTTGTAAATAAATAAATTGATGATTTTGAATAGAATCGAGAGATTGTGCATGGAGCCTCCGAGCGGTTTCAAAAATTTTCATCTCTCGGATCCTCTTGTAAATAAATAAATTGATGATTTTAAATAGAATCGAGAGCTTGTGCATGGTGCCTCCGAGCGATTTCAAAAATTTTTCAAAAATTTTCATCTTTCGGATCCTCTTGCAAATGAATAAATTGATGATTTTGAATAGAATCGAGAGCTTGTGCATGGAGCCTCCGAGCGATTGCAATTTTTTTTCAAAAACTTTCATCTTTCGGATCCTCTTGTAAATAAATAAATTGATGATTTTGAATAGAATCGAGAGCTTGTGCATGGAGCCTCTGACCGATTTTAAAAAAATTTCAAAAAATTTTATCTTTCGGATCCTCTTGTAAATAAATAAATTGATGATTTTGAATAGAATCGAGAGCTTGTGCATGGAGCCTCCGAGCGATTTCAAAAATTTTTCAAAAATTTTCATCTCTCGGATCCTCTTGTAAATAAATAAATTGATGATTTTGAATAGAATCGAGAGTTTGTGCATGGAGCCTCCGAGCGATTTAAAAAAATTTCAAAAATTTTCATCTTTCGGATCCTCTTGTAAATAAATAAATTGATGATTTTGAATAGAATCGAGAGCTTGTGCATGGAGCCTCCGAGCGATTTCAAAAATTTTTCAAAATTTTTCATCTCTCGGATCCTCTTGTAAATAAATAAATTGATGATTTTGAATAGAATCGAGAGCTTTTGCATGGAGCCTCAGAGCGATTTCAAAAAATTTTCAAAAATTTTCATCTTTCGGATCCTCTTGTAAATAAATAAATTGATGATTTTGAATAGAATCGAGAGCTTGTGCATGGAGCCTCCGAGCGATTTCAAAAATTTTTCAAAAATTTTCATCTTTCGGATCCTCTTGTAAATAAATAAATTGATGATTTTGAATAGAATCGAGAGCTTGTGCATGGAGCCTCTGAGCGATTTCAAAATTTTTTCAAAAACTTTCATCTTTCGGACCCTCTTGTAAATAAATAAATTGATGATTTTGAATAGAATCGAGAGCTTGTGCATGGAGCCTCCGAGCGGTTTCAAAAATTTTCATCTCTCGGATCCTCTTGTAAATAAATAAATTGATGATTTTAAATAGAATCGAGAGCTTGTGCATGGTGCCTCCGAGCGATTTCAAAAATTTTTCAAAAATTTTCATCTTTCGGATCCTCTTGCAAATGAATAAATTGATGATTTTGAATAGAATCGAGAGCTTGTGCATGGAGCCTCCGAGCGATTGCAATTTTTTTTCAAAAACTTTCATCTTTCGGATCCTCTTGTAAATAAATAAATTGATGATTTTGAATAGAATCGAGAGCTTGTGCATGGAGCCTCCGAGCGATTTCAAAAATTTTTCAAAATTTTTCATCTCTCGGATCCTCTTGTAAATAAATAAATTGATGATTTTGAATAGAATCGAGAGCTTTTGCATGGAGCCTCAGAGCGATTTCAAAAAATTTTCAAAAATTTTCATCTTTCGGATCCTCTTGTAAATAAATAAATTGATGATTTTGAATAGAATCGAGAGCTTGTGCATGGAGCCTCCGAGCGATTTCAAAAATTTTTCAAAAATTTTCATCTTTCGGATCCTCTTGTAAATAAATAAATTGATGATTTTGAATAGAATCGAGAGCTTGTGCATGGAGCCTCTGAGCGATTTCAAAATTTTTTCAAAAACTTTCATCTTTCGGACCCTCTTGTAAATAAATAAATTGATGATTTTGAATAGAATCGAGAGCTTGTGCATGGAGCCTCCGAGCGGTTTCAAAAATTTTCATCTCTCGGATCCTCTTGTAAATAAATAAATTGATGATTTTAAATAGAATCGAGAGCTTGTGCATGGTGCCTCCGAGCGATTTCAAAAATTTTTCAAAAATTTTCATCTTTCGGATCCTCTTGCAAATGAATAAATTGATGATTTTGAATAGAATCGAGAGCTTGTGCATGGAGCCTCCGAGCGATTGCAATTTTTTTTCAAAAACTTTCATCTTTCGGATCCTCTTGTAAATAAATAAATTGATGATTTTGAATAGAATCGAGAGCTTGTGCATGGAGCCTCTGACCGATTTTAAAAAAATTTCAAAAAATTTTATCTTTCGGATCCTCTTGTAAATAAATAAATTGATGATTTTGAATAGAATCGAGAGCTTGTGCATGGAGCCTCCGAGCGATTTCAAAAATTTTTCAAAAATTTTCATCTCTCGGATCCTCTTGTAAATAAATAAATTGATGATTTTGAATAGAATCGAGAGTTTGTGCATGGAGCCTCCGAGCGATTTAGAAAAATTTCAAAAATTTTCATCTTTCGGATCCTCTTGTAAATAAATAAATTGATGATTTTGAATAGAATCGAGAGCTTGTGCATGGAGCCTCCGAGCGATTTCAAAAATTTTTCAAAATTTTTCATCTCTCGGATCCTCTTGTAAATAAATAAATTGATGATTTTGAATAGAATCGAGAGCTTTTGCATGGAGCCTCAGAGCGATTTCAAAAAATTTTCAAAAATTTTCATCTTTCGGATCCTCTTGTAAATAAATAAATTGATGATTTTGAATAGAATCGAGAGCTTGTGCATGGAGCCTCCGAGCGATTTCAAAAATTTTTCAAAAATTTTCATCTTTCGGATCCTCTTGTAAATAAATAAATTGATGATTTTGAATAGAATCGAGAGCTTGTGCATGGAGCCTCTGAGCGATTTCAAAATTTTTTCAAAAACTTTCATCTTTCGGACCCTCTTGTAAATAAATAAATTGATGATTTTGAATAGAATCGAGAGCTTGTGCATGGAGCCTCCGAGCGGTTTCAAAAATTTTCATCTCTCGGATCCTCTTGTAAATAAATAAATTGATGATTTTAAATAGAATCGAGAGCTTGTGCATGGTGCCTCCGAGCGATTTCAAAAATTTTTCAAAAATTTTCATCTTTCGGATCCTCTTGCAAATGAATAAATTGATGATTTTGAATAGAATCGAGAGCTTGTGCATGGAGCCTCCGAGCGATTGCAATTTTTTTTCAAAAACTTTCATCTTTCGGATCCTCTTGTAAATAAATAAATTGATGATTTTGAATAGAATCGAGAGCTTGTGCATGGAGCCTCTGACCGATTTTAAAAAAATTTCAAAAAATTTTATCTTTCGGATCCTCTTGTAAATAAATAAATTGATGATTTTGAATAGAATCGAGAGCTTGTGCATGGAGCCTCCGAGCGATTTCAAAAATTTTTCAAAAATTTTCATCTCTCGGATCCTCTTGTAAATAAATAAATTGATGATTTTGAATAGAATCGAGAGCTTGTGCATGGAGCCTCCGAGCGATTTCAAAATTTTTTCAAAAATTTTCATCTCTCGGATCCTCTTGTAAATAAATAAATTGATGATTTTGAATAGAATCGAGAGCTTGTGCATAGAGCCTCCGAGCGATTTCAAAAAATTTTCAAAAATTTTCATCTTTCGGATCCGCTTGTAAATAAATAAATTGATGATTTTGAATAGAATCGAGAGCTTGTGCATGGAGCCTCCGAGCGATTTCAAAATTTTTTCAAAAATTTTCATCTCTCGGATCCTCTTGTAAATAAATAAATTGATGATTTTGAATAGAATCGAGAGCTTGTGCATAGAGCCTCCGAGCGATTTCAAAAAATTTTCAAAAATTTTCATCTTTCGGATCCTCTTGTAAATAAATAAATTGATGATTTTGAATAGAATCGAGAGCTTGTGCATGGAGCCTCAGAGCGATTTCAAAAAAATTTCAAAAATTTTCATCTTTCGGATTCTCTTGTAAATAAATAAATTGATGATTTTGAATAGAATCGAGAGCTTGTGCATGGAGCCTCCGAGCGATTTCAAAAAATTTTCAAACATTTTCATTTTTCGGATCCTCTTGTAAATAAATAAATTGATGATTTTGAATAGAATCGAGAGCTTGTGCATGGAGCCTCCGAGCGATTTCAAAATTTTTTTAAAAATTTTCAACTCTTGGATCCTCTTGTAAATAAATAAATTGATGATTTTGAATAGAATCGAGAGCTTGTGCATGGAGCCTCCGAGCGATTTCAAAAAATTTTCAAAAATTTTCATCTTTCGGATCCTCTTGTAAATAAATAAATTGATGATTTTGAATAGAATCGAGAGCTTGTGCATGGAGCCTCCGAGCGATTTCAAAAATTTTTCAAAAATTTTCATCTCTCGGATCCTCTTGTAAATAAATAAATTGATGATTTTGAATAGAATCGAGAGCTTGTGCATGGAGCCTCCGAGCGATTTGAAAAAATTTTCAAAAATTTTCATCTTTCGGATCCTCTTGTAAATAAATAAATTGATGATTTTGAATAGAATCGAGACCTTGTGCATGGAGCCTCCGAGCGATTTCAAAAAATTTTCAAAAATTTTCATCTTTCGGATCCTCTTGTAAATAAATAAATTGATGATTTTGAATAGAATCGAGAGCTTGTGCATGGAGCCTCCGAGCGATTTCAAAAATTTTTCAAAAATTTTCATCTCTCGCATCCTCTTGTAAATAAATAAATTGATGATTTTGAATAGAATCGAGAGCTTGTGCATGGAGCCTCCGAGCGATTTCAAAAATTTTTCAAAAATTTTCATCTCTCGGATCCTCTTGTAAATAAATAAATTGATGATTTTGAATAGAATCGAGAGTTTGTGCATGGAGCCTCCGAGCGATTTAAAAAAATTTCAAAAATTTTCATCTTTCGGATCCTCTTGTAAATAAATAAATTGATGATTTTGAATAGAATCGAGAGCTTGTGCATGGAGCCTCCGAGCGATTTCAAAAATTTTTCAAAATTTTTCATCTCTCGGATCCTCTTGTAAATAAATAAATTGATGATTTTGAATAGAATCGAGAGCTTTTGCATGGAGCCTCAGAGCGATTTCAAAAAATTTTCAAAAATTTTCATCTTTCGGATCCTCTTGTAAATAAATAAATTGATGATTTTGAATAGAATCGAGAGCTTGTGCATGGAGCCTCCGAGCGATTTCAAAATTTTTTCAAAAATTTTCATCTTTCGGATCCTCTTGTAAATAAATAAATTGATGATTTTGAATAGAATCGAGAGCTTGTGCATGGAGCCTCTGAGCGATTTCAAAATTTTTTCAAAAACTTTCATCTTTCGGACCCTCTTGTAAATAAATAAATTGATGATTTTGAATAGAATCGAGAGCTTGTGCATGGAGCCTCCGAGCGGTTTCAAAAATTTTCATCTCTCGGATCCTCTTGTAAATAAATAAATTGATGATTTTAAATAGAATCGAGAGCTTGTGCATGGTGCCTCCGAGCGATTTCAAAAATTTTTCAAAAATTTTCATCTTTCGGATCCTCTTGCAAATGAATAAATTGATGATTTTGAATAGAATCGAGAGCTTGTGCATGGAGCCTCCGAGCGATTGCAATTTTTTTTCAAAAACTATCATCTTTCGGATCCTCTTGTAAATAAATAAATTGATGATTTTGAATAGAATCGAGAGCTTGTGCATGGAGCCTCTGACCGATTTTAAAAAAATTTCAAAAAATTTTATCTTTCGGATCCTCTTGTAAATAAATAAATTGATGATTTTGAATAGAATCGAGAGCTTGTGCATGGAGCCTCCGAGCGATTTCAAAAATTTTTCAAAAATTTTCATCTCTCGGATCCTCTTGTAAATAAATAAATTGATGATTTTGAATAGAATCGAGAGCTTGTGCATGGAGCCTCCGAGCGATTTCAAAATTTTTTCAAAAATTTTCATCTCTCGGATCCTCTTGTAAATAAATAAATTGATGATTTTGAATAGAATCGAGAGCTTGTGCATAGAGCCTCCGAGCGATTTCAAAAAATTTTCAAAAATTTTCATCTTTCGGATCCGCTTGTAAATAAATAAATTGATGATTTTGAATAGAATCGAGAGCTTGTGCATGGAGCCTCCGAGCGATTTCAAAATTTTTTCAAAAATTTTCATCTTTCGGATCCTCTTGTAAATAAATAAATTGATGATTTTGAATGGAATCGAGAGCTTGTGCATGGAGCCTCCGAGCGATTTCAAAAAATTTTCAAAAATTTTCATCTTTCGGATCCTCTTGTAAATAAATAAATTGATGATTTTGAATAGAATCGAGAGCTTGTGCATGGAGCCTCCGAGCGATTTCAAAATTTTTTCAAAAACTTTCATCTTTCGGACCCTCTTGTAAATAAATAAATTGATGATTTTGAATAGAATCGAGAGCTTGTGCATGGAGCCTCTGAGCGATTTCAAAAAAATTTCAAAAATTTTCATCTCTCGGATCCTCTTGTAAATAAATAAATTGATGATTTTGAATAGAATCGAGAGCTTGTGCATGGAGCCTCTGAGCGATTTCAAAAAATTTTCAAAAAATTTCATCTTTCGGATCCTCTTGTAAATAAATAAATTGATGATTTTGAATAAAATCGAGAGCTTGTGCATGGAGCCTCCGGGCGATTTCAAATTTTTTCTAAAACTTTCATCTTTCGGATCCTCTTGTAAATAAATAAATTGATGATTTTGAATAGAATCGAGAGCTTGTGCATGGAGCCTCTGACCGATTTCAAAAATTTTTCAAAAACTTTCATCTTTCGGATCCTCTTGTAAATAAATAAATTGATGATTTTGAATAGAATCGAGAGCTTGTGCATGGTGCCTCCGAGCGATTTCAAAAAATTTTGAAAAATTTTCATCTTTCGGATCCTCTTGCAAATAAATAAATTGATGGTTTTGAATAGAATCGAGAGCTTGTGCATGGAGCCTCCGAGCGATTTCAATTTTTTTCAAAAACTTTCATCTTTCGGATCCTCTTGTAAATAAATAAATTGATGATTTTGAATAGAATCGAGAGCTTGTGCATGGAGCCTCTAACCGATTTCAAAAAAATTTCAAAAAATTTCATCTTTCGGATCCTCTTGTAAATAAATAAATTGATGATTTTGAATAGAATCGAGAGCTTGTGCATGGAGCCTCCGAGCGATTTCAAATTTTTTCGAAAACTTTCATCTTTCGGATCCTCTTGTAAATAAATAAATTGATGATTTTGAATAGAATCGAGAGCTTGTGCATGGTGCCTCCGAGCGATTTCAAAAAATTTTGAAAAATTTTCATCTTTCGGATCCTCTTGCAAATAAATAAATTGATGATTTTGAATAGAATCGAGAGCTTGTGCATGGAGCCTCCGAGCGATTTCAATTTTTTTCAAAAACTTTCATCTTTCGGATCCTCTTGTAAATAAATAAATTGATGATTTTGAATAGAATCGAGAGCTTGTGCATGGTACCTCTGACCGATTTCAAAAAAAATTCAAAAAATTTCATCTTTCGGATCCTCTTGTAAATAAATAAATTGATGATTTTGAATAGAATCGAGAGCTTGTGCATGGAGCCTCCGAGCGATTTCAAATTTTTTCTAAAACTTTCATCTTTCGGATCCTCTTGTAAATAAATAAATTGATGATTTTGAATAGAATCGAGAGCTTGTACATGGAGCCTCCGAGCGATTTCAAAAATTTTTCAAAAATTTTCATCTCTCGGATCCTCTTGTAAATAAATAAATTGATGATTTTGAATAGAATCGAGAGCTTGTGCATGGAGCCTCCGAGCGATTTCAAAACTTTTCAAAAATTTTCATCTCTCGGATCCTCTTGTAAATAAATAAATTGATGATTTTGAATAGAATCGAGAGCTTGTGCATGGATCCTCCGAGCGATTTCAAAATTTTTTCAAAAATTTTCATCTTTCGGATCCTCTTGTAAATAAATAAATTGATGATTTTGAAAGAATCGAGAGCTTGTGCATGGAGCCTCCGAGCGATTTCAAAATTTTTCAAAAATTTTCATCTTTCGGATCCTCTTGTAAAGAAATAAATTGATGATTTTGAATAGAATCGAGAGCTTGTGCATGGAGCCTCCGAGCGATTTCGAAAATTTTTCAAAAATTTTCATCTTTCGGATCCTCTTGTAAATAAATAAATTGATGATTTTGAATAGAATCGAGAGCTTGTGCATGGAGCCTCTGAGCGATTTCAAAATTTTTTCAAAAACTTTCATCTTTCGGACCCTCTTGTAAATAAATAAATTGATGATTTTGAATGGAATCGAGAGCTTGTGCATGGAGCCTCCGAGCGGTTCCAAAAATTTTCATCTCTCGGATCCTCTTGTAAATAAATAAATTGATGATTTTAAATAGAATCGAGAGCTTGTGCATGGTGCCTCCGAGCGATTTCAAAAATTTTTCAAAAATTTTCATCTTTCGGATCCTCTTGCAAATGAATAAATTGATGATTTTGAATAGAATCGAGAGCTTGTGCATGGAGCCTCCGAGCGATTTCAATTTTTTTTCAAAAACTTTCATCTTTCGGATCCTCTTGTAAATAAATAAATTGATGATTTTGAATAGAATCGAGAGCTTGTGCATGGAGACTCTGACCGATTTCAAAAAAATTTCAAAAAATTTTATCTTTCGGATCCTCTTGTAAATAAATAAATTGATGATTTTCAATAGAATCGAGAGCTTGTGCATGGAGCCTCCGAGCGATTTCAAAAATTTTTCAAAAATTTTCATCTCTCGGATCCTCTTGTAAATAAATAAATTGATGATTTTGAATAGAATCGAGAGCTTGTGCATGGAGCCTCCGAGCGATTTCAAAAATTTTTCAAAAATTTTCATCTCTCGGATCCTCTTGTAAATAAATAAATTGATGATTTTGAATAGAATCGAGAGCTTGTGCATAGAGCCTCCGAGCGATTTCAAAAAGTTTTCAAAAATTTTCATCTTTCGGATCCGCTTGTAAATAAATAAATTGATGATTTTGAATAGAATCGAGAGCTTGTGCATGGAGCCTCCGAGCGATTTCAAAAATTTTTCAAAAATTTTCATCTTTCGGATCCTCTTGTAAATAAATAAATTGATGATTTTGAATGGGATCGAGAGCTTGTGCATGGAGCCTCCGAGCGATTTCAAAAATTTTTAAAAAAATTTCATCTTTCGGATCCTCTTGTAAATAAATAAATTGATGATTTTGAATAGAATCGAGAGCTTGTGCATGGAGCCTCCGAGCGATTTCAAAAATTTTTAAAAAAATTTCATCTTCGGTTCCTCTTGTAAATAAATAAATTGATGATTTTGAATAGAATCGAGAGCTTGTGCATGGAGCCTCTGAGCGATTTCAAAAATTTTTCAAAAAATTTCATCTTTCGGATCCTCTTGTAAATAAATAAATTGATGATTTTGAATAGAATCGAGAGCTTGTGCATGGAGCCTCCGGGCGATTTCAAATTTTTTCTAAAACTTTCATCTTTCGGATCCTCTTGTAAATAAATAATTTGATGATTTTGAATAGAATCGAGAGCTTGTGCATGGAGCCTCCGAGCGATTTAAAAAATTTTCAAAAATTTTCATCTTTCGGATCCTCTTGTAAATAAATAAATTGATGATTTTGAATAGAATCGAGAGCTTGTGCATGGAGCCTCCGAGCGATTTCAAAAATTTTTCAAAATTTTTCATCTCTCGGATCCTCTTGTAAATAAATAAATTGATGATTTTGAATAGAATCGAGAGCTTGTGCATGGAGCCTCCGAGCGATTTCAAAAATTTTTCAAAAATTTTCATCTTTCGGATCCACTTGTAAATAAATAAATTGATGATTTTGAATAGAATCGAGAGCTTGTGCATGGAGCCTCCGAGCGATTTCAAAATTTTTTCAAAAATTTTCATCTCTCGGATCCTCTTGTAAATAAATAAATTGATGATTTTGAATAGAATCGAGAGCTTGTGCATGGAGCCTCCGAGCGATTTAAAAAATTTTCAAAAATTTTCATCTTTCGGATCCTCTTGTAAATAAATAAATTGATGATTTTGAATAGAATCGAGAGCTTGTGCATGGAGCCTCCGAGCGATTTCAAAAATTTTTCAAAATTTTTCATCTCTCGGATCCTCTTGTAAATAAATAAATTGATGATTTTGAATAGAATCGAGAGCTTGTGCATGGAGCCTCCGAGCGATTTCAAAAATTTTTCAAAAATTTTCATCTTTCGGATCCACTTGTAAATAAATAAAATGATGATTTTGAATAGAATCGAGAGCTTGTGCATGGAGCCTCCGAGCGATTTCAAAATTTTTTCAAAAATTTTCATCTCTCGGATCCTCTTGTAAATAAATAAATTGATGATTTTGAATAGAATCGAGAGCTTGTGCATGGAGCCTCCGAGCGATTTCAAAAATTTTTCGAAAATTTTCATCTTTCGGATCCTCTTGTAAATAAATAAATTGATGATTTTGAATAGAATCGAGAGCTTGTGCATGGAGCCTCCGAGCGATTTCAAAAATTTTTCAAAAAATTTTCATCTTTCGGATCCTCTTGTAAATAAATAAATTGATGATTTTGAATAGAATCGAGAGCTTGTGCATGGAGCCTCCGAGCGATTTCAAAAATTTTTCAAAAATTTTCATCTTTCGGATCCTCTTGTAAATAAATAAATTGATGATTTTGAATAGAATCGAGAGCTTGTGCATGAAGCCTCCGAGCGATTTCAAAAATTTTTCAAAAATTTTCATCTTTCGGATCCTCTTGTAAATAAATAAATTGATGATTTTGAATAGAATCGAGAGCTTGTGCATGGAGCCTCCGAGCGATTTCAAAATTTTTTCAAAAATTTTCATCTCTCGGATCCTCTTGTAAATAAATAAATTGATGATTTTGAATAGCATCGAGAGCTTGTGCTTGGAGCCTCCGAGCGATTTCAAAAATTTTTCAAAAATTTTCATCTTTCGGATCCTCTTGTAAATAAATAAATTGATGATTTTGAATAGAATCGAGAGCTTGTGCATGGAGCCTCCGAGCGATTTCAAAAAATTTTCAAAAATTTTCATCTTTCGGATCCTCTTGTAAATAAATAAATTGATGATTTTGAATAGAGTCGAGAGCTTGTGCATGAAGCCTCCGAGCGATTTCAAAAAATTTTCAAAAATTTTCATCTTTCGGATCCTCTTGTAAATAAATAAATTGATGATTTTGAATAGAATCGAGAGCTTGTGCATGGAGCCTCAGAGCGATTTCAAAAAATTTTCAAAAATTTTCATCTTTCGGATCCTCTTGTAAATAAATAAATTGATGATTTTGAATAGAATCGAGAGCTTGTGCATGGAGCCTCCGAGCGATTTCAAAAATTTTTTAAAAAATTTTCATCTTTCGGATCCTCTTGTAAATAAATAAATTGATGATTTTGAATAGAATCGAGAGCTTGTGCATGGAGCCTCCGAGCGATTTCAAAAATTTTTCAAAAATTTTCATCTTTCGGATCCTCTTGTAAATAAATAAATTGATGATTTTGAATAGAATCGAGAGCTTGTGCATGGAGCCTCCGAGCGATTTCAAAATTTTTTCAAAAATTTTCATCTCTCGGATCCTCTTGTAAATAAATAAATTGATGATTTTGAATAGCATCGAGAGCTTGTGCTTGGAGCCTCCGAGCGATTTCAAAAATTTTTCAAAAATTTTCATCTTTCGGATCCTCTTGTAAATAAATAAATTGATGATTTTGAATAGAATCGAGAGCTTGTGCATGGAGACTCCGAGCGATTTCAAAAATTTTTCAAAAATTTTCATCTTTCGGATCCTCTTGTAAATAAATAAATTGATGATTTTGAATAGAATCGAGTGCTTGTGCATGGAGCCTCCGAGCGATTTCAAAAATTTTTCGAAAATTTTCATCTTTCGGATTCTCTTGTAAATAAATAAATTGATGATTTTGAATAGAATCGAGAGCTTGTGCATTAAGCCTCCGAGCGATTTCAAAAATTTTTCAAAAATTTTCATCTTTCGGATCCTCTTGTAAATAAATAAATTGATGATTTTGAATAGAATCGAGAGCTTGTGCATGGAGCCTCCGAGCGATTTCCAAAAATTTTCAAAAATTTTCATCTTTCGGATCCTCTTGTAAATAAATAAATTGATGATTTTGAATAGAGTCGAGAGCTTGTGCATGAAGCCTCCGAGCGATTTCAAAAAATTTTCAAAAATTTTCATCTTTCGGATCCTCTTGTAAATAAATAAATTGATGATTTTGAATAGAATCGAGAGCTTGTGCATGGAGCCTCAGAGCGATTTCAAAAAATTTTCAAAAATTTTCATCTTTCGGATCCTCTTGTAAATAAATAAATTGATGATTTTGAATAGAATCGAGAGCTTGTGCATGGAGCCTCCGAGCGATTTCAAAAATTTTTTAAAAAATTTTCATCTTTCGGATCCTCTTGTAAATAAATAAATTGATGATTTTGAATAGAATCGAGAGCTTGTACATGGAGCCTCCGAGCGATTTCAAAAATTTTTCAAAAATTTTCATCTTTCGGATCCTCTTGTAAATAAATAAATTGATGATTTTGAATAGAATCGAGAGCTTGTGCATGGAGCCTCCAAGCGATTTCAAAAATTTTTCAAAAATTTTCATCTTTCGGATCCTCTTGTAAATAAATAAATTGATGATTTTGAATAGAATCGAGAGCTTGTGCACGGAGCCTCCGAGCGATTTCAAAATTTTTTCAAAAATTTTCATCTCTCGGATCCTCTTGTAAATAAATAAATTGATGATTTTGAATAGCATCGAGAGCTTGTGCTTGGAGCCTCCGAGCGATTTCAAAAATTTTTCAAAAATTTTCATCTTTCGGATCCTCTTGTAAATAAATAAATTGATGATTTTGAATAGAATTGAGAGCTTGTGCATGGAGCCTCCGAGCGATTTCAAAAATTTTTCAAAAATTTTCATCTTTCGGATCCTCTTGTAAATAAATAAATTGATGATTTTGAATAGAGTCGAGAGCTTGTGCATGAAGCCTCCGAGCGATTTCAAAAAATTTTCAAAAATTTTCATCTTTCGGATCCTCTTGTAAATAAATAAATTGATGATTTTGAATAGAATCGAGAGCTTGTGCATGGAGCCTCAGAGCGATTTCAAAAAATTTTCAAAAATTTTCATCTTTCGGATCCTCTTGTAAATAAATAAATTGATGATTTTGAATAGAATCGAGAGCTTGTGCATGGAGCCTCCGAGCGATTTCAAAAAATTTTCAAACATTTTCATTTTTCGGATCCTCTTGTAAATAAATAAATTGATGATTTTGATTAGAATCGAGAGCTTGTGCATGGAGCC
This sequence comes from Oxycera nigricornis, assembly GCA_963942545.1. NCBI lineage: Eukaryota > Metazoa > Arthropoda > Insecta > Diptera > Stratiomyidae > Oxycera > Oxycera nigricornis. Next base: position 15,044,671 of record OZ012664.1, on the reverse strand, counting down.
TCCGAGCGATTTCAAAATTTTTTTAAAAATTTTCAACTCTCGGATCCTCTTGTAAATAAATAAATTGATGATTTTGAATAGAATCGAGAGCTTGTGCATGGAGCCTCCGAGCGATTTCAAAAAATTTTCAAAAATTTTCATCTCTCGGATCCTCTTGTAAATAAATAAATTGATGATTTTGAATAGAATCGAGAGCTTGTGCATGGAGCCTCCGAGCGATTTCAAAAATTTTTCAAAAATTTTCATCTCTCGGATCCTCTTGTAAATAAATAAATTGATGATTTTGAATAGAATCGAGAGCTTGTGCACGGAGCCTCCGAGCGATTTCAAAAATTTTTCAAAAATTTTCATCTTTCAGATCCTCTTGTAAATAAATAAATTGATGATTTTGAATAGAGTCGAGAGCTTGTGCATGAAGCCTCCGAGCGATTTCAAAAAATTTTCAAAAATTTTCATCTTTCGGATCCTCTTGTAAATAAATAAATTGATGATTTTGAATAGAATCGAGAGCTTGTGCATGGAGCCTCAGAGCGATTTCAAAAAATTTTCAAAAATTTTCATCTTTCGGATTCTCTTGTAAATAAATAAATTGATGATTTTGAATAGAATCGAGAGCTTGTGCATGGAGCCTCCGAGCGATTTCAAAAAATTTTCAAACATTTTCATTTTTCGGATCCTCTTGTAAATAAATAAATTGATGATTTTGAATAGAATCGAGAGCTTGTGCATGGAGCCTCCGAGCGATTTCAAAATTTTTTTAAAAATTTTCAACTCTCGGATCCTCTTGTAAATAAATAAATTGATGATTTTGAATAGAATCGAGAGCTTGTGCATGGAGCCTCCGAGCGATTTCAAAAAATTTTCAAAAATTTTCATCTTTCGGATCCTCTTGTAAATAAATAAATTGATGATTTTGAATAGAATCGAGAGCTTGTGCATGGAGCCTCCGAGCGATTTCAAAAATTTTTCAAAAATTTTCATCTCTCGGATCCTCTTGTAAATAAATAAATTGATGATTTTGAATAGAATCGAGAGCTTGTGCATGGAGCCTCCGAGCGATTTGAAAAAATTTTCAAAAATTTTCATCTTTCGGATCCTCTTGTAAATAAATAAATTGATGATTTTGAATAGAATCGAGAGCTTGTGCATGGAGCCTCCGAGCGATTTCAAAAAATTTTCAAAAATTTTCATCTTTCGGATCCTCTTGTAAATAAATAAATTGATGATTTTGAATAGAATCGAGAGCTTGTGCATGGAGCCTCCGAGCGATTTCAAAAATTTTTCAAAAATTTTCATCTCTCGCATCCTCTTGTAAATAAATAAATTGATGATTTTGAATAGAATCGATAGCTTGTGCATGGAGCCTCCGAGCGATTTCAAAAATTTTTCAAAAATTTTCATCTCTCGGATCCTCTTGTAAATAAATAAATTGATGATTTTGAATAGAATCGAGAGTTTGTGCATGGAGCCTCCGAGCGATTTAAAAAAATTTCAAAAATTTTCATCTTTCGGATCCTCTTGTAAATAAATAAATTGATGATTTTGAATAGAATCGAGAGCTTGTGCATGGAGCCTCCGAGCGATTTCAAAAATTTTTCAAAATTTTTCATCTCTCGGATCCTCTTGTAAATAAATAAATTGATGATTTTGAATAGAATCGAGAGCTTTTGCATGGAGCCTCAGAGCGATTTCAAAAAATTTTCAAAAATTTTCATCTTTCGGATCCTCTTGTAAATAAATAAATTGATGATTTTGAATAGAATCGAGAGCTTGTGCATGGAGCCTCCGAGCGATTTCAAAAATTTTTCAAAAATTTTCATCTTTCGGATCCTCTTGTAAATAAATAAATTGATGATTTTGAATAGAATCGAGAGCTTGTGCATGGAGCCTCTGAGCGATTTCAAAATTTTTTCAAAAACTTTCATCTTTCGGACCCTCTTGTAAATAAATAAATTGATGATTTTGAATAGAATCGAGAGCTTGTGCATGGAGCCTCCGAGCGGTTTCAAAAATTTTCATCTCTCGGATCCTCTTGTAAATAAATAAATTGATGATTTTAAATAGAATCGAGAGCTTGTGCATGGTGCCTCCGAGCGATTTCAAAAATTTTTCAAAAATTTTCATCTTTCGGATCCTCTTGCAAATGAATAAATTGATGATTTTGAATAGAATCGAGAGCTTGTGCATGGAGCTTCCGAGCGATTGCAATTTTTTTTCAAAAACTTTCATCTTTCGGATCCTCTTGTAAATAAATAAATTGATGATTTTGAATAGAATCGAGAGCTTGTGCATGGAGCCTCTGACCGATTTTAAAAAAATTTCAAAAAATTTTATCTTTCGGATCCTCTTGTAAATAAATAAATTGATGATTTTGAATAGAATCGAGAGCTTGTGCATGGAGCCTCCGAGCGATTTCAAAAATTTTTCAAAAATTTTCATCTCTCGGATCCTCTTGTAAATAAATAAATTGATGATTTTGAATAGAATCGAGAGCTTGTGCATGGAGCCTCCGAGCGATTTCAAAATTTTTTCAAAAATTTTCATCTCTCGGATCCTCTTGTAAATAAATAAATTGATGATTTTGAATAGAATCGAGAGCTTGTGCATAGAGCCTCCGAGCGATTTCAAAAAATTTTCAAAAATTTTCATCTTTCGGATCCGCTTGTAAATAAATAAATTGATGATTTTGAATAGAATCGAGAGCTTGTGCATGGAGCCTCCGAGCGATTTTAAAATTTTTTCAAAAATTTTCATCTTTCGGATCCTCTTGTAAATAAATAAATTGATGATTTTGAATGGAATCGAGAGCTTGTGCATGGAGCCTCCGAGCGATTTCAAAATTTTTTCAAAAACTTTCATCTTTCGGACCCTCTTGTAAATAAATAAATTGATGATTTTGAATAGAATCGAGAGCTTGTGCATGGAGCCTCTGAGCGATTTCAAAAAAATTTCAAAAATTTTCATCTCTCGGATCCTCTTGTAAATAAATAAATTGATGATTTTGAATAGAATCGAGAGCTTGTGCATGGAGCCTCTGAGCGATTTCAAAAAATTTTCAAAAAATTTCATCTTTCGGATCCTCTTGTAAATAAATAAATTGATGATTTTGAATAGAATCGAGAGCTTGTGCATGGAGCCTCCGGGCGATTTCAAATTTTTTCTAAAACTTTCATCTTTCGGATCCTCTTGTAAATAAATAAATTGATGATTTTGAATAGAATCGAGAGCTTGTGCATGGAGCCTCTGACCGATTTCAAAAAATTTTCAAAAACTTTCATCTTTCGGATCCTCTTGTAAATAAATAAATTGATGATTTTGAATAGAATCGAGAGCTTGTGCATGGTGCCTCCGAGCGATTTCAAAAAATTTTGAAAAATTTTCATCTTTCGGATCCTCTTGCAAATAAATAAATTGATGGTTTTGAATAGAATCGAGAGCTTGTGCATGGAGCCTCCGAGCGATTTCAATTTTTTTCAAAAACTTTCATCTTTCGGATCCTCTTGTAAATAAATAAATTGATGATTTTGAATAGAATCGAGAGCTTGTGCATGGAGCCTCTAACCGATTTCAAAAAAATTTCAAAAAATTTCATCTTTCGGATCCTCTTGTAAATAAATAAATTGATGATTTTGAATAGAATCGAGAGCTTGTGCATGGAGCCTCCGAGCGATTTCAAATTTTTTCTAAAACTTTCATCTTTCGGATCCTCTTGTAAATAAATAAATTGATGATTTTGAATAGAATCGAGAGCTTGTGCATGGTGCCTCCGAGCGATTTCAAAAAATTTTGAAAAATTTTCATCTTTCGGATCCTCTTGCAAATAAATAAATTGATGATTTTGAATAGAATCGAGAGCTTGTGCATGGAGCCTCCGAGCGATTTCAATTTTTTTCAAAAACTTTCATCTTTCGGATCCTCTTGTAAATAAATAAATTGATGATTTTGAATAGAATCGAGAGCTTGTGCATGGAGCCTCTGACCGATTTCAAAAAAATTTCAAAAAATTTCATCTTTCGGATCCTCTTGTAAATAAATAAATTGATGATTTTGAATAGAATCGAGAGCTTGTGCATGGAGCCTCCGAGCGATTTCAAATTTTTTCTAAAACTTTCATCTTTCGGATCCTCTTGTAAATAAATAAATTGATGATTTTGAATAGAATCGAGAGCTTGTACATGGAGCCTCCGAGCGATTTCAAAAATTTTTCAAAAATTTTCATCTCTCGGATCCTCTTGTAAATAAATAAATTGATGATTTTGAATAGAATCGAGAGCTTGTGCATGGAGCCTCCGAGCGATTTCAAAACTTTTCAAAAATTTTCATCTCTCGGATCCTCTTGTAAATAAATAAATTGATGATTTTGAATAGAATCGAGAGCTTGTGCATGGATCCTCCGAGCGATTTCAAAATTTTTTCAAAAATTTTCATCTTTCGGATCCTCTTGTAAATAAATAAATTGATGATTTTGAAAGAATCGAGAGCTTGTGCATGGAGCCTCCGAGCGATTTCAAAATTTTTCAAAAATTTTCATCTTTCGGATCCTCTTGTAAAGAAAGAAATTGATGATTTTGAATAGAATCGAGAGCTTGTGCATGGAGCCTCTGAGCGATTTTAAAATTTTTTAAAAAATTTTCATCTTTCGGATCCTCTTGTAAATAAATAAATTGATGATTTTGAATAGAATCGAGAGCTTGTGCATGGAGCCTCCGAGCGATTTCGAAAATTTTTCAAAAATTTTCATCTTTCGGATCCTCTTGTAAATAAATAAATTGATGATTTTGAATAGAATCGAGAGCTTGTGCATGGAGCCTCTGAGCGATTTCAAAATTTTTTCGAAAACTTTCATCTTTCGGACTCTCTTGTAAATAAATAAATTGATGATTTTGAATGGAATCGAGAGCTTGTGCATGGAGCCTCCGAGCGGTTCCAAAAATTTTCATCTCTCGGATCCTCTTGTAAATAAATAAATTGATGATTTTAAATAGAATCGAGAGCTTGTGCATGGTGCCTCCGAGCGATTTCAAAAATTTTTCAAAAATTTTCATCTTTCGGATCCTCTTGCAAATGAATAAATTGATGATTTTGAATAGAATCGAGAGCTTGTGCATGGAGCCTCCGAGCGATTTCAATTTTTTTTCAAAAACTTTCATCTTTCGGATCCTCTTGTAAATAAATAAATTGATGATTTTGAATAGAATCGAGAGCTTGTGCATGGAGACTCTGACCGATTTCAAAAAAATTTCAAAAAATTTTATCTTTCGGATCCTCTTGTAAATAAATAAATTGATGATTTTCAATAGAATCGAGAGCTTGTGCATGGAGCCTCCGAGCGATTTCAAAAATTTTTCAAAAATTTTCATCTCTCGGATCCTCTTGTAAATAAATAAATTGATGATTTTGAATAGAATCGAGAGCTTGTGCATGGAGCCTCCGAGCGATTTCAAAAATTTTTCAAAAATTTTCATCTCTCGGATCCTCTTGTAAATAAATAAATTGATGATTTTGAATAGAATCGAGAGCTTGTGCATAGAGCCTCCGAGCGATTTCAAAAAGTTTTCAAAAATTTTCATCTTTCGGATCCGCTTGTAAATAAATAAATTGATGATTTTGAATAGAATCGAGAGCTTGTGCATGGAGCCTCCGAGCGATTTCAAAATTTTTTCAAAAATTTTCATCTTTCGGATCCTCTTGTAAATAAATAAATTGATGATTTTGAATGGGATCGAGAGCTTGTGCATGGAGCCTCCGAGCGATTTCAAAAATTTTTAAAAAATTTTCATCTTTCGGATCCTCTTGTAAATAAATAAATTGATGATTTTGAATAGAATCGAGAGCTTGTGCATGGAGCCTCCGAGCGATTTCAAAATTTTTTAAAAAAATTTCATCTTCGGTTCCTCTTGTAAATAAATAAATTGATGATTTTGAATAGAATCGAGAGCTTGTGCATGGAGCCTCTGAGCGATTTCAAAAATTTTTCAAAAAATTTCATCTTTCGGATCCTCTTGTAAATAAATAAATTGATGATTTTGAATAGAATCGAGAGCTTGTGCATGGAGCCTCCGGGCAATTTCAAATTTTTTCTAAAACTTTCATCTTTCGGATCCTCTTGTAAATAAATAATTTGATGATTTTGAATAGAATCGAGAGCTTGTGCATGGAGCCTCTGACCGATTTCAAAAAAATTTCAAAAAATTTCATCTTTCGGATCCTCTTGTAAATAAATAAATTGATGATTTTGAAAAGAATCGAGAGCTTGTGCATGGATCCTCCGAGCGATTTCAAATTTTTTTCAAAAATTTTCATCTTTCGGATCCTCTTGTAAATAAATAAATTGATGATTTTGAAAGAATCGAGAGCTTGTGCATGGAGCCTCCGAGCGATTCCAAAATTTTTCAAAAATTTTCATCTTTCGGATCCTCTTGTAAAGAAATAAATTGATGATTTTGAATAGAATCGAGAGCTTGTGCATGGAGCCTCTGAGCGATTTTAAAATTTTTTAAAAAATTTTCATCTTTCGGATCCTCTTGTAAATAAATAAATTGATGATTTTAAATAGAATCGAGAGCTTGTGCATGGAGCCTCCGAGCGATTTCAAAATTTTTTCAAAAATTTTCATCTTTCGGATCCTCTTGTAAATAAATAAATTGATGATTTTGAATAGAATCGAGAGCTTGTGCATGGAGCCTCCGAGCGATTTCAAAAATTTTTCAAAATTTTTCATCTCTCGGATCCTCTTGTAAATAAATAAATTGATGATTTTGAATAGAATCGAGAGCTTGTACATGGAGCCTCCTAGCGATTTCAAAATTTTTCAAAAATTTTCATCTTTCGGATCCTCTTGTAAATAAATAAATTGATGATTTTGAATAGAATCGAGAGCTTGTGCATGGAGCCTCCGAGCGATTTCAAAACTTTTCAAAAATTTTCATCTCTCGGATCCTCTTGTAAATAAATAAATTGATGATTTTGAAAAGAATCGAGAGCTTGTGCATGGATCCTCCGAGCGATTTCAAATTTTTTTCAAAAATTTTCATCTTTCGGATCCTCTTGTAAATAAATAAATTGATGATTTTGAAAGAATCGAGAGCTTGTGCATGGAGCCTCCGAGCGATTCCAAAATTTTTCAAAAATTTTCATCTTTCGGATCCTCTTGTAAAGAAATAAATTGATGATTTTGAATAGAATCGAGAGCTTGTGCATGGAGCCTCTGAGCGATTTTAAAATTTTTTAAAAAATTTTCATCTTTCGGATCCTCTTGTAAATAAATAAATTGATGATTTTGAATAGAATCGAGAGCTTGTGCATGGATCCTCCGAGCGATTTCAAAATTTTTTCAAAAATTTTCATCTTTCGGATCCTCTTGTAAATAAATAAATTGATGATTTTGAATAGAATCGAGAGCTTGTGCATGGAGCCTCCGAGCGATTTCAAAATTTTTTCAAAATTTTTCATCTCTCGGATCCTCTTGTAAATAAATAAATTGATGATTTTGAATAGAATCGAGAGCTTGTACATGGAGCCTCCTAGCGATTTCAAAAATTTTTCAAAAATTTTCATCTCTCGGATCCTCTTGTAAATAAATAAATTGATGATTTTGAATAGAATCAAGAGCTTGTGCATGGAGCCTCCGAGCGATTTCAAAAATTTTCAAAAATTTTCATTTCTCGGATCCTCTTGTAAATAAATAAATTGATGATTTTGAATAGAATCGAGAGCTTGTGCATGGATCCTCCGAGCGATTTCAAAATTTTTTCAAAAATTTTCATCTTTCGGATCCTCTTGTAAATAAATAAATTGATGATTTTGAATAGAATCGAGAGCTTGTGCATGGAGCCTCTGAGCGATTTCAAAAAATTTTTAAAAAATTTCATCTTTCGGATCCTCTTGTAAAGAAAGAAATTGATGATTTTGAATAGAATCGAGAGCTTGTGCATGGAGCCTCTGAGCGATTTTAAAATTTTTTAAAAAATTTTCATCTTTCGGATCCTCTTGTAAATAAATAAATTGATGATTTTGAATAGAATCGAGAGCTTGTGCATGGAGCCTCCGAGCGATTTCGAAAATTTTTCAAAAATTTTCATCTTTCGGATCCTCTTGTAAATAAATAAATTGATGATTTTGAATAGAATCGAGAGCTTGTGCATGGAGCCTCTGAGCGATTTCAAAATTTTTTCGAAAACTTTCATCTTTCGGACTCTCTTGTAAATAAATAAATTGATGATTTTGAATGGAATCGAGAGCTTGTGCATGGAGCCTCCGAGCGGTTCCAAAAATTTTCATCTCTCGGATCCTCTTGTAAATAAATAAATTGATGATTTTAAATAGAATCGAGAGCTTGTGCATGGTGCCTCCGAGCGATTTCAAAAATTTTTCAAAAATTTTCATCTTTCGGATCCTCTTGCAAATGAATAAATTGATGATTTTGAATAGAATCGAGAGCTTGTGCATGGAGCCTCCGAGCGATTTCAATTTTTTTTCAAAAACTTTCATCTTTCGGATCCTCTTGTAAATAAATAAATTGATGATTTTGAATAGAATCGAGAGCTTGTGCATGGAGACTCTGACCGATTTCAAAAAAATTTCAAAAAATTTTATCTTTCGGATCCTCTTGTAAATAAATAAATTGATGATTTTCAATAGAATCGAGAGCTTGCGCATGGAGCCTCCGAGCGATTTCAAAAATTTTTCAAAAATTTTCATCTCTCGGATCCTCTTGTAAATAAATAAATTGATGATTTTGAATAGAATCGAGAGCTTGTGCATGGAGCCTCCGAGCGATTTCAAAAATTTTTCAAAAATTTTCATCTCTCGGATCCTCTTGTAAATAAATAAATTGATGATTTTGAATAGAATCGAGAGCTTGTGCATAGAGCCTCCGAGCGATTTCAAAAAGTTTTCAAAAATTTTCATCTTTCGGATCCGCTTGTAAATAAATAAATTGATGATTTTGAATAGAATCGAGAGCTTGTGCATGGAGCCTCCGAGCGATTTCAAAATTTTTTCAAAAATTTTCATCTTTCGGATCCTCTTGTAAATAAATAAATTGATGATTTTGAATGGGATCGAGAGCTTGTGCATGGAGCCTCCGAGCGATTTCAAAAATTTTTAAAAAATTTTCATCTTTCGGATCCTCTTGTAAATAAATAAATTGATGATTTTGAATAGAATCGAGAGCTTGTGCATGGAGCCTCCGAGCGATTTCAAAAATTTTTAAAAAAATTTCATCTTCGGTTCCTCTTGTAAATAAATAAATTGATGATTTTGAATAGAATCGAGAGCTTGTGCATGGAGCCTCTGAGCGATTTCAAAAATTTTTCAAAAAATTTCATCTTTCGGATCCTCTTGTAAATAAATAAATTGATGATTTTGAATAGAATCGAGAGCTTGTGCATGGAGCCTCCGGGCGATTTCAAATTTTTTCTAAAACTTTCATCTTTCGGATCCTCTTGTAAATAAATAATTTGATGATTTTGAATAGAATCGAGAGCTTGTGCATGGAGCCTCTGACCGATTTCAAAAAAATTTCAAAAAATTTCATCTTTCGGATCCTCTTGTAAATAAATAAATTGATGATTTTGAAAAGAATCGAGAGCTTGTGCATGGATCCTCCGAGCGATTTCAAATTTTTTTCAAAAATTTTCATCTTTCGGATCCTCTTGTAAATAAATAAATTGATGATTTTGAAAGAATCGAGAGCTTGTGCATGGAGCCTCCGAGCGATTCCAAAATTTTTCAAAAATTTTCATCTTTCGGATCCTCTTGTAAAGAAATAAATTGATGATTTTGAATAGAATCGAGAGCTTGTGCATGGAGCCTCTGAGCGATTTTAAAATTTTTTAAAAAATTTTCATCTTTCGGATCCTCTTGTAAATAAATAAATTGATGATTTTAAATAGAATCGAGAGCTTGTGCATGGAGCCTCCGAGCGATTTCAAAATTTTTTCAAAAATTTTCATCTTTCGGATCCTCTTGTAAATAAATAAATTGATGATTTTGAATAGAATCGAGAGCTTGTGCATGGAGCCTCCGAGCGATTTCAAAAATTTTTCAAAATTTTTCATCTCTCGGATCCTCTTGTAAATAAATAAATTGATGATTTTGAATAGAATCGAGAGCTTGTACATGGAGCCTCCTAGCGATTTCAAAAATTTTTCAAAAATTTTCATCTTTCGGATCCTCTTGTAAATAAATAAATTGATGATTTTGAATAGAATCGAGAGCTTGTGCATGGAGCCTCCGAGCGATTTCAAAACTTTTCAAAAATTTTCATCTCTCGGATCCTCTTGTAAATAAATAAATTGATGATTTTGAAAAGAATCGAGAGCTTGTGCATGGATCCTCCGAGCGATTTCAAATTTTTTTCAAAAATTTTCATCTTTCGGATCCTCTTGTAAATAAATAAATTGATGATTTTGAAAGAATCGAGAGCTTGTGCATGGAGCCTCCGAGCGATTCCAAAATTTTTCAAAAATTTTCATCTTTCGGATCCTCTTGTAAAGAAATAAATTGATGATTTTGAATAGAATCGAGAGCTTGTGCATGGAGCCTCTGAGCGATTTTAAAATTTTTTAAAAAATTTTCATCTTTCGGATCCTCTTGTAAATAAATAAATTGATGATTTTGAATAGAATCGAGAGCTTGTGCATGGATCCTCCGAGCGATTTCAAAATTTTTTCAAAAATTTTCATCTTTCGGATCCTCTTGTAAATAAATAAATTGATGATTTTGAATAGAATCGAGAGCTTGTGCATGGAGCCTCCGAGCGATTTCAAAAATTTTTCAAAATTTTTCATCTCTCGGATCCTCTTGTAAATAAATAAATTGATGATTTTGAATAGAATCGAGAGCTTGTACATGGAGCCTCCTAGCGATTTCAAAAATTTTTCAAAAATTTTCATCTCTCGGATCCTCTTGTAAATAAATAAATTGATGATTTTGAATAGAATCAAGAGCTTGTGCATGGAGCCTCCGAGCGATTTCAAAAATTTTCAAAAATTTTCATTTCTCGGATCCTCTTGTAAATAAATAAATTGATGATTTTGAATAGAATCGAGAGCTTGTGCATGGATCCTCCGAGCGATTTCAAAATTTTTTCAAAAATTTTCATCTTTAGGATCCTCTTGTAAATAAATAAATTGATGATTTTGAATAGAATCGAGAGCTTGTGCATGGAGCCTCTGAGCGATTTCAAAAAATTTTTAAAAAATTTCATCTTTCGGATCCTCTTGTAAATAAATAAATTGATGATTTTGAATAGAATCGAGAGCTTGTGCATGGAGCCTCCGAGCGATTTCAAAAAATTTTCAAAAATTTTCATCTCTCGGATCCTCTTGTATATAAATAAATTGATGATTTTGAATAGAATCGAGAGCTTGTGCATGGAGCCTCCGAGCGATTTCAAAAAAATTTCAAAAATTTTCATCTTTCGGATCCTCTTGTAAATAAATAAATTCATGATTTTGAATGGAATCGAGAGCTTGTGCATGGAGCCTCCGAGCGATTTCAATTTTTTTTCAAAAACTTTCATCTTTCGGATCCTCTTGTAAATAAATAAATTGATGATTTTGAATAGAATCGAGAGCTTGTGCATGGAGCCTCCGAGCGATTTCAAAAATTTTTCAAAATTTTTCATCTCTCGGATCCTCTTGTAAATAAATAAATTGATGATTTTGAATAGAATCGAGAGCTTGTGCATGGAGCCTCTGAGCGATTTCAAAAAAATTTCAAAAACTTTCATCTTTCGGATCCTCTTGTAAATAAATAAATTGATGATTTTGAATAGAATCGAGAGCTTGTGCATGGAGCCTCCGAGCGATTTCAAAAAATTTTCAAAAATTTTCATCTTTCGGATCCTCTGGTAAATAAATAAATTGATGATTTTGAATGGAATCGAGAGCTTGTGCATGGAGCCTCCGAGCGATTTCAAAAATTTTTCAAAAATTTTCATCTCTCGGATCCTCTTGTAAATAAATAAATTGATGATTTTGAATAGAATCGAGAGCTTGTGCATAGAGCCTCCGAGCGATTTCAAAAAAATTTCAAAAATTTTCATCTTTCGGATCCTCTTGTAAATAAATAAATTGATGATTTTGAATAGAATCGAGAGCTTGTGCATGGAGCCTCCGAGCGATTTCAAAAAATTTTCAAAAATTTTCATCTTTCGGATCCTCTGGTAAATAAATAAATTGATGATTTTGAATGGAATCGAGAGCTTGTGCATGGAGCCTCCGAGCGATTTCAAAATTTTTTCAAAAATTTTCATCTTTCGGATCCTCTTGTAAATAAATAAATTGATGATTTTGAATAGAATCGAGAGCTTGTGCATGGAGCCTCCGAGCGATTTCAAAAGTTTTTCAAAAACTTTCATCTTTCGGACCCTCTTGTAAATAAATAAATTGATGATTTTGAATAGAATCGAGAGCTTGTGCATGGAGCCTCTGAGCGATTTCAAAAAAATTTCAAAAATTTTCATCTCTCGGATCCTCTTGTAAATAAATAAATTGATGATTTTGAATAGAATCGAGAGCTTGTGCATGGAGCCTCTGAGCTATGCAAAAATTTTTCAAAAAATTTCATCTTTCGGATCCTCTTGTAAATAAATAAATTGATGATTTTGAATAGAATCGAGAGCTTGTGCATGGAGCCTCCGGGCGATTTCAAATTTTTTCTAAAACTTTCATCTTTCGGATCCTCTTGTAAATAAATAAATTGATGATTTTGAATAGAATCGAGAGCTTGTGCATGGTGCCTCCGAGCGATTTCAAAAAATTTTGAAAAATTTTCATCTTTCGGATCCTCTTGCAAATAAATAAATTGATGATTTTGAATAGAATCGAGAGCTTATGCAGGGAGCCTCCGAGCGATTTCAATTTTTTTCAAAAACTTTCATCTTTCGGATCCTCTTGTAAATAAATAAATTGATGATTTTGAATAGAATCGAGAGCTTGTGCATGGAGCCTCTGACCGATTTCAAAAAAATTTCAAAAAATTTCATCTTTTGGATCCTCTTGTAAATAAATAAATTGATAATTTTGAATAGAATCGAGAGCTTGTGCATGGAGCCTCCGAGCGATTCCAAATTTTTTCTAAAACTTTCATCTTTCGGATCCTCTTGTAAATAAATAAATTGATGATTTTGAATAGAATCGAGAGCTTGTACATGGAGCCTCCGAGCGATTTCAAAAATTTTTCAAAAATTTTCATCTTTCGGATCCTCTTGTAAATAAATAAATTGATGATTTTGAATAGAATCGAGAGCTTGTGCATGGAGCCTCCGAGCGATTTCAAAAATTTTTCAAAAATTTTCATCTCTCGGATCCTCTTGTAAATAAATAAATTGATGATTTTGAATAGAATCGAGAGCTTGTGCATGGAGCCTCCGAGCGATTTCAAAAATTTTCAAAAATTTTCATCTCTCGGATCCTCTTGTAAATAAATAAATTGATGATTTTGAATAGAATCGAGAGCTTGTGCATGGATCCTCCGAGCGATTTCAAAATTTTTTCAAAAATTTTCATCTTTCGGATCCTCTTGTAAATAAATAAATTGATGATTTTGAATAGAATCGAGAGCTTGTGCATGGAGCCTCCGAGCGATTTCAAAAATTTTTCAAAATTTTTCATCTCTCGGATCCTCTTGTAAATAAATAAATTGATTATTTTGAATAGAATCGAGAGCTTGTACATGGAGCCTCCTAGCGATTTCAAAAAATTTTCAAAAATTTTCAACTCTCGGATCCTCTTGTAAATAAATAAATTGATGATTTTGAATAGAATCGAGAGCTTGTGCATGGAGCCTCCGAACGATTTCAAAAATTTTCAAAAATTTTCATCTCTCGGATCCTCTTGTAAATAAATAAATTGATGATTTTGAATAGAATCGAGAGCTTGTGCATGGATCCTCCGAGCGATTTCAAAATTTTTTCAAAAATTTTCATCTTTCGGATCCTCTTGTAAATAAATAAATTGATGATTTTGAATAGAATAGAGAGCTTGTGCATGGAGCCTCTGAGCGATTTCAAAAAATTTTTAAAAAATTTCATCTTTCGGATCCTCTTGTAAATAAATAAATTGATGATTTTGAATAGAATCGAGAGCTTGTGCATGGAGCCTCCGAGCGATTTCAAAAAATTTTCAAAAATTTTCATCTCTCGGATCCTCTTGTATATAAATAAATTGATGATTTTGAATAGAATCGAGAGCTTGTGCATGGAGCCTCTGAGCGATTTCAAAAAATTTTCAAAAACTTTCATCTTTCGGATCCTCATGTAAATAAATAAATTGATGATTTTGAATAGAATCGAGAGCTTGTGCATGAAGCCTCCGAGCGATTTCAAAAAAATTTCAAAAATTTTCATCTCTCGGATCCTCTTGTAAATAAATAAATTGATGATTTTGAATAGAATCGAGAGCTTGTGCATGGATCCTCCGAGCGATTTCAAAATTTTTTCAAAAATTTTCATCTTTCGGATCCTCTTGTAAATAAATAAATTGATGATTTTGAATAGAATCGAGAGCTTGTGCATGGAGCCTCCGAGCGATTTCAAAATTTTTTCAAAAATTTTCATCTCTCGGATCCTCTTGTAAATAAATAAATTGATGATTTTGAATAGAATCGAGAGCTTGTGCATGGAGCCTCCGAGCGATTTCAAAAATTTTCAAAAATTTTCATCTCTCGGATCCTCTTGTAAATAAATAAATTGATGATTTTGAATAGAATCGAGAGCTTGTGCATGGATCCTCCGAGCGATTTCAAAATTTTTTCAAAAATTTTCATCTTTCGGATCCTCTTGTAAATAAATAAATTGATGATTTTGAATAGAATCGAGAGCTTGTGCATGGAGCCTCCGAGCGATTTCAAAAATTTTTCAAAATTTTTCATCTCTCGGATCCTCTTGTAAATAAATAAATTGATGATTTTGAATAGAATCGAGAGCTTGTGCATGGAGCCTTCGAGCGATTTCAAAAATTTTTCAAAATTTTTCATCTCTCGGATCCTCTTGTAAATAAATAAATTGATGATTTTGAATAGAATCGAGAGCTTGTACATGGAGCCTCCTAGCGATTTCAAAAATTTTTCAAAAATTTTCATCTCTCGGATCCTCTTGTAAATAAATAAATTGATGATTTTGAATAGAATCGAGAGCTTGTGCATGGAGCCTCCGAGCGATTTCAAAAATTTTCAAAAATTTTCATCTCTCGGATCCTCTTGTAAATAAATAAATTGATGATTTTGAATAGAATCGAGAGCTTGTGCATGGATCCTCCGAGCGATTTCAAAATTTTTTCAAAAATTTTCATCTTTCGGATCCTCTTGTAAATAAATAAATTGATGATTTTGAATAGAATCGAGAGCTTGTGCATGGAGCCTCTGAGCGATTTCAAAAATTTTTTAAAAAATTTCATCTTTCGGATCCTCTTGTAAATAAATAAATTGATGATTTTGAATAGAATCGAGAGCTTGTGCATGGAGCCTCCGAGCGATTTCAAAAAATTTTCAAAAATTTTCATCTCTCGGATCCTCTTGTATATAAATAAATTGATGATTTTGAATAGAATCGAGAGCTTGTGCATGGAGCCTCCGAGCGATTTCAAAAATTTTCAAAAATTTTCATCTCTCGGATCCTCTTGTAAATAAATAAATTGATGATTTTGAATAGAATCGAGAGCTTGTGCATGGAACCTCCGAGCGATTTCAAAAAAATTTCAAAAATTTTCATCTTTCGGATCCTCTTGTAAATAAATAAATTGATGATTTTGAATAGAATCGAGAGCTTGTGCATGGAGCCTCCGAGCGATTTCAAAATTTTTTCAAAAATTTTCATCTCTCGGATCCTCTTGTAAATAAATAAATTGATGATTTTGAATAGAATCGAGAGCTTGTGCATGGAGCCTCCGAGCGATTTCAAAAATTTTCAAAAATTTTCATCTCTCGGATCCTCTTGTAAATAAATAAATTGATGATTTTGAATAGAATCGAGAGCTTGTGCATGGATCCTCCGAGCGATTTCAAAATTTTTTCAAAAATTTTCATCTTTCGGATCCTCTTGTAAATAAATAAATTGATGATTTTGAATAGAATCGAGAGCTTGTGCATGGAGCCTCCGAGCGATTTCAAAAATTTTTCAAAATTTTTCATCTCTCGGATCCTCTTGTAAATAAATAAATTGATGATTTTGAATAGAATCGAGAGCTTGTGCATGGAGCCTCCGAGCGATTTCAAAAATTTTTCAAAATTTTTCATCTCTCGGATCCTCTTGTAAATAAATAAATTGATGATTTTGAATAGAATCGAGAGCTTGTACATGGAGCCTCCTAGCGATTTCAAAAATTTTTCAAAAATTTTCATCTCTCGGATCCTCTTGTAAATAAATAAATTGATGATTTTGAATAGAATCGAGAGCTTGTGCATGGAGCCTCCGAGCGATTTCAAAAATTTTCAAAAATTTTCATCTCTCGGATCCTCTTGTAAATAAATAAATTGATGATTTTGAATAGAATCGAGAGCTTGTGCATGGATCCTCCGAGCGATTTCAAAATTTTTTCAAAAATTTTCATCTTTCGGATCCTCTTGTAAATAAATAAATTGATGATTTTGAATAGAATCGAGAGCTTGTGCATGGAGCCTCTGAGCGATTTCAAAAATTTTTTAAAAAATTTCATCTTTCGGATCCTCTTGTAAATAAATAAATTGATGATTTTGAATAGAATCGAGAGCTTGTGCATGGAGCCTCCGAGCGATTCCAAAAAATTTTCAAAAATTTTCATCTCTCGGATCCTCTTGTATATAAATAAATTGATGATTTTGAATAGAATCGAGAGCTTGTGCATGGAGCCTCCGAGCGATTTCAAAAATTTTCAAAAATTTTCATCTCTCGGATCCTCTTGTAAATAAATAAATTGATGATTTTGAATAGAATCGAGAGCTTGTGCATGGATCCTCCGAGCGATTTCAAAAATTTTTCAAAAATTTTCATCTTTCGGATCCTCTTGTAAATAAATAAATTGATGATTTTGAATAGAATCGAGAGCTTGTGCATGGAGCCTCCGAGCGATTTCAAAAATTTTCAAAAATTTTCATCTCTCGGATGCTCTTGTAAATAAATAAATTGATGATTTTGAATAGAATCGAGAGCTTGTGCATGGATCCTCCGAGTGATTTCAAAATTTTTTCAAAAATTTTCATCTTTCGGATCCTCTTGTAAATAAATAAATTGATGATTTTGAATAGAATCGAGAGCTTGTGCATGGAGCCTCCGAGCGATTTCAAAAATTTTCAAAAATTTTCATCTCTCGGATCCTCTTGTAAATAAATAAATTGATGATTTTCAATAGAATCGAGAGCTTGTGCATGGAGCCTCCGAGCGATTTCAAACATTTTTCAAAATTTTTCATCTCTCGGATCCTCTTGTAAATAAATAAATTGATGATTTTGAATAGAATCGAGAGCTTGTACATGGAGCCTCCTAGCGATTTCAAAAATTTTTCAAAAATTTTCATCTCTCGGATCCTCTTGTAAATAAATAAATTGATGATTTTGAATAGAATCGAGAGCTTGTGCATGGAGCCTCCGAGCGATTTCAAAAATTTTCAAAAATTTTCATCTTTCGGATCCTCTTGTAAATAAATAAATTGATGATTTTGAATAGAATCGAGAGCTTGTGCATGGAGCCTCCGAGCGATTTCAAAAAAATTTCAAAAATTTTCATCTTTCGGATCCTCTTGTAAATAAATAAATTCATGATTTTGAATGGAATCGAGAGCTTGTGCATGGAGCCTCCGAGCGATTTCAATTTTTTTTCAAAAACTGTCATCTTTCGGATCCTCTTGTAAATAAATAAATTGATGATTTTGAATAGAATCGAGAGCTTGTGCATGGAGCCTCTGACCGATTACCAAAAAAATTTCAAAAAATTTCATCTTTCGGATCCTCTTGTAAATAAATAAATTGATGATTTTCAATAGAATCGAGAGCTTGTGCATGGAGCCTCCGAGCGATTTCAAAAATTTTTCACAAATTTTCATCTCTCGGATCCTCTTGTAAATAAATAAATTGATGATTTTGAATAGAATCGAGAGCTTGTGCATGGAGCCTCCGAGCGATTTCAAAAAATTTTCAAAAATTTTCATCTCTCGGATCCTCTTGTAAATAAATAAATTGATGATTTTGAATAGAATCGAGAGCTTGTGCATAGAGCCTCCGAGCGATTTCAAAAAATTTCAAAAATTTTCATCTTTCGGATCCTCTTGTAAATAAATAAATTGATGATTTTGAATAGAATCGAGAGCTTGTGCATGGAGCCTCCGAGCGATTTCAAAAAATTTTCAAAAATTTTCATCTTTCGGATCCTCTGGTAAATAAATAAATTGATGATTTTGAATGGAATCGAGAGCTTGTGCATGGAGCCTCCGAGCGATTTCAATATTTTTTCAAAAATTTTCATCTTTCGGATCCTCTTGTAAATAAATAAATTGATGATTTTGAATAGAATCGAGAGCTTGTGCATGGAGCCTCCGAGCGATTTCAAAAGTTTTTCAAAAACTTTCATCTTTCGGACCCTCTTGTAAATAAATAAATTGATGATTTTGAATAGAATCGAGAGCTTGTGCATGGAGCCTCTGAGCGATTTCAAAAAAATTTCAAAAATTTTCATCTCTCGGATCCTCTTGTAAATAAATAAATTGATGATTTTGAATAGAATCGAGAGCTTGTGCATGGAGCCTCTGAGCGATTTCAAAAATTTTTCAAAAAATTTCATCTTTCGGATCCTCTTGTAAATAAATAAATTGATGATTTTGAATAGAATCGAGAGCTTGTGCATGGAGCCTCCGGGCGATTTCAAATTTTTTCTAAAACTTTCATCTTTCGGATCCTCTTGTAAATAAATAAATTGATGATTTTGAATAGAATCGAGAGCTTGTGCATGGAGCCTCCTAGCGATTTCAAAAAATTTTCAAAAATTTTCATCTCTCGGATCCTCTTGTATATAAATAAATTGATGATTTTGAATAGAATCGAGAGCTTGTGCATGGAGCCTCTGAGTGATTTCAAAAAATTTTCAAAAATTTTCATCTTTCGGATCCTCTTGTAAATAAATAAATTGATGATTTTGAATAGAATCGAGAGCTTGTGCATGAAGCCTCCGAGCGATTTCAAAAACTTTCATCTCTCGGATCCTCTTGTAAATAAATAAATTGATGATTTTAAATAGAATCGAGAGCTTGTGCATGGTGCCTCCGAGCGATTTCAAAAATTTTCATCTTTCGGATCCTCTTGCAAATGAATAAATTGATGATTTTGAATAGAATCGAGAGCTTGTGCATGGAGCCTCCGAGCGATTTCAATTTTTTTTCAAAAACTTTCATCTTTCGGATCCTCTTGTAAATAAATAAATTGATGATTTTGAATAGAATCGAGAGCTTGTGTATGGAGCCTCTGATCGATTTCAAAAAAATTTCAAAAAATTTCATCTTTCGGATCCTCTTGTAAATAAATAAATTGATGATTTTGAATAGAATCGAGAGCTTGTGCATGGAGCCTCTGAGCGATTTCAAAAATTTTTCAAAAAATTTCATCTTTCGGATCCTCTTGTAAATAAATAAATTGATGATTTTGAATAGAATCGAGAGCTTGTGCATGGAGCCTCCGGGCGATTTCAAATTTTTTCTAAAAATTTCATCTTTCGGATCCTCTTGTAAATAAATAAATTGATGATTTTGAATAGAATCGAGAGCTTGTGCATGGAGCCTTTCGAGCGATTTCAAAAAATTTTCAAAAATTTCATCTCTCGGATCCTCTTGTATATAAATAAATTGATGATTTTGAATAGAATCGAGAGCTTTTGCATGGAGCCTCTGAGTGATTTCAAAAAATTTTCAAAAATTTTCATCTTTCGGATCCTCTTGTAAATAAATAAATTGATGATTTTGAATAGAATCGAGAGCTTGTGCATGAAGCCTCCGAGCGATTTCAAAAATTTTCATCTCTCGGATCCTCTTGTAAATAAATAAATTGATGATTTTAAATAGAATCGAGAGCTTGTGCATGGTGCCTCCGAGCGATTTCAAAAATTTTCATCTTTCGGATCCTCTTGCAAATGAATAAATTGACGGTTTTGAATAGAATCGAGAGCTTGTGCATGGAGCCTCCGAGCGATTTCAATTTTTTTTCAAAAACTTTCATCTTTTGGATCCTCTTGTAAATAAATAAATTGATGATTTTGAATAGAATCGAGAGCTTGTGTATGGAGCCTTTGACCGATTTCAAAAAAAATTTCAAAAAATTTCATCTCTCGGATCCTCTTGTAAATAAATAAATTGATGATTTTGAATAGAATCGAGAGCTTGTGCATGGAGCCTCCGAGCGATTTCAAAAATTTTTCAACAATTTTCATCTTTCGGTTCCTCTTGTAAATAAATAAATTGATGATTTTCAATAGAATCGAGAGCTTGTGCATGGAGCCTTGGAGCGATTTCAAACATTTTTCAAAAATTTTCATCTCTCGGATCCTCTTGTAAATAAATAAATTGATGATTTTGAATAGAATCGAGAGCTTGTGCAGGGAGCCACCGAGCGATTTCAAAAATGTTTCAAAAATTTTCATCTTTCGGATCCTCTTGTAAATAAATAAATTGATGATTTTGAATAGAATCGAGAGCTTGTGCATGGAGCCTACGAGCGATTCAAAAATTTTTCAAAAATTTTCATCTCTCGAATCCTCTTGTAAATAAATAAATTGATGATTTTGAATAGAATCGAGAGCTTGTGCATGGAGCCTCCGAGCGATTTCAAAAATTTTTCAAAAATTTTCATCTTTCGGATCCTCTTGTAAATAAATAAATTGATGATTTTGAATAGAATCGAGAGCTTGTGCATGGAGCCTCCGAGCGATTTCAAAAAATTTTCAAAAATTTTCATCTCTCGGATCCTCTTGTAAATAAATAGATTGATGATTTTGAATAGATTAGAGAGCTTGTGCATGGAGCCTCTGAGCGATTTCAAAATTTTTTCAAAAACTTTCATCTTTCGGATCCTCTTGTAGATAAATAAATTGATGATTTTGAATAGAATCGAGAGCTTGTGCATGGAGCCTCCGGGCGATTTCAAATTTTTTCTAAAACTTTCATCTTTCGGATCCTCTTGTAAATAAATAGATTGATGATTTTGAATAGAATCGAGAGCTTGTGCATGGAGCCTTGGAGCGATTTCAAAAATTTTTCAAAAATTTTCATCTCTCGGATCCTCTTGTATATAAATAAATTGATGATTTTGAATAGAATCGAGAGCTTGTGCATGGAGCCTCTGAGCGATTTCAAAAAATTTTTAAAAATTTTAAAATTTCGGATCCTCTTGTAAATAAATATATTGATGATTTTGAATAGAATCGAGAGCTTGTGCATGGAGCCTCCGAGCGATTTCAAAAATTTTCATCTCTCGGATCCTCTTGTAAATAAATAAATTGATGATTTTAAATAGAATTGAGAGCTTGTGCATGGTGCCTCCGAGCGATTTCAAAAATTTTTCAAAAATTTTCATCTTTTGGATCCTCTTGCAAATGAATAAATTGATGATTTTGAATAGAATCGAGAGCTTGTGCATGGAGCCTCCGAGCGATTTCAATTTTTTTTCAAACACTTTCATGTTTCGGATCCTCTTGTAAATAAATAAATTGATGATTTTGAATAGAATCGAGAGCTTGTGCATGGAGCCTCTGACCGATTTCAAAAAAATTTCAAAAAATTTCATCTTTCGGATCCTCTTGTAAATAAATAAATTGATGATTTTCAATAGAATCGAGAGCTTGTGCATGGAGTCTCCGAGCGATTTCAAAAATTTTTCACAAATTTTCATCTCTCGGATCCTCTTGTAAATAAATTAATTGATGATTTTGAATGGAATCGAGAGCTTGTGCATGGAGCCTCCGAGCGATTTCAAAAAATTTTCAAAAACTTTCATCTTTCGGACCCTCTTGTAAATAAATAAATTGATGATTTTGAATAGAATCGAGAGCTTGTGCATGGAGCCTCCGGGCGATTTCAAATTTTTTCTAAAACTTTCATCTTTCGGATCCTCTTGTAAATAAATAAATTGATGATTTTGAATAGAATCGAGAGCTTGTGCATGGAGCCTCCGAGCGATTTCAAAAAATTTTCAAAAATTTTCATCTCTCGGATCCTCTTGTAAATAAATAAATTGATGATTTTGAATAGAATCGAGAGCTTGTGCATAGAGCCTCCGAGCGATTTCAAAAAAATTTCAAAAATTTTCATCTTTCGGATCCTCTTGTTAATAAATAAATTGATGATTTTGAATAGAATCGAGAGCTTGTGCATGGAGCCTCCGAGCGATTTCAAAAAATTTTCAAAAATTTTCATCTTTCGGATCCTCTGGTAAATAAATAAATTGATGATTTTGAATGGAATCGAGAGCTTGTGCATGGAGCCTCTGAGGGATTTCAAAAAAATTTCAAAAATTTTCATCTCTCAGATCCTCTTGTAAATAAATAAATTGATGATTTTGAATAGAATCGAGAGCTTGTGCATGGAGCCTCTGAGCGATTTCAAAAATTTTTCAAAAAATTTCATCTTTCGGAACCTCTTGTAAATAAATAAATTGATGATTTTGAATAGAATCGAGAGCTTGTGCATGGAGCCTCTGAGCGATTTCAAAAATTTTTCAAAAAATTTCATCTTTCGGATCCTCTTGTAAATAAATAAATTGATGATTTTGAATAGAATCGAGAGCTTGTGCATGGAGCCTCCGGGCGATTTCAAATTTTTTCTAAAACTTACATCTTTCGGATCCTCTTGTAAATAAATAAATTGATGATTTTGAATAGAATCGAGAGCTTGTGCATGGAGCCTCCGAGCGATTTCAAAAAATTTTCAAAAATTTTCATCTCTCGGATCCTCTTGTATATAAATAAATTGATGATTTTGAATAGAATCGAGAGCTTGTGCATGGAGCCTCTGAGTGATTTCAAAAAATTTTCAAAAATTTTCATCTTTCGGATCCTCTTGTAAATAAATAAATTGATGATTTTGAATAGAATGGAGAGCTTGTGTATGGAGCCTCTGACCGATTTCAAATTTTTTCTAAAACTTTCATCTTTCGGATCCTCTTGTAAATAAATAAATTGATGATTTTGAATAGAATCGAGAGCTTGTGCATGGAGCCTTGGAGCGATTTCAAAAATTTTTCAAAAATTTTCATCTCTCGGATCCTCTTGTATATAAATAAATTGATGATTTTGAATAGAATCGAGAGGTTGTGCATGGAGCCTCTGAGCGATTTCAAAAAATTTTCAAAAATTTTCAAAATACGGATCCTCTTGTAAATAAATAGATTGATGATTTTGAATAGAATCGAGAGCTTGTGCATGGAGCCTCCGAGCGATTTCAAAAATTTTCATCTCTCGGATCCTCTTGTAAATAAATAAATTGATGATTTTAAATAGAATCGAGAGCTTGTGCATGGTGCCTCCGAGCGATTTCAAAAATTTTGCAAAAATTTTCATCTTTTGGATCCTCTTGCAAATGAATAAATTGATGATTTTGAATAGAATCGAGAGCTTGTGCATGGAGCCTCCGAGCGATTTCAATTTTTTTCAAAAACTTTCATCTTTCGGATCCTCTTGTAAATAAATAAATTGAAGATTTTGAATAGAATCGAGAGCTTGTGCATGGAGCCTCTGACCGATTTCAAAAAAATTTCAAAAAATTTCATCTTTCGGATCCTCTTGTAAATAAATAAATTGATGATTTTCAATAGAATCGAGAGCTTGTGCATGGAGCCTCCGAGCGATTTCAAAAATTTTTCACAAATTTTCATCTCTCGGATCCTCTTGTAAATAAATAAATTGATGATTTTGAATAGAATCGAGAGCTTGTGCATGGTGCCTCCGAGCGATTTCAAAAATTTTCATCTTTCGGATCCTCTTGCAAATGAATAAATTGATGATTTTGAATAGAATCGAGAGCTTGTGCATGGAGCCTCCGAGCGATTTCAATTTTTTTTCAAAAACTTTCATCTTTCGGATCCTCTTGTAAATAAATAAAATGATGATTTTGAATAGAATCGAGAGCTTGTGTATGGAGCCTCTGACCGATTTCAAATTTTTTCTAAAACTTTCATCTTTCGGATCCTCTTGTAAATAAATAAATTGATGATTTTGAATAGAATCGAGAGCTTGTGCATGGAGCCTTGGAGCGATTTCAAAAATTTTTCAAAAATTTTCATCTCTCGGATCCTCTTGTATATAAATAAATTGATGATTTTGAATAGAATCGAGAGGTTGTGCATGGAGCCTCTGAGCGATTTCAAAAAATTTTCAAAAATGTTCAAATTACGGATCCTCTTGTAAATAAATAGATTGATGATTTTGAATAGAATCGAGAGCTTGTGCATGGAGCCTCCGAGCGATTTCAAAAATTTTCATCTCTCGGATCCTCTTGTAAATAAATAAATTGATGATTTTAAATAGAATCGAGAGCTTGTGCATGGTGCCTCCGAACGATTTCAAAAATTTTTCAAAAATTTTCATCTTTTGGATCCTTTTGCAAATGAATAAATTGATGATTTTGAATAGAATCGAGAGCTTGTGCATGGAGCCTCCGAGCGATTTCAATTTTTTTTCAAAAACTTTCATCTTTCGGATCCTCTTGTAAATAAATAAATTGAAGATTTTGAATAGAATCGAGAGCTTGTGCATGGAGCTTTTGACCGATTTCAAAAAAATTTCAAAAAATTTCATCTTTCGGATCCTCTTGTAAATAAATAAATTGATGATTTTCAATAGAATCGAGAGCTTGTGCATGGAGCCTCCGAGCGATTTCAAAAATTTTTCACAAATTTTCATCTCTCGGATCCTCTTGTAAATAAATAAATTGATGATTTTGAATAGAATCGAGAGCTTTTGCATGGAGCCTCCGAGCGATTTTAAAAAATTTTCAAAAATTTTCATCTCTCGGATCCTCTTGTAAATAAATAAATTGATGATTTTGAATAGAATCGAGAGCTTGTGCATAGAGCCTCCGAGCGATTTCAAAAAAATTTCAAAAATTTTCATCTTTCGGATCCTCTTGTAAATAAATAAATTGATGATTTTGAATAGAATCGAGAGCTTGTGCATGGAGCCTCCGAGCGATTTCAAAAAATTTTCAAAAATTTTCATCTTTCGGATCCTCTGGTAAATAAATAAATTGATGATTTTGAATGGAATCGAGAGCTTGTGCATGGAGCCTCCGAGCGATTTAAAAAAATTTTCAAACATTTTCATCTTTCGGATCCTCTTGTAAATAAATAAATTGATGATTTTGAATAGAATCGAGAGCTTGTGCATGGAGCCTCCGAGCGATTTCAAAAGTTTTTCAAAAACTTTCATCTTTCGGACCCTCTTGTAAATAAATAAATTGATGATTTTGAATAGAATCGAGAGCTTGTGCATGGAGCCTCTGAGCGATTTCAAAAAAATTTCAAAAATTTTCATCTCTCGGATCCTCTTGTAAATAAATAAATTGATGATTTTGAATAGAATCGAGAGCTTGTGCATGGAGCCTCTGAGCGATTTCAAAAATTTTTCAAAAAATTTCATCTTTCGGATCCTCTTGTAAATAAATAAATTGATGATTTTGAATAGAATCGAGAGCTTGTGCATGGAGCCTCCGGCCGATTTCAAATTTTTTCTGAAACTTTCATCTTTCGGATCCTCTTGTAAATAAATAAATTGATGATTTTGAATAGAATCGAGAGCTTGTGCATGGAGCCACCGAGCGATTTCAAAAAATTTTCAAAAATTCTCATCTCTCGGATCCTCTTGTATATAAATGAATTGATGATTTTGAATAGAATCGAGAGCTTGTGCATGGAGCCTCTGAGTGATTTCAAAAAATTTTCAAAAATTTTCATCTTTCGGATCCTCTTGTAAATAAATAAATTGATGATTTTGAATAGAATCGAGAGCTTGTGCAATAAGCCTCCGAGCGATTTCAAAAATTTTCATCTCTCGGATCCTCTTGTAAATAAATAAATTGATGATTTTAAATAGAATCGAGAGCTTGTGCATGGTGCCTCCGAGCGATTTCGAAAATTTTCATCTTTCGGATCCTCTTGCAAATGAATAAATTGATGATTTTGAATAGAATCGAGAGCTTGTGCATGGAGCCTCCGAGCGATTTCAATTTTTTTTCAAAAACTTTCATCTTTCGGATCCTCTTGTAAATAAATAAATTGATGATTTTGAATAGAATCGAGAGCTTGTGTATGGAGCCTCTGACCGATTTCAAAAAAATTTCAAAAAATTTCATCTTTCGGTTCCTCTTGTAAATAAATAAATTGATGATTTTCAATAGAATCGAGAGCTTGTGCATGGAGACTTGGAGCGATTTCAAACATTTTTCAAAAATTTTCATCTCTCGGATCCTCTTGTAAATAAATAAATTGATGATTTTGAATAGAATCGAGAGCTTGTGCATGGAGCCACCGAGCGATTTCAAAAATTTTTCAAAAATTTTCATCTCTCGGATCCTCTTGTATATAAATAAATTGATGATTTTGAATAGAATCGAGAGCTTGTGCATGGAGCCTCCGAGCGATTTCAAAAATTTTTCAAAAATTTTCATCTCTCGGATCCTCTTGTAAATAAATAAATTGATGATTTTGAATAGAATCGAGAGCTTGTGCATGGAGCCTCTGAGCGATTTCAAAAATTTTTAAAAAACTTTCATTTTTCGGATCCTCTTGTAAATAAATAAATTGATGATTTTGAATAGAATCGAGAGCTTGTGCATGGAGCCTCTGAGCGATTTCAAAAAATTTTCAAAAATTTTCAAATTTCGGATCCTCTTGTAAATAAATAGATTGATGATTTTGAATAGAATCGAGAGCTTGTGCATGGAGCCTCCGAGCGATTTCAAAAATTTTCATCTCTCGGATCCTCTTGTAAATAAATAAATTGATGATTTTAAATAGAATCGAGAGCTTGTGCATGGTGCCTCCGAGCGATTTCAAAAATTTTTCAAAAATTTTCATCTTTGGATCCTCTTGCAAATGAATAAATTGATGATTTTGAATAGAATCGACAGCTTGTGCATGGAGCCTCCGAGCGATTTCAATTTTTTTCAAAAACTTTCATCTTTCGGATCCTCTTGTAAATAAATAAATTGATGATTTTGAATAGAATCGAGAGCTTGTGCATGGAGCCTCTGACCGATTTCAAAAAAATTTCAAAAAATTTCATCTTTCGGATCCTCTTGTAAATAAATAAATTGATGATTTTCAATAGAATCGAGAGCTTGTGCATGGAGCCTCCGAGCGATTTCAAAAATTTTTCAAAAATTTTACTCTCGGATCCTCTTGTAAATAAATAAATTGATGATTTTGAATAGAATCGAGAGCTTGTGCATGGAGCCTCTGAGTGATTTCAAAAAATTTTCAAAAATTTTCATCTTTCGGATCCTCTTGTAAATAAATAAATTGATGATTTTGAATAGAATCGAGAGCTTGTGCAATAAGCCTCCGAGCGATTTCAAAAATTTTTCAAAAATTTTCATCTCTCGGATCCTCTTGTATATAAATAAATTGATGATTTTGAATAGAATCGAGAGCTTGTGCATGGAGCCTCCGAGCGATTTCAAAAATTTTTCAAAAATTTTCATCTCTCGGATCCTCTTGTAAATAAATAAATTGATGATTTTGAATAGAATCGAGAGCTTGTGCATGGAGCCTCTGAGCGATTTCAAAAATTTTTAAAAAACTTTCATTTTTCGGATCCTCTTGTAAATAAATAAATTGATGATTTTGAATAGAATCGAGAGCTTGTGCATGGAGCCTCTGAGCGATTTCAAAAAATTTTCAAAAATTTTCAAATTTCGGATCCTCTTGTAAATAAATAGATTGATGATTTTGAATAGAATCGAGAGCTTGTGCATGGAGCCTCCGAGCGATTTCAAAAATTTTCATCTCTCGGATCCTCTTGTAAATAAATAAATTGATGATTTTAAATAGAATCGAGAGCTTGTGCATGGTGCCTCCGAGCGATTTCAAAAATTTTTCAAAAATTTTCATCTCTCGGATCCTCTTGTAAATAAATAAATTGATGATTTTAAATAGAATCGAGAGCTTGTGCATGGTGCCTCCGAGCGATTTAAAAATTTTTCAAAAATTTTCATCTTTGGATCCTCTTGCAAATGAATAAATTGATGATTTTGAATAGAATCGACAGCTTGTGCATGGAGCCTCCGAGCGATTTCAATTTTTTTCAAAAACTTTCATCTTTCGGATCCTCTTGTAAATAAATAAATTGATGATTTTGAATAGAATCGAGAGCTTGTGCATGGAGCCTCTGACCGATTTCAAAAATTTTTCACAAATTTTCATCTCTCGGATCCTCTTGTAAATAAATAAATTGATGATTTTGAATAGAATCGAGAGCTTTTGCATGGAGCCTCCGAGCGATTTTAAAAAATTTTCAAAAATTTTCATCTCTCGGATCCTCTTGTAAATAAATAAATTGATGATTTTGAATAGAATCGAGAGCTTGTGCATAGAGCCTCCGAGCGATTTCAAAAAAATTTCAAAAATTTTCATCTTTCGGATCCTCTTGTAAATAAATAAATTGATGATTTTGAATAGAATCGAGAGCTTGTGCATGGAGCCTCCGAGCGATTTCAAAAAATTTTCAAAAATTTTCATCTTTCGGATCCTCTGGTAAATAAATAAATTGATGATTTTGAATGGAATCGAGAGCTTGTGCATGGAGCCTCCGAGCGATTTAAAAAAAATTTCAAACATTTTCATCTTTCGGATCCTCTTGTAAATAAATAACTTGATGATTTTGGAGCCTCCGAGCGATTTCAAAAAATTTTCAAAAATTTTCATCTTTCGGATCCTCTGGTAAATAAATAAATTGATGATTTTGAATGGAATCGAGAGCTTGTGCATGGAGCCTCCGAGCGATTTAAAAAAAATTTCAAACATTTTCATCTTTCGGATCCTCTTGTAAATAAATAACTTGATGATTTTGAATAGAATCGAGAGCTTGTGCATGGAGCCTCCGAGCGATTTCAAAAGTTTTTCAAAAACTTTCATCTTTCGGACCCTCTTGTAAATAAATAAATTGATGATTTTGAATAGAATCGAGAGCTTGTGCATGGAGCCTCTGAGCGATTTCAAAAAAATTTCAAAAATTTTCATCTCTCGGATCCTCTTGTAAATAAATAAATTGATGATTTTGAATAGAATCGAGAGCTTGTGCATGGAGCCTCTGAGCGATTTCAAAAATTTTTCAAAAAATTTCATCTTTCGGATCCTCTTGTAAATAAATAAATTGATGATTTTGAATAGAATCGAGAGCTTGTGCATGGAGCCTCCGGCCGATTTCAAATTTTTTCTGAAACTTTCATCTTTCGGATCCTCTTGTAAATAAATAAATTGATGATTTTGAATAGAATCGAGAGCTTGTGCATGGAGCCACCGAGCGATTTCAAAAAATTTTCAAAAATTCTCATCTCTCGGATCCTCTTGTATATAAATGAATTGATGATTTTGAATAGAATCGAGAGCTTGTGCATGGAGCCTCTGAGTGATTTCAAAAAATTTTCAAAAATTTTCATCTTTGGATCCTCTTGCAAATGAATAAATTGATGATTTTGAATAGAATCGACAGCTTGTGCATGGAGCCTCCGAGCGATTTCAATTTTTTTCAAAAACTTTCATCTTTCGGATCCTCTTGTAAATAAATAAATTGATGATTTTGAATAGAATCGAGAGCTTGTGCATGGAGCCTCTGACCGATTTCAAAAATTTTTCACAAATTTTCATCTCTCGGATCCTCTTGTAAATAAATAAATTGATGATTTTGAATAGAATCGAGAGCTTTTGCATGGAGCCTCCGAGCGATTTTAAAAAATTTTCAAAAATTTTCATCTCTCGGATCCTCTTGTAAATAAATAAATTGATGATTTTGAATAGAATCGAGAGCTTGTGCATAGAGCCTCCGAGCGATTTCAAAAAAATTTCAAAAATTTTCATCTTTCGGATCCTCTTGTAAATAAATAAATTGATGATTTTGAATAGAATCGAGAGCTTGTGCATGGAGCCTCCGAGCGATTTCAAAAAATTTTCAAAAATTTTCATCTTTCGGATCCTCTGGTAAATAAATAAATTGATGATTTTGAATGGAATCGAGAGCTTGTGCATGGAGCCTCCGAGCGATTTCAAAAAATTTTCAAAAATTTTCATCTTTCGGATCCTCTGGTAAATAAATAAATTGATGATTTTGAATGGAATCGAGAGCTTGTGCATGGAGCCTCCGAGCGATTTAAAAAAAATTTCAAACATTTTCATCTTTCGGATCCTCTTGTAAATAAATAACTTGATGATTTTGAATAGAATCGAGAGCTTGTGCATGGAGCCTCCGAGCGATTTCAAAAGTTTTTCAAAAACTTTCATCTTTTGGACCCTCTTGTAAATAAATAAATTGATGATTTTGAATAGAATCGAGAGCTTGTGCATGGAGCCTCTGAGCGATTTCAAAAAAATTTCAAAAATTTTCATCTCTCGGATCCTCTTGTAAATAAATAAATTGATGATTTTGAATAGAATCGAGAGCTTGTGCATGGAGCCTCTG
The DNA here is from genome assembly GCA_963942545.1 of Oxycera nigricornis. Classification (NCBI taxonomy): domain Eukaryota; kingdom Metazoa; phylum Arthropoda; class Insecta; order Diptera; family Stratiomyidae; genus Oxycera; species Oxycera nigricornis. Next base: position 15,014,046 of record OZ012664.1, on the reverse strand, counting down.
AGCGATTTCAAAAATTTTTCAAAAAATTTCATCTTTCGGATCCTCTTGTAAATAAATAAATTGATGATTTTGAATAGAATCGACAGCTTGTGCATGGAGCCTCCGGCCGATTTCAATTTTTTTCAAAAACTTTCATCTTTCGGATCCTCTTGTAAATAAATAAATTGATGATTTTGAATAGAATCGAGAGCTTGTGCATGGAGCCTCTGACCGATTTCAAAAATTTTTCACAAATTTTCATCTCTCGGATCCTCTTGTAAATAAATAAATTGATGATTTTGAATAGAATCGAGAGCTTTTGCATGGAGCCTCCGAGCGATTTTAAAAAATTTTCAAAAATTTTCATCTCTCGGATCCTCTTGTAAATAAATAAATTGATGATTTTGAATAGAATCGAGAGCTTGTGCATAGAGCCTCCGAGCGATTTCAAAAAAATTTCAAAAATTTTCATCTTTCGGATCCTCTTGTAAATAAATAAATTGATGATTTTGAATAGAATCGAGAGCTTGTGCATGGAGCCTCCGAGCGATTTCAAAAAATTTTCAAAAATTTTCATCTTTCGGATCCTCTGGTAAATAAATAAATTGATGATTTTGAATGGAATCGAGAGCTTGTGCATGGAGCCTCCGAGCGATTTAAAAAAAATTTCAAACATTTTCATCTTTCGGATCCTCTTGTAAATAAATAACTTGATGATTTTGAATAGAATCGAGAGCTTGTGCATGGAGCCTCCGAGCGATTTCAAAAATTTTCATCTCTCGGATCCTCTTGTAAATAAATAAATTGATGATTTTAAATAGAATCGAGAGCTTGTGCATGGTGCCTCCGAGCGATTTCAAAAATTTTTCAAAAATTTTCATCTCTCGGATCCTCTTGTAAATAAATAAATTGATGATTTTAAATAGAATCGAGAGCTTGTGCATGGTGCCTCCGAGCGATTTAAAAATTTTTCAAAAATTTTCATCTTTGGATCCTCTTGCAAATGAATAAATTGATGATTTTGAATAGAATCGACAGCTTGTGCATGGAGCCTCCGAGCGATTTCAATTTTTTTCAAAAACTTTCATCTTTCGGATCCTCTTGTAAATAAATAAATTGATGATTTTGAATAGAATCGAGAGCTTGTGCATGGAGCCTCTGACCGATTTCAAAAATTTTTCACAAATTTTCATCTCTCGGATCCTCTTGTAAATAAATAAATTGATGATTTTGAATAGAATCGAGAGCTTTTGCATGGAGCCTCCGAGCGATTTTAAAAAATTTTCAAAAATTTTCATCTCTCGGATCCTCTTGTAAATAAATAAATTGATGATTTTGAATAGAATCGAGAGCTTGTGCATAGAGCCTCCGAGCGATTTCAAAAAAATTTCAAAAATTTTCATCTTTCGGATCCTCTTGTAAATAAATAAATTGATGATTTTGAATAGAATCGAGAGCTTGTGCATGGAGCCTCCGAGCGATTTCAAAAAATTTTCAAAAATTTTCATCTTTCGGATCCTCTGGTAAATAAATAAATTGATGATTTTGAATGGAATCGAGAGCTTGTGCATGGAGCCTCCGAGCGATTTAAAAAAAATTTCAAACATTTTCATCTTTCGGATCCTCTTGTAAATAAATAACTTGATGATTTTGAATAGAATCGAGAGCTTGTGCATGGAGCCTCCGAGCGATTTCAAAAGTTTTTCAAAAACTTTCATCTTTCGGACCCTCTTGTAAATAAATAAATTGATGATTTTGAATAGAATCGAGAGCTTGTGCATGGAGCCTCTGAGCGATTTCAAAAAAATTTCAAAAATTTTCATCTCTCGGATCCTCTTGTAAATAAATAAATTGATGATTTTGAATAGAATCGAGAGCTTGTGCATGGAGCCTCTGAGCGATTTCAAAAATTTTTCAAAAAATTTCATCTTTCGGATCCTCTTGTAAATAAATAAATTGATGATTTTGAATAGAATCGAGAGCTTGTGCATGGAGCCTCCGGCCGATTTCAAATTTTTTCTGAAACTTTCATCTTTCGGATCCTCTTGTAAATAAATAAATTGATGATTTTGAATAGAATCGAGAGCTTGTGCATGGAGCCACCGAGCGATTTCAAAAAATTTTCAAAAATTCTCATCTCTCGGATCCTCTTGTATATAAATGAATTGATGATTTTGAATAGAATCGAGAGCTTGTGCATGGAGCCTCTGAGTGATTTCAAAAAATTTTCAAAAATTTTCATCTTTCGGATCCTCTTGTAAATAAATAAATTGATGATTTTGAATAGAATCGAGAGCTTGTGCAATAAGCCTCCGAGCGATTTCAAAAATTTTCATCTCTCGGATCCTCTTGTAAATAAATAAATTGATGATTTTAAATAGAATCGAGAGCTTGTGCATGGTGCCTCCGAGCGATTTCGAAAATTTTCATCTTTCGGATCCTCTTGCAAATGAATAAATTGATGATTTTGAATAGAATCGAGAGCTTGTGCATGGAGCCTCCGAGCGATTTCAATTTTTTTTCAAAAACTTTCATCTTTCGGATCCTCTTGTAAATAAATAAATTGATGATTTTGAATAGAATCGAGAGCTTGTGTATGGAGCCTCTGACCGATTTCAAAAAAATTTCAAAAAATTTCATCTTTCGGTTCCTCTTGTAAATAAATAAATTGATGATTTTCAATAGAATCGAGAGCTTGTGCATGGAGACTTGGAGCGATTTCAAACATTTTTCAAAAATTTTCATCTCTCGGATCCTCTTGTAAATAAATAAATTGATGATTTTGAATAGAATCGAGAGCTTGTGCATGGAGCCACCGAGCGATTTCAAAAATTTTTCAAAAATTTTCATCTCTCGGATCCTCTTGTATATAAATAAATTGATGATTTTGAATAGAATCGAGAGCTTGTGCATGGAGCCTCCGAGCGATTTCAAAAATTTTTCAAAAATTTTCATCTCTCGGATCCTCTTGTAAATAAATAAATTGATGATTTTGAATAGAATCGAGAGCTTGTGCATGGAGCCTCTGAGCGATTTCAAAAATTTTTAAAAAACTTTCATTTTTCGGATCCTCTTGTAAATAAATAAATTGATGATTTTGAATAGAATCGAGAGCTTGTGCATGGAGCCTCTGAGCGATTTCAAAAAATTTTCAAAAATTTTCAAATTTCGGATCCTCTTGTAAATAAATAGATTGATGATTTTGAATAGAATCGAGAGCTTGTGCATGGAGCCTCCGAGCGATTTCAAAAATTTTCATCTCTCGGATCCTCTTGTAAATAAATAAATTGATGATTTTAAATAGAATCGAGAGCTTGTGCATGGTGCCTCCGAGCGATTTCAAAAATTTTTCAAAAATTTTCATCTTTGGATCCTCTTGCAAATGAATAAATTGATGATTTTGAATAGAATCGACAGCTTGTGCATGGAGCATCCGAGCGATTTCAATTTTTTTCAAAAACTTTCATCTTTCGGATCCTCTTGTAAATAAATAAATTGATGATTTTGAATAGAATCGAGAGCTTGTGCATGGAGCCTCTGACCGATTTCAAAAAAATTTCAAAAAATTTCATCTTTCGGATCCTCTTGTAAATAAATAAATTGATGATTTTCAATAGAATCGAGAGCTTGTGCATGGAGCCTCCGAGCGATTTCAAAAATTTTTCAAAAATTTTACTCTCGGATCCTCTTGTAAATAAATAAATTGATGATTTTGAATAGAATCGAGAGCTTGTGCATGGAGCCTCTGAGTGATTTCAAAAAATTTTCAAAAATTTTCATCTTTCGGATCCTCTTGTAAATAAATAAATTGATGATTTTGAATAGAATCGAGAGCTTGTGCAATAAGCCTCCGAGCGATTTCAAAAATTTTTCAAAAATTTTCATCTCTCGGATCCTCTTGTATATAAATAAATTGATGATTTTGAATAGAATCGAGAGCTTGTGCATGGAGCCTCCGAGCGATTTCAAAAATTTTTCAAAAATTTTCATCTCTCGGATCCTCTTGTAAATAAATAAATTGATGATTTTGAATAGAATCGAGAGCTTGTGCATGGAGCCTCTGAGCGATTTCAAAAATTTTTAAAAAACTTTCATTTTTCGGATCCTCTTGTAAATAAATAAATTGATGATTTTGAATAGAATCGAGAGCTTGTGCATGGAGCCTCTGAGCGATTTCAAAAAATTTTCAAAAATTTTCAAATTTCGGATCCTCTTGTAAATAAATAGATTGATGATTTTGAATAGAATCGAGAGCTTGTGCATGGAGCCTCCGAGCGATTTCAAAAATTTTCATCTCTCGGATCCTCTTGTAAATAAATAAATTGATGATTTTAAATAGAATCGAGAGCTTGTGCATGGTGCCTCCGAGCGATTTCAAAAATTTTTCAAAAATTTTCATCTCTCGGATCCTCTTGTAAATAAATAAATTGATGATTTTAAATAGAATCGAGAGCTTGTGCATGGTGCCTCCGAGCGATTTCAAAAATTTTTCAAAAATTTTCATCTTTGGATCCTCTTGCAAATGAATAAATTGATGATTTTGAATAGAATCGACAGCTTGTGCATGGAGCCTCCGAGCGATTTCAATTTTTTTCAAAAACTTTCATCTTTCGGATCCTCTTGTAAATAAATAAATTGATGATTTTGAATAGAATCGAGAGCTTGTGCATGGAGCCTCTGACCGATTTCAAAAAAATTTCAAAAAATTTCATCTTTCGGATCCTCTTGTAAATAAATAAATTGATGATTTTGAATAGAATCGAGAGCTTGTGCATGGAGCCTCTGAGCGATTTCAAAAATTTTTCAAAAAATTTCATCTTTCGGATCCTCTTGTAAATAAATAAATTGATGATTTTGAATAGAATCGAGAGCTTGTGCATGGAGCCTCCGGCCGATTTCAAATTTTTTCTGAAACTTTCATCTTTCGGATCCTCTTGTAAATAAATAAATTGATGATTTTGAATAGAATCGAGAGCTTGTGCATGGAGCCACCGAGCGATTTCAAAAAATTTTCAAAAATTCTCATCTCTCGGATCCTCTTGTATATAAATGAATTGATGATTTTGAATAGAATCGAGAGCTTGTGCATGGAGCCTCTGAGTGATTTCAAAAAATTTTCAAAAATTTTCATCTTTCGGATCCTCTTGTAAATAAATAAATTGATGATTTTGAATAGAATCGAGAGCTTGTGCAATAAGCCTCCGAGCGATTTCAAAAATTTTCATCTCTCGGATCCTCTTGTAAATAAATAAATTGATGATTTTAAATAGAATCGAGAGCTTGTGCATGGTGCCTCCGAGCGATTTCGAAAATTTTCATCTTTCGGATCCTCTTGCAAATGAATAAATTGATGATTTTGAATAGAATCGAGAGCTTGTGCATGGAGCCTCCGAGCGATTTCAATTTTTTTTCAAAAACTTTCATCTTTCGGATCCTCTTGTAAATAAATAAATTGATGATTTTGAATAGAATCGAGAGCTTGTGTATGGAGCCTCTGACCGATTTCAAAAAAATTTCAAAAAATTTCATCTTTCGGTTCCTCTTGTAAATAAATAAATTGATGATTTTCAATAGAATCGAGAGCTTGTGCATGGAGACTTGGAGCGATTTCAAACATTTTTCAAAAATTTTCATCTCTCGGATCCTCTTGTAAATAAATAAATTGATGATTTTGAATAGAATCGAGAGCTTGTGCATGGAGCCACCGAGCGATTTCAAAAATTTTTCAAAAATTTTCATCTCTCGGATCCTCTTGTATATAAATAAATTGATGATTTTGAATAGAATCGAGAGCTTGTGCATGGAGCCTCCGAGCGATTTCAAAAATTTTTCAAAAATTTTCATCTCTCGGATCCTCTTGTAAATAAATAAATTGATGATTTTGAATAGAATCGAGAGCTTGTGCATGGAGCCTCTGAGCGATTTCAAAAATTTTTAAAAAACTTTCATTTTTCGGATCCTCTTGTAAATAAATAAATTGATGATTTTGAATAGAATCGAGAGCTTGTGCATGGAGCCTCTGAGCGATTTCAAAAAATTTTCAAAAATTTTCAAATTTCGGATCCTCTTGTAAATAAATAGATTGATGATTTTGAATAGAATCGAGAGCTTGTGCATGGAGCCTCCGAGCGATTTCAAAAATTTTCATCTCTCGGATCCTCTTGTAAATAAATAAATTGATGATTTTAAATAGAATCGAGAGCTTGTGCATGGTGCCTCCGAGCGATTTCAAAAATTTTTCAAAAATTTTCATCTTTGGATCCTCTTGCAAATGAATAAATTGATGATTTTGAATAGAATCGACAGCTTGTGCATGGAGCCTCCGAGCGATTTCAATTTTTTTCAAAAACTTTCATCTTTCGGATCCTCTTGTAAATAAATAAATTGATGATTTTGAATAGAATCGAGAGCTTGTGCATGGAGCCTCTGACCGATTTCAAAAAAATTTCAAAAAATTTCATCTTTCGGATCCTCTTGTAAATAAATAAATTGATGATTTTCAATAGAATCGAGAGCTTGTGCATGGAGCCTCCGAGCGATTTCAAAAATTTTTCAAAAATTTTACTCTCGGATCCTCTTGTAAATAAATAAATTGATGATTTTGAATAGAATCGAGAGCTTGTGCATGGAGCCTCCGAGCGATTTCAAAAATTTTTCAAAAATTTTCATCTTTCGGATCCTCTTGTAAATAAATAAATTGATGATTTTGAATAGAATCGAGAGCTTGTGCATGGAGCCTCCGAGCGATTTCAAAAATTTTTCAAAAATTTTCATCTCTCGGATCCTCTTGTAAATAAATAAATTGATGATTTTGAATAGAATCGAGATCTTGTGCATGGAGCCTCCGAGCGATTTCAAAAATTTTTCAAAAATTTTCATCTTTCGGATCCTCTTGTAAATAAATAAATTGATGATTTTGAATAGAATCGAGAGCTTGTGCATGGAGCCTCCGAGCGATTTCAAAAATTTTTCAAAAATTTTTATCTTTCGGATCCTCTTGTAAATAAATAAATTGATGATTTTGAATAGAATCGAGAGCTTGTGCATGGAGCCTCCGAGCGATTTCAAAAATTTTTCAAAAATTTTAATCTTTCGGATCCTCTTGTAAATAAATAAATTGATGATTTTTAATAGAATCGAGAGCTTGTGCATGGAGCCTCCGAGCGATTTCAAAAATTTTTCAAAAATTTTCATCTCTCGGATCCTCTTGTAAATAAATAAATTGATGATTTTGAATAGAATCGAGAGCTTGTGCATGGAGTCTCCGAGCGATTTCAAAAATTTTCAAAAATTTTCATCTCTGGGATCCTCTTGTAAATAAATAAATTGATGATTTTGAATAGAATCGAGAGCTTGTGCATGGAGCCTCCGAGCGATTTCAAAATTTTTTCAAAAATTTTCATCTCTCGGATCCTCTTGTAAATAAATAAATTGATGATTTTGAAAAGAATCGAGAGCTTGTGCATGGAGCCTCCGAGCGATTTCAAAATTTTTTCAAAAATTTTCATCTTTCGGATCCTCTTGTAAATAAATAAATTGATGATTTTGAATAGAATCGAGAGCTTGTGCATGGAGCCTCCGAGCGATTTCAAAAATTTTTCAAAAATTTTCATCTCTCGGGTCCTCTTGTAAATAAATAAATTGAAGATTTTGAATAGAATCGAGATCTTGTGCATGGAGCCTCCGAGCGATTTCAAAAATTTTTCAAAAATTTTCATCTTTCGGATCCTCTTGTAAATAAATAAATTGATGATTTTGAATAGAATCGAGAGCTTGTGCATGGAGCCTCCGAGCGATTTCAAAAATTTTTCAAAAATTTTCATCTTTCGGATCCTCTTGTAAATAAATAAATTGATGATTTTGAATAGAATCGAGAGCTTGTGCATGGAGCCTCCGAGCGATTTCAAAAAATTTTCAAAAATTTTCATCTTTCGGATCTTCTTGTAAATAAATAAATTGATGATTTTGAATAGAATCGAGAGCTTGTGCATGGAGCCTCCGAGCGATTTCAAAAATTTTTCAAAAATTTTCATCTTTCGGATCCTCTTGTAAATAAATAAATTGATGATTTTGAATAGAATCGAGAGCTTGTGCATGGAGCCTCCGAGCGATTTCAAAAATTTTTCAAAAATTTTCATCTCTCGGATCCTCTTGTAAATAAATAAATTGATGATTTTGAATAGAATCGAGATCTTGTGCATGGAGCCTCCGAGCGATTTCAAAAATTTTTCAAAAATTTTCATCTTTCGGATCCTCTTGTAAATAAATAAATTGATGATTTTGAATAGAATCGAGAGCTTGTGCATGGAGCCTCCGAGCGATTTCAAAAAATTTTCAAAAATTTTCATCTTTCGGATCCTCTTGTAAATAAATAAATTGATGATTTTGAATAGAATCGAGAGCTTGTGCATGGAGCCTCCGAGCGATTTCAAAAAATTTTCAAAAATTTTCATCTTTCGGATCTTCTTGTAAATAAATAAATTGATGATTTTGAATAGAATCGAGAGCTTGTGCATGGAGCCTCCGAGCGATTTCAAAAATTTTTCAAAAATTTTCATCTCTCGGATCCTCTTGTAAATAAATAAATTGATGATTTTGAATAGAATCGAGAGCTTGTGCATGGAGTCTCCGAGCGATTTCAAAAATTTTCAAAAATTTTCATCTCTCGGATCCTCTTGTAAATAAATAAATTGATGATTTTGAATAGAATCGAGAGCTTGTGCATGGAGCCTCCGAGCGATTTAAAAATTTTTTCAAAAATTTTCATCTTTCAGATCCTCTTGTAAATAAATAAATTGATGATTTTGAATAGAATCGAGAGCTTGTGCATGGAGCCTCCGAGCGATTTCAAAAAATTTTCAAAAATTTTCATCTTTCGGATCTTCTTGTAAATAAATAAATTGATGATTTTGAATAGAATCGAGAGCTTGTGCATGGAGCCTCCGAGCGATTTCAAAAATTTTTCAAAAATTTTCATCTTTCGGATCCTCTTGTAAATAAATAAATTGATGATTTTGAATAGAATCGAGAGCTTGTGCATGGAGTCTCCGAGCGATTTCAAAAATTTTCAAAAATTTTCATCTCTCGGATCCTCTTGTAAATAAATAAATTGATGATTTTGAATAGAATCGAGAGCTTGTGCATGGAGCCTCTGAGCGATTCCAAAAAATTTTCAAAAATTTTCATCTTTCGGATCCTCTTGTAAATAAATAAATTGATGATTTTGAATAGAATCGAGAGCTTGTGCATGGAGCCACCGAGCGATTTCAAAAATTTTCAAAAATTTTCAACTCTCGGATCCTCTTGTAAATAAATAAATTGATGATTTTGAATAGAATCAAGAGCTTGTGCATGGAGCCTCCAAGCGATTTCAAAAATTTTTCAAAAATTTTCATCTTTCGGATCCTCTTGTAAATAAATAAATTGATGATTTTGAATAGAATCGTAAGCTTGTGCATGGAGCCTCCGAGCGATTTCAAAAAATTTTCAAAAATTTTCATCTCTCGGATCCTCTTGTAAATAAATAAATTGATGATTTTGAAAAGAATCGAGAGCTTGTGCATGGAGCCTCCGAGCGATTTCAAAATTTTTTCAAAAATTTTCATCTTTCGGATCCTCTTGTGAATAAATAAATTGATGATTTTGAATAGAATCGAGAGCTTGTGCATGGAGCCTCCGAGCGATTTCAAAAATTTTTCAAAAATTTTCATCTCTCGGATCCTCTTGTAAATAAATAAATTGATGATTTTGAATGGAATCGAGAGCTTGTGCATGGAGCCTCTGAGCGATTTCAAGAAATTTTCAAAAAATTTCATCTTTCGGATCTCTTGTAAATAAATAAATTGATGATTTTGAATAGAATCGAGAGCTTGTGCATGGAGCCTCTGAGCGATTTCAAGAAATTTTCAAAAATTTTCATCTTTCGGATCCTCTTGTAATTAAATAAATTGATGATTTTGAATAGAATCGAGAGCTTGTGCATGGAGCCTCCGAGCGATTTCAAAAAATTTTCAAAAATTTTCATCTTTCGGATCCTCTTATAAATAAATAAATTGATGATTTTGAATAGAATCGAGAGCTTGTGCATGGAGCCTCCGAGCGATTTCAAAAATTTTTCACAAATTTTCATCTTTCGGATTCCCTTTGTAAATAAATAAATTGATGATTTTGAATAGAATCGAGAGCTTGTGCATGGAGCCTCCGAGCGATTTCAAAAATTTTTCAAAAATTTTCATCTTTCGGATCCTCTTGTAAATAAATAAACTGATGATTTTGAATAGAATCGACAGCTTGTGCATGGAGCCTCCGAGTGATTTCACAAATTTTTCAAAAATTCTCATCTCTCGGATCCTCTTGTAAATAAATAAATTGATGAATTGAATAGAATCGAGAGCTTGTGCATGGAGCCTCCGAGCGATTTCAAAAATTTTCATCTTTCGGATCCTCTTGTAAATAAATAAATTGATGATTTTGAATAGAATCGAGAGCTTGTGCATGGAGCATCCGAGCGATTTCAAAAATTTTTCAAAAATTTTCATCTCTCGGATCCTCTTGTAAATAAATAAATTGATGATTTTGAATAGAATCGAGAGCTTGTGCATGGAGCCTCCGAGCGATTCCAAAAATTTTCAAAAATTTTCATCTCTCGGATCCTCTTGTAAATAAATAAATTGATGATTTTGAATAGAATCGAGAGCTTGTGCATGGAGCCTCCGAGCGATTTCAAAAAATTTTCAAAAATTTTCATCTTTCGGATCCTCTTGTAAATAAATAAATTGATGATTTTGAATAGAATCGAGAGCTTGTGCATGGAGCCACCGAGCGATTTCAAAAATTTTCAAAAATATTCATCTCTCGGATCCTCTTGTAAATAAATAAATTGATGATTTTGAATAGAATCGAAAGGTTGTGCATGGAGCCTCCGAGCGATTTCAAAAATTTTTCAAAATTTTTCATCTCTCGGATCCTCTTGTAAATAAATAAATTGATGATTTTGAATAGAATCGAGAGCTTGTGCATGGAGCTTCCGAGCGATTTCAAAAATTTTCAAAAATTTTCATCTCTCGGATCCTCTTGTAAATAAATAAATTGATGATTTTGAATAGAATCGAGAGCTTGTGCATGGAGCCTCCGAGCGATTTCAAAAATTTTTCAAAAATTTTCATCTTTCGGATCCTCTTGTAAATAAATAAATTGATGATTTTGAATAGAATCGAGAGCTTGTGTATGGAGCCTCCGAGCGATTTCGAAAATTTTTCAAAAATTTTCATCTTTCGGATCCTTTTGTAAATAAATAAATTGATGATTTTGAATAGAATCGAGAGCTTGTGCATGGAGCCTCCGAGCGATTTCAAAAAATTTTCAAAAACTTTCATCTTCGGATCCTCTTGCAAATCAATAAATTGATGATTTTGAATAGAATCGAGAGCTTGTGCATGGAGCCTCTGAGCGATTTCAAAAAATTTTCAAAAAATTTCATCTTTCGGATCCTCTTGTAAATAAATAAATTGATGATTTTGAATAGAATCGAGAGCTTGTGCATGGAGCCTCCGAGCGATTTCAAAAATTTTTCAAAATTTTTCATCTCTCGGATCCTCTTGTAAATAAATAAATTGATGATTTTGAATAGAATCGAGAGCTTGTGCATGGAGCCTCTGAGCGATTTCAAAAAAAATTTCAAAAATTTTCATCTCTCGGATCCTCTTGTAAATAAATAAATTGATGATTTTGAATAGAATCGAGAGCTTGTGCATGGAGCCTCCGAGCAATTTCAAAATGTTTCAAACATTTTCATCTTTCGGATCCTCTTGTAAATAAATAAATTGATGATTTTGAATAGAATCGAGAGCTTGTGCATGGAGCCTCTGAGTGATTTCAAAAAAATTTCAAAAATTTTCATCTTTCGGATCCTCTTGTAAATAAATAAATTGATGACTTTCAATAGAATCGAGAGCTTTTGCATGGAGCCTCCGAGCGATTTCAAAAATTTTTCAAAAATTTTCATCTCTCGGATCCTCTTGTAAATAAATAAATTGATGATTTTGAATAGAATCGAGAGCTTGTGCATGGAGCCTCCGAGCGATTTCAAAAATTTTTCAAAAATTTTCATTTTTCGGATCCTCTTGTAAATAAATAAATTGATGATTTTGAATAGAATCGAGAGCTTGTGCATGGAGCCTCCGAGCGATTTCAAAAATTTTTCAAAAATTTTCATCTCTCGGATCCTCTTGTAAATAAATAAATTGATGATTTTGAATAGAATCGAGATCTTGTGCATGGAGCCTCCGAGCGATTTCAAAAATTTTTCAAAAATTTTCATCTTTCGGATCCTCTTGTAAATAAATAAATTGATGATTTTGAATAGAATCAAGAGCTTGTGCATGGAGCCTCCGAGCGATTTCAAAAAATTTTCAAAAATTTTCATCTTTCGGATCCTTTTGTAAATAAATAAATTGATGATTTTGAATAGAATCGAGAGCTTGTGCATGGAGCCTCCGAGCGATTTCAAAAATTTTTCAAAAATTTTAATCTTTCGGATCCTCTTGTAAATAAATAAATTGATGATTTTGAATAGAATCGAGAGCTTGTGCATGGAGCCTCCGAGCGATTTCAAAAATTTTTCAAAAATTTTCATCTCTCGGGTCCTCTTGTAAATAAATAAATTGAAGATTTTGAATAGAATCGAGATCTTGTGCATGGAGCCTCCGAGCGATTTCAAAAATTTTTCAAAAATTTTCATCTTTCGGATCCTCTTGTAAATAAATAAATTGATGATTTTGAATAGAATCGAGAGCTTGTGCATGGAGCCTCCGAGCGATTTCAAAAATTTTTCAAAAATTTTCATCTTTCGGATCCTCTTGTAAATAAATAAATTGATGATTTTGAATAGAATCGAGAGCTTGTGCATGGAGCCTCCGAGCGATTTCAAAAAATTTTCAAAAATTTTCATCTTTCGGATCTTCTTGTAAATAAATAAATTGATGATTTTGAATAGAATCGAGAGCTTGTGCATGGAGCCTCCGAGCGATTTCAAAAATTTTTCAAAAATTTTCATCTTTCGGATCCTCTTGTAAATAAATAAATTGATGATTTTGAATAGAATCGAGAGCTTGTGCATGGAGCCTCCGAGCGATTTCAAAAATTTTTCAAAAATTTTCATCTCTCGGATCCTCTTGTAAATAAATAAATTGATGATTTTGAATAGAATCGAGATCTTGTGCATGGAGCCTCCGAGCGATTTCAAAAATTTTTCAAAAATTTTCATCTTTCGGATCCTCTTGTAAATAAATAAATTGATGATTTTGAATAGAATCGAGAGCTTGTGCATGGAGCCTCCGAGCGATTTCAAAAAATTTTCAAAAATTTTCATCTTTCGGATCCTCTTGTAAATAAATAAATTGATGATTTTGAATAGAATCGAGAGCTTGTGCATGGAGCCTCCGAGCGATTTCAAAAAATTTTCAAAAATTTTCATCTTTCGGATCTTCTTGTAAATAAATAAATTGATGATTTTGAATAGAATCGAGAGCTTGTGCATGGAGCCTCCGAGCGATTTCAAAAATTTTTCAAAAATTTTCATCTCTCGGATCCTCTTGTAAATAAATAAATTGATGATTTTGAATAGAATCGAGAGCTTGTGCATGGAGTCTCCGAGCGATTTCAAAAATTTTCAAAAATTTTCATCTCTCGGATCCTCTTGTAAATAAATAAATTGATGATTTTGAATAGAATCGAGAGCTTGTGCATGGAGCCTCCGAGCGATTTAAAAATTTTTTCAAAAATTTTCATCTTTCAGATCCTCTTGTAAATAAATAAATTGATGATTTTGAATAGAATCGAGAGCTTGTGCATGGAGCCTCCGAGCGATTTCAAAAAATTTTCAAAAATTTTCATCTTTCGGATCTTCTTGTAAATAAATAAATTGATGATTTTGAATAGAATCGAGAGCTTGTGCATGGAGCCTCCGAGCGATTTCAAAAATTTTTCAAAAATTTTCATCTTTCGGATCCTCTTGTAAATAAATAAATTGATGATTTTGAATAGAATCGAGAGCTTGTGCATGGAGTCTCCGAGCGATTTCAAAAATTTTCAAAAATTTTCATCTCTCGGATCCTCTTGTAAATAAATAAATTGATGATTTTGAATAGAATCGAGAGCTTGTGCATGGAGCCTCTGAGCGATTCCAAAAAATTTTCAAAAATTTTCATCTTTCGGATCCTCTTGTAAATAAATAAATTGATGATTTTGAATAGAATCGAGAGCTTGTGCATGGAGCCACCGAGCGATTTCAAAAATTTTCAAAAATTTTCAACTCTCGGATCCTCTTGTAAATAAATAAATTGATGATTTTGAATAGAATCAAGAGCTTGTGCATGGAGCCTCCAAGCGATTTCAAAAATTTTTCAAAAATTTTCATCTTTCGGATCCTCTTGTAAATAAATAAATTGATGATTTTGAATAGAATCGTAAGCTTGTGCATGGAGCCTCCGAGCGATTTCAAAAAATTTTCAAAAATTTTCATCTCTCGGATCCTCTTGTAAATAAATAAATTGATGATTTTGAAAAGAATCGAGAGCTTGTGCATGGAGCCTCCGAGCGATTTCAAAATTTTTTCAAAAATTTTCATCTTTCGGATCCTCTTGTGAATAAATAAATTGATGATTTTGAATAGAATCGAGAGCTTGTGCATGGAGCCTCCGAGCGATTTCAAAAATTTTTCAAAAATTTTCATCTCTCGGATCCTCTTGTAAATAAATAAATTGATGATTTTGAATGGAATCGAGAGCTTGTGCATGGAGCCTCTGAGCGATTTCAAGAAATTTTCAAAAAATTTCATCTTTCGGATCTCTTGTAAATAAATAAATTGATGATTTTGAATAGAATCGAGAGCTTGTGCATGGAGCCTCTGAGCGATTTCAAGAAATTTTCAAAAATTTTCATCTTTCGGATCCTCTTGTAATTAAATAAATTGATGATTTTGAATAGAATCGAGAGCTTGTGCATGGAGCCTCCGAGCGATTTCAAAAAATTTTCAAAAATTTTCATCTTTCGGATCCTCTTATAAATAAATAAATTGATGATTTTGAATAGAATCGAGAGCTTGTGCATGGAGCCTCCGAGCGATTTCAAAAATTTTTCACAAATTTTCATCTTTCGGATTCCCTTTGTAAATAAATAAATTGATGATTTTGAATAGAATCGAGAGCTTGTGCATGGAGCCTCCGAGCGATTTCAAAAATTTTTCAAAAATTTTCATCTTTCGGATCCTCTTGTAAATAAATAAACTGATGATTTTGAATAGAATCGACAGCTTGTGCATGGAGCCTCCGAGTGATTTCACAAATTTTTCAAAAATTTTCATCTCTCGGATCCTCTTGTAAATAAATAAATTGATGAATTGAATAGAATCGAGAGCTTGTGCATGGAGCCTCCGAGCGATTTCAAAAATTTTCATCTTTCGGATCCTCTTGTAAATAAATAAATTGATGATTTTGAATAGAATCGAGAGCTTGTGCATGGAGCATCCGAGCGATTTCAAAAATTTTTCAAAAATTTTCATCTCTCGGATCCTCTTGTAAATAAATAAATTGATGATTTTGAATAGAATCGAGAGCTTGTGCATGGAGCCTCCGAGCGATTCCAAAAATTTTCAAAAATTTTCATCTCTCGGATCCTCTTGTAAATAAATAAATTGATGATTTTGAATAGAATCGAGAGCTTGTGCATGGAGCCTCCGAGCGATTTCAAAAAATTTTCAAAAATTTTCATCTTTCGGATCCTCTTGTAAATAAATAAATTGATGATTTTGAATAGAATCGAGAGCTTGTGCATGGAGCCACCGAGCGATTTCAAAAATTTTCAAAAATTTTCATCTCTCGGATCCTCTTGTAAATAAATAAATTGATGATTTTGAATAGAATCGAAAGGTTGTGCATGGAGCCTCCGAGCGATTTCAAAAATTTTTCAAAATTTTTCATCTCTCGGATCCTCTTGTAAATAAATAAATTGATGATTTTGAATAGAATCGAGAGCTTGTGCATGGAGCTTCCGAGCGATTTCAAAAATTTTCAAAAATTTTCATCTCTCGGATCCTCTTGTAAATAAATAAATTGATGATTTTGAATAGAATCGAGAGCTTGTGCATGGAGCCTCCGAGCGATTTCAAAAATTTTTCAAAAATTTTCATCTTTCGGATCCTCTTGTAAATAAATAAATTGATGATTTTGAATAGAATCGAGAGCTTGTGTATGGAGCCTCCGAGCGATTTCGAAAATTTTTCAAAAATTTTCATCTTTCGGATCCTTTTGTAAATAAATAAATTGATGATTTTGAATAGAATCGAGAGCTTGTGCATGGAGCCTCCGAGCGATTTCAAAAAATTTTCAAAAACTTTCATCTTCGGATCCTCTTGCAAATCAATAAATTGATGATTTTGAATAGAATCGAGAGCTTGTGCATGGAGCCTCTGAGCGATTTCAAAAAATTTTCAAAAAATTTCATCTTTCGGATCCTCTTGTAAATAAATAAATTGATGATTTTGAATAGAATCGAGAGCTTGTGCATGGAGCCTCCGAGCGATTTCAAAAATTTTTCAAAATTTTTCATCTCTCGGATCCTCTTGTAAATAAATAAATTGATGATTTTGAATAGAATCGAGAGCTTGTGCATGGAGCCTCTGAGCGATTTCAAAAAAAATTTCAAAAATTTTCATCTCTCGGATCCTCTTGTAAATAAATAAATTGATGATTTTGAATAGAATCGAGAGCTTGTGCATGGAGCCTCCGAGCAATTTCAAAATGTTTCAAACATTTTCATCTTTCGGCTCCTCTTGTAAATAAATAAATTGATGATTTTGAATAGAATCGAGAGCTTGTGCATGGAGCCTCTGAGTGATTTCAAAAAAATTTCAAAAATTTTCATCTTTCGGATCCTCTTGTAAATAAATAAATTGATGACTTTCAATAGAATCGAGAGCTTTTGCATGGAGCCTCCGAGCGATTTCAAAAATTTTTCAAAAATTTTCATCTCTCGGATCCTCTTGTAAATAAATAAATTGATGATTTTGAATAGAATCGAGAGCTTGTGCATGGAGCCTCCGAGCGATTTCAAAAATTTTTCAAAAATTTTCATTTTTCGGATCCTCTTGTAAATAAATAAATTGATGATTTTGAATAGAATCGAGAGCTTGTGCATGGAGCCTCCGAGCGATTTCAAAAATTTTTCAAAAATTTTCATCTCTCGGATCCTCTTGTAAATAAATAAATTGATGATTTTGAATAGAATCGAGATCTTGTGCATGGAGCCTCCGAGCGATTTCAAAAATTTTTCAAAAATTTTCATCTTTCGGATCCTCTTGTAAATAAATAAATTGATGATTTTGAATAGAATCAAGAGCTTGTGCATGGAGCCTCCGAGCGATTTCAAAAAATTTTCAAAAATTTTCATCTTTCGGATCCTTTTGTAAATAAATAAATTGATGATTTTGAATAGAATCGAGAGCTTGTGCATGGAGCCTCCGAGCGATTTCAAAAATTTTTCAAAAATTTTAATCTTTCGGATCCTCTTGTAAATAAATAAATTGATGATTTTGAATAGAATCGAGAGCTTGTGCATGGAGCCTCCGAGCGATTTCAAAAAATTTTCAAAAATTTTCATCTCTCGGATCCTCTTGTAAATAAATAAATTGATGATTTTGAATAGAATCGAGATCTTGTGCATGGAGCCTCCGAGCGATTTCAAAAATTTTTCAAAAATTTTCATCTTTCGGATCCACTTGTAAATAAATAAATTGATGATTTTGAATAGAATCGAGAGCTTGTGCATGGAGCCTCCTAGCGATTTCAAAAATTTTTCAAAAATTTTCATCTTTCGGATCCTTTTGTAAATAAATAAATTGATGATTTTGAATTTAATCGAGAGCTTGTGCATGGAGCCTCCGAGCGATTTCAAAAATTTTTCAAAAATTTTAATCTTTCGGATCCTCTTGTAAATAAATAAATTGATGATTTTGAATAGAATCGAGAGCTTGTGCATGGAGCCTCCGAGCGATTTCAAAAAATTTTCAAAAATTTTCATCTCTCGGATCCTCTTGTAAATAAATAAATTGATGATTTTGAATAGAATCGAGAGCTTGTGCATGGAGCCTCTAAGCGATTTCAAAAATTTTCAAAAATTTTCATCTTTCGGATCCTCTTGTAAATAAATAAATTGATGATTTTGAATAGAATCGAGAGCTTGTGCATGGAGCCTCCGAGCGATTTCAAAAATTTTTAAGAAAATTTTGTCTCTCGGATCCTCTTGTAAATAAATAAATTGATGATTTTGAATAGAATCGAGAGCTTGTGCATGGAGCCTCCGAGCGATTTCAAAAATTTTTCAAAAATTTTCATCTCTCGGATCCTCTTGTAAATAAATAAATTGATGATTTTGAATAGAATCGAGAGCTTGTGCATGGAGCCTCCGAGCGATTTCAAAAATTTTTCAAAAATTTTCATTTTTCGGATCCTCTTGTGAATAAATAAATTGATGATTTTGAATAGAATCGAGAGCTTGTGCATGGAGCCTCCGAGCGATTTCGAAAATTTTTCAAAAATTTTCATCTCTCGGATCCTCTTGTAAATAAATAAATTGATGATTTTGAATAGAATCGAGAGCTTGTGCATGGAGCCTCCGAGCGATTTCAAAATTTTTTAAAACATTTTCATCTTTCGGATCCTCTTGTGAATAAATAAATTGATGATTTTGAATAGAATCGAGAGCTTGTGCATGGAGCCTCCGAGCGATTTCAAAAAATTTCCAAAAATTTTCATCTCTCGGATCCTCTTGTAAATAAATAAATTGATGATTTTGAATAGAATCGAGAGCTTGTGCATGGAGCCTCTGAGCGATTTCAAGAAATTTTCAAAAATTTTCATCTTTCGGATCCTCTTGTAAATAAATAAATTGATGATTTTGATTAGAATCGAGAGCTTGTGCATGGAGCCTCTGAGCGATTTCAAGAAATTTTCAAAAATTTTCATCTTTCGGATCCTCTTGTAAATAAATAAATTGATGATTTTGAATAGAATCGAGAGCTTGTGCATGGATCCTCCGAGCGATTTCAAAAAATTTTCAAAAATTTTCATCTTTCGGATCCTCTTGTAAATAAATAAATTGATGATTTTGAATAGAATCGAGAGCTTGTGCATGGAGCCTCCGAGCGATTTCAAAAATTTTTCAAAAATTTTCATCTCTCGGATCCTCTTGTAAATAAATAAATTGATGATTTTGAATAGAATCGAGAGCTTGTGCATGGAGCCTCCGAGCGATTTCAAAAATTTTCAAAAATTTTCATCTCTCGGATCCTCTTGTGAATAAATAAATTGATGATTTTGAATAGAATCGAGAGCTTGTGCATGGAGCCTCCGAGCGATTTCAAAAAATTTCCAAAAATTTTCATCTCTCGGATCCTCTTGTAAATAAATAAATTGATGATTTTGAATAGAATCGAGAGCTTGTGCATGGAGCCACCGAGCGATTTCAAAAATTTTCAAAAATTTTCATCTCTCGGATCCTCTTGTAAATAAATAAATTGATGATTTTGAATAGAATCGAGAGCTTGTGCATGGAGCCTCCGAGCGATTTCAAAATTTTTTCAAAAATTTTTATCTTTCAGATCCTCTTGTAAATAAATAAATTGATGATTTTGAATAGAATCGAGAGCTTGTGCATGGATCCTCCGAGCGATTTCAAAAAATTTTCAAAAATTTTCATCTTTCGGATCCTCTTGTAAATAAATAAATTGATGATTTTGAATAGAATCGAGAGCTTGTGCATGGAGCCTCCGAGCGATTTCAAAAATTTTTCAAAAATTTACATCTCTCGGATCCTCTTGTAAATAAATAAATTGATGATTTTGAATAGAATCGAGAGCTTGTGCATGGAGCCTCCGAGCGATTTCAAAAATTTTCAAAAATTTTCATCTCTCGGATCCTCTTGTGAATAAATAAATTGATGATTTTGAATAGAATCGAGAGCTTGTGCATGGAGCCTCCGAGCGATTTCAAAAAATTTTCAAAAATTTTCATCTTTCGGATCCTCTTTTAAATAAATAAATTGATGATTTTGAATAGAATCGAGAGCTTGTGCATGGAGCCACCGAGCGATTTCAAAAATTTTCAAAAATTTCCATCTCTCGGATCCTCTTGTAAATAAATAAATTGATGATTTTGAATAGAATCGAGAGCTTGTGCATGGAGCCTCCGAGCGATTTCAAAATTTTTTCAAAAATTTTTATCTTTCAGATCCTCTTGTAAATAAATAAATTGATGATTTTGAATAGAATCGAGAGCTTGTGCATGGAGCCTCCAAACGATTTTAAAAATTTTCAAAAATTTTCATCTCTCGGATCCTCTTGTAAATAAATAAATTGATGATTTTGAATAGAATCGAGAGCTTGTGCATGGAGCCTCCGAGCGATTTCAAAATTTTTTCAAAAATTTTTATCTTTCAGATCCTCTTGTAAATAAGTAGTGGTAATATGGGGGTTCTAGAGCGGAAGTGAAATCAATAAAAATTATCGATTTATTGATTTTGTGCAATCAATAAAAATTATCGATTTATTGATTTTGTGCAATCAATAAAAATTATCGATTTATTGATTTATGCTGACGTCATCACCCCGACCGGAAGTGAACTGTCAAGGCCACGCCCACAAAACCGCAAGCCTATTACGTCATCAACCGCAATCAAGCCGATGAGGGCATTAACCCTTTCTTCCCCTCTCTCTCTCACACACACACACACACGATCTCACCCACACACGCACAACCTAATTTTACGCCCCCGCGATCCCACCTTTCACCGACGACACCGTAAATTTCACGGCAAGACACTTTAACTTATTCGGAGACACTAAAAATTGGTTGTGTTGTTCAATTTCGAATTTCCCAACAGCGAATTACAGCCGGATGTAAGTTTTCAGTATTGTGGTTCTTTGAGGAAATAGCGCTGATAAGAGACATCCGGTTCTACCTATGGGGGATGTGGTTTTTATTTGAGTTTGATATACGCTTTTGAAGAAATCAAATGAAATAACGTTGATAAGAGGCAAGTTTGTGGTTTTTAAGAAAATTTTTAGATAACGAAGTTTTGCGTAAATTTTGAAACGAAAATAAAAGCCGTTATACCAAAAAATTATTACGTCATCAGCTTTTGCTTATCTATTTTCGGTCAAAAGGAGGATGTGGTTAAAAGTTTAAAAAAAGCGGAAAAATTCCAACGAAAGTTGAATAATTGTGGTTTATGATTTTGTTTATAAGGCGAACCGAAAACTACAATAGCCATAGTTTTTTTCCAAACTTTAATAGCGAAAGGTGTTTTCAATTTTTTGTGAAAAATGAAAGGTTTTTTGTGCGAATTCTGTGAAAAAGACTTTCCGTCTTCTGGTGCTCTGAAGAGGCACATACAACATACGCACGGTGAGTAGCGAAGGAGTATTTTATTTTTTTTTTTTTGTAGCTATTACAAACAACCCCTTTAAAATAGAAAATACAAGCCCATATAAGAATCACAACCTAGCAGGAGCGTCAACACACAACCAAACGCCCCTTAAAATTTGTGATGTGTGCTTGGTTATTGTCAAAACAACAGAGTGGAACCGCCACATCCGAACAAACACACACAAAAAGAATATTTATCATTCTGTTGATGAGAATTTTCAAAGCATTAAGAGCAGCTTTAAAAACAGAATACAAACGCTTGTATATCAAAACAAAGATGAGAACGCATTGATTCCGGAAGTATTTTTCAAAAAACTAGAGGAACCACTTATGATTAGATTAAAGCAAATATTAAAAAAATCATCCTCTATTAAGTTTAATGTTGAGCTATTTGGGGATTATATGAAAACTTGTTTGTCAGACGATAAGGAAGAAAGCGTGTGTTTGATAAGCATTAAATCGTTTCAACCAAAGATGCAAGCCGCCCAAACTGAATGTGAGTTGCAAACGGGTTTCAAGAACAATGTTGATCAGATTATTAAGAAAATGCAAGAGTTTCAAGAGAGAGATAGTGGATGGACACTAGTGAAAATAACTCACTGTGAAATAAACATAAACGAACACAAGCCGCTTAGGGGAACGAAACACGTGCGTTTACCACCATTTATAGCAAGCAAGCGTGCATGTGTTAATATTAAAAACGACGATGAATTCTGTTTTAAATGGAGCATAATTTCTGCGTTGTCTCCCGCGCAAATCAGTTCAGATAGACCATCATCTTATCATATATCGGATATTACGCAAAGCGTTATAACACTGGATAATGGAATATTATTAAAGTTTAACGATTTAGAGTTCCCACTAAAGGTTCACGATGTAGCGAACTTTGAAAAATTAAACCCCCTAATTAGCGTAAACGTGTTTGGTTATGAACGCGAAAATCGGAAAATTGTGGGGCCATATTATAACACAAAGAACGAGCGAATATATCATATAAATTTATTATTGATACAAAACACCGACGAAGACCAACACTATGTGTGGATAAAGAACCTTTCAAGGTAATCTTGTAGTTTTGTCTATTCTCCCCCCCTAATTTTTATTGTTTAAGGCTGATCCATTATCAACAGACACTCCACGACGAAAAGCTTTTTATTTGCAATACATGTCTTCAACATTTTCATACCGAAGAAGCCCACTTACAACACAAAAACGAGTGTGGTAAAATTGTGACAACCATGCCGAAACCGGAAAAATCAACACTATATTATCAGAATTTTGAGCGCCAACTGGATGTACCATTTGTCATTTATGCCGACTTTGAGTGTTTGCTTCAAGATGTGAACACCTGTTTTGCCGACCCAGAAACTTCCTCAACAGCAAAAGTCCAGGAGCACACACCATGTGCATTTTCATATTATATTAAGTGTTCTTTTGATTCGTCATTAGATAGGTTAAGAGCGTACAAAGGTCCCGAATCCTCTAAAAGCTTTGTAAAATCGCTTGTGAACGACGTAAGGCGGCTCTATTCAGACTATATAATGATGCCAAAACCGATGCATACTTTAACAAACCAAGAAATGAAAATTCAAACAGAAGCGGTCCTTTGTCATATATGTAAAAAGACTCTTGAAAACGACAGAGTGATGGACCACTGCCACTTAACGGGAAAGTATAGGGGTCCAGCCCATAATAAATGTAATTTATTATTTAGAGTGCCCAAATTCTTTCCAATCTTTTTTCATAATTTTTCCGGATATGATTGTCATTTATTCGTAAAAGAACTTGGTAATTTGGACGGTGATATAAAAATTATACCCCAAAATAAGGAGCGATATATATCGGTATCAAAAAGAATTGTGATCAATAGCACCACAACGATTGAATTACGATTTTTAGATTCTATTAGATTTATGCAAAGTAGTTTAGATGAGCTTGTAACATATTTACCCGCGATAAAACTAGAGACAGTGCGCTCAATATATGGGGAAGAAAGCAAATTCAAGTTGCTAACAAGAAAGGGCGTATTCCCCTATGAGTATATAAATTCGTGGAGCCGATTGGACGACCCTTGTTTACCCCCACGCGAAAATTTTTTTAGTAAATTAACAAATAGTGAGTGTAGTGAAAACGACTATAAACACGCGCAAAACGTCTGGAAAGAGTTCAATTGTAAAACGCTTTGGGATTATTTAGAGTTGTATTTGAAAACAGATGTATTGCTTTTAACAGACGTGTTTGAAAATTTTAGGAAAATTTGTAAAGAAATCTATGAGTTGGATCCCTGTCAATATTACACTGCTCCGGGTCTAGCATGGGATGCTATGCTTAAAACAACAAAAACCACACTAGAGCTTTTAAATGATATAAACATGTACAATTTTTTCAAACGAGGTATTAGAGGGGGCATTACCCAATGTTCGCATCGACACTCCGTAGCCAATAATAAATATATGGAAAGCTTTGTTGAAGCGAATCCATCAAAATACATAATATATTTGGATGCCAATAACTTATACGGGTGGGCCATGTCTCAACCCCTTCCACATTCTTCATTCGAATGGGTTCCAAATGTTAATGATATTGATATTATCAATATTCCACAGGATTCTGATATTGGATACATATTAGAGGTCGATTTAGAGTATCCCCCATTAAAACACAATGATCACAACGATTTACCCTTTTGTGCAGAAAATAAAGCAGCACCGGGTTCCAAAAACAAAAAGCTTATTACAGACTTAACAAACAAACACAAATATATTATTCACTATCGGAATCTGCAACAATGCTTAGAAAATGGGCTAAGACTTATCGGTGTTCATAGAATTTTACAATTTAAACAGTCTTGTTGGCTAAAGAGCTATATCGATTTGAATAATTATTATCGCACAAAAAGCAAAAATTCGTTTGAAAAGAATTTCTTTAAATTGTTGAACAACGCGGTATATGGGAAAACGATGGAGAACGTGGAAAAAAGAAAAGATGTGAAAATTGTTACAGAATGGGAAAGTCGGGGCAGACACCTAGGCGCCCGCGCTCTTATCGCAAAACCCAACTTTCATAGTATAGCCATATTTTCAAACAACATGGCCGCAATTCAGATGGATCGAGTGAATGTGTGCTATGATAAACCAATTTATTTGGGGTTTACCGTTCTTGATATTTCAAAGCTAAAAATGTACGATTTTCACTATACTTATATGAAACCAAAATATCGCGAAAATGTTCTTCTAAATTATATGGACACAGATTCATTCATTTATACAATTAAAACAGAAGATTTTTATAGAGACATTTTAAACGATATTGACAACTACTTTGATACTTCAGAATATTCTAAAGATAATCCCTATCATATTCCATTGAAAAATTGTAAAATTTTAGGTTTAATGAAAGACGAAACGCACGGAAAAATAATAAACGAATTTATAGGGCTAAGAGCAAAAATGTATTCATTAAGTATTGATCAGGAAAAAACAATAAAAAAGGCAAAAGGCGTTAAGAAAACTGCAGTGGATAGATTGAGTATAGATAATTATAGAGAGTGTTTGTATAGGAATAAAATTTATAGAGGAGACATGTATGTATTTAGATCAAAACTTCATAAAATATATACGGAGTGTATTAATAAGATAGCTTTAAGCAGCTTAGACGATAAGAGACTAATTAGGGAGGATAAAGTTAGCACATATGCTTGGGGACATTGTGAAATTTGATATGAAAATAATAACAGCATTGTATTTTATAAAAAAAGGCGTTTTTTTTCCTCAAAGATAATGGGCAAAAACACGAGCCGTTCCTTGTTTTAGTTGAAGGAAATATTGGATGTGGAAAATCCACACTTCTAAATCATTTCAATAAATTTGATGATGTATGCTTGATGTATGAACCACTTAAAAAATGGCAAAATGTAGGGGGATACAACCTATTGGTGTGTAGCATCATATTCTCATATTAAACCCAAACGTTTATATGAAACATTTTAGGATTTGTTTTATAAGGATCCAGAACGATGGGTAATACCTACACAAAATTATATTACTTTAACCATGTTTGAAATGCATATGCGATCAACAGACAAGAAGTTTAAACTAATGGAGCGCTCTTTGTACAGCTCAAGGTGCGTTAATGATTTCTGGCTCCAACATTTTTTTGTTTTTTAGATATTGCTTCATAGAATGTCTATATGAGGCTGGACGAATAGATGACGAAATGCGATGCGTTCTATTAGAAACCCATAATCTGATGGAACAAAACTTTAAGATTAACACCAATCTTATTGGTGAGCTACAGATGAAAATATTTTAAAAACACACCAAACAAGCGTCTTTATAGTTTATATTCAAACATCTCCGGAGGTAGCATATGAGCGAATAAGAAAACGAGCCCGCGCCGAAGAAGAATTTGTGTCAATGGAGTATTTACAAAGCCTACACAAACACCACGAGAACTGGTTAATCGAAAATAAGCCCCAAACAAACAGCATACCCGTTGTTGTTGTGGATGGAAATCAGAATGCGGCTTGTATGCTTTCAGAATATCAAAAAATAGAACAAATGCTGCAGCTGCCCCAAGAAACACGAATCTCAACTTACAATAGCATAAAATAATAAATCGATAATTTTATTGATATAAAAAAAAAATATACTTTATTTTGCTTTTTCACACACAACACATTTTTTCTTATTTTAACCGATCTACAACAATTTCCTAACTTCGCTAGTCAACGGATTGTATTCTACAATTCTATCGTGGAGCAATAGACAAAATGCTGTTGTCTTTGGCGGAAACATGCTTGATGTTCTAAATTCTATCTTTACATCAACAGGACCAGTTTTCAAGGCTTCATTTTGAAACGAGCAATCAATAACAACTATGGGAGCTAAATTTTTAAATTTTTCACAATCTAATAGCGGAGGAGAATCTTGATTATAGTATGATCGTTTGAATTTGGTGTACATATCATACAATAGTGCGTATCGGTTGCGATCGAATTTCAGATTAAGATCCTCGTATGGGTAGGTTTCAGAGTTCAAGTGTGCTTTGATGTCTGTTAAATTGCAGTGATCAAATGTAGTTGCATCTTTTTCCTTTAAATTATTTTTTTCTGATTGTAATGCGAAAATTATAAATCGGGGTTTTTCAAGCTGTGAAGAAGTTTTCACAGTCCAAATGTGATGACTAGATGCTGCTGGTAATATGGGATATTCGTACATATCCCAACTTCTAAAACTGATTTGTATTGGACGCCCGACTTTTATAATGTTGAGAAAATTTAGTCGTTCAGCATCAGATACGGTTATATGTGGTATTCGCCATAACAACTTATGAATGGACACGTCATAAGCCTTTGTTGTATTAACAACATTATTATCGGTCCTAGACCGAATTAAGATCAAATCGTGACGTGCGTTAACAACAACTCTTTTGTAATCTTCTGCGAAACCAAGCAGCATTTTCAGCGGAACACAAAAGTTGAAAAACGAATCAGGAACTTTACAATGTTTTTCCGGCGACCAGCCAGCATTTTGTAGCATTTCACTTTCATTTTTGCTTAGAGAAATATAATTTTTCAGGGCGGTTGTGACCCCCAAACTTCTGGTACGATCAATTTCAATTCCATTCAATTCGTATCGCATTTCTTCGAAAAGAAAAGATATACAATTATTATTGAGAACAGAACTGGCGGCATCTAATTTTGTTCCTTCTGTTGAAGTTATTGCGCCCTCAATGTATAGAAAACTTTCGTTTGGTAGTAGATACAAGTCTTGATGTTGAATAGAAATTCTGATTTCATCGCTGTTTTTGTATGCTGTCGAAAATGGTGTATAGGTGTGATACTCCTTCTTTATAATATCTTCGTTAAACACAGGCTGGTTAGTAATGTTGAGTAAATGCGTCATTTTTCCTTCTTTAAATGAAATCCCAGTGATTGTAGAAATAACTTATTTGCTTGTGTTAAGTGTGCTTTTCCAACAACAACACTTGGTGTTTTTCTTTTCGATGTTGAAGAAGTAGACACTGATTGTACACTGGTGGAAAGAGAACCAGCATCTTGGTTATATATCAACATTTTATGCTGGTTTCAGGTGAAGGCGAGCGGTAATGGTTTCGCCGCGGAAATTAACAAGTTGTCCGTCTTGATCCAATATTTTTAGCTCCAAGAACCTTACTTCACGGGTATTCAGCGGCAAATAAATGAGACTTTTCGGGGCTTCAATTATTTTATACCCTGGACCAACGTCTGGTGAAAATTCATGAATAGTGTGTGCAATGGTGTTGTTAATATACGAGCCGGTGACTATGTTGCACTCTATACGAATTGCATCCACCGTTATAATGTTAACAGGTAGTGTTGAAGTGTGTGTTTTGGTAGGGTGTAGAACCACATCCTTAAAACCCAATAGTTTACCAACCGTTCGCATCCGATTAAAGTATATTGTCTCACTACTTTTTATTTCTACCCTGAGAGTGTTGTTGTTTGCTTTAATTTTTAGCGCATACCTTTTTCCCCTTCTTTCCAGCTCTTTTTCTATGTAAAGAGCAATATCATCAACTTCATAAGACCCGACTGGTATCTCAATTTCTTCATTTCCAATATGAAAAAGGTTATTCTCGTTATCAACATTTGGAATGGAGTTATATGTTTGAAAGTCAACCAAACCGCATACATAGTCGCCAGCCAATTCCAAGGGAGGAAAATATTCAGCGGTTAATGTAGAAGTGATTCCACTCAAAATCAAGGTCATCGACATGCTTATTATGATGTTGTATTAACCATACTAAACAACAATTTCTATATCTTTTAATATTTATATTTATTTTTCATAGATTTTAACACAATCATATAGAAATTTTAAACACAAGTGTCCACATATCACTGAGTCAAAGTCTTGATATCGGCTATAGTTGTATTTGATATTTGAACCAAGATAGGAAATAACTTCTTTTGGCGGCTGCAAATTTCCAAAGCTATCAAAATATTCCACATGATCTTGGTGTTTGTAGTACGCTACCCAATGGGTGCCGGGGCCCGATGAAATATCCAAATTTATTACGCCACACTCCGTATACCAGGGATGCTTTGGCAGCTGGTCGCGCATAAATACACCACGAAAATAGGGAATGTTTTCAGCGAATTTGAATATATCGAGTTCGGTTAACGCTCTACGGGGCAGCCGTCTTAGAAGTTTTTTGATGGTTGAGTTAAGTAAAGCCCTAGCCCCTTCCTATATGGTTTCAGATGAAGCCCCTTCCCAAGCGCAACGGCTTCCATTTGTCTATTGTGTCTCACACTTTCTGCCAGTTGTTCTTTTGCATTTTTTGCATTATTAACAGCTTTTGCGATTTGTGATGCGCCGCCAACTAACGCTCCAAGTGCTGAAAGTCCAGCAAATATTGGAATGAGGGGTAAAATACCACCAACTTTCGGAATTGGTATGATCCGCGGAGTTTCAACTAGAGATTTTTTTGTTCCAATAACATCTTTTGCAGTTTTCATAGCCAATTTGATTGTTTTCGATATGCTTTCCGGCTTTTTCCTCTTCAATACAATATTTATGTTTTTAAGGGCCGATTTAAATAAAGTTTTGTTCGGTTTCCTCTGCTTTCGCCTTTCTCTCTTTATGCACCCCATTCCCAACTTCACTTTAGTTTTCATGGCGTTTGTAATCAGCCAGGCGTTTGTCCTCTCGCCCAAGTTGGCGTTATTTGAAGTTGCTCTGTTCCACGCCTTTTCCGCTAAAATTCTATCCGCGATGTTTCTGTTTAAAGTATCTTTGTGTTTGGAGTAGGCAATGTCGTGCTCTCGACACGCCTCATCAAGTAGATTCACACCGCGATCGCCTCTAGCTAAACGCTTTTGTAGTTTTGTGCCTGGACCACAAAAATTATAGCCCGGTATATGTAGCTCGAATGGCAGATTGCTGATGAGTGTATTTATTAAACCTCCTCCGGTGGAATTTCGTGAGTTACTAATTGATTTTCGGGCAAATTCAATCATTATATTATATTATGTACAACCTTTTGCTGCGGGCCTTCGTTGCAAATAGATTGAAAAACCCTATAAAACAATGTATTTATGTGTGGTTGTATCATAGTACACAAAATGAAGCTAGTAAAACAACAAGCAAAGCTAGGCATTGAAAATTTCGATTTTGGTGATAATCGCCACGGAGCGAGGATAAAACATAGCGTGCTTTTACCAAATGACATTCGAGCGATAATTGTCGGTCCTTCGAGTTCTGGTAAAACCAATATTATGCTAAGCTTGCTCTTACATCCGAACGGTTTGAAGTTTGAGAATATATATCTGTATTCAAAGTCGTTGTATCAACCAAAATATGAGTATTTAAAGCGTGTTGTGTCGCCCATTAAGGGCCTGGGATATTATACATTCACCGAAAATAACGAGGTAATAGATCCAAGCGACGCCAAAAGAAACTCTGTTTTCATATTTGATGACGTCGCTTGTGAGAAACAGAATAACATGAGATCGTACTTTTGTATGGGGCGACACAAAAGCATTGACAGTTTCTACTTGTGTCAAACGTATACGCATATACCCAAGCATTTGATTAGAGACAACGCAAACTTCATAATATTGTTTAAACAGGATGACCAAAATTTAAAGCATGTATACAGTGATCATGTGAATACAGACTTGTCGTTCGATAAATTTAGAAACATGGCTGCTGATTGCTGGAGCGATAAATATGGGTTTTTGGTTATTAATAAAGATTGTTCTATTGGTGTGGGGCGCTATAGACGGGGGTTCGACATATTCATTAAAGTATAAAACAATAATGCACGCCCTGTGTGCTTTCATTACCGAGAAACACATTGGTGGAAAACTGAGCTCAAAGTTGGTTGCGAATTGGTTGCAGGTTGGTTACAAGCTGGTTACAAGCTGGTGACAAGTTGGTATACGCGTGGTCTTCATCTATTTTTTAACGTCTGGTGTCAACTCATAATGAGCTCAAAACTACTTAAAAATATCATAAAGGCATCAAATGATGTGCGGAAAAAATATAAAGCGTTGAAAACCGGAAAAACGGAACACGAGCTAATGTTGGAAGCAACATTTAAATCTATTAGTGAGCCATTGAAAGAAATTAAAGAGAAAACAGGCGAAGAATTTAGTAAAAAAGTAAAAAGCCGAATGAAGGGGGAGCTGTCTTCGGCTGATCCACGATTACAAGACAATTCTGATGATAACGATAATGAGGATGCTGTTTCATTCATACAACATTCCCCCTCAATGATAACACCAAATAAACCTCTTTCTTTGAAGCGATTGCGGGCGCCAGTTCAATACAGTACACCCATAAAAACTGTAAAAACATCTCCGATCTCTTCGAGTTTGAGTGAATCGTTAAACGATTCAAAATCTTTATCGGCATATTACATCAAAGAATATATGAATAATAGTCGGAATCTTGATAAAACTTATGGCCCCAAATTCGATGAGCGCTCCAACAAATTTCGGGTGGGTGTTTTGGATATGGAATTCAAAGAACATGCAATTGATATTGGAGGTATTGAGTATCGGGCATCTCGGGGGCTCTACGAATTGATTTTCATGAAAAACCCAAGTAAATACAAACCAAAAGATTTAGAAAACTACAAAGATATTCTTCAAAAATCAAATGTTTATCGCACTGTTGTTGATGATGCTAATAGTAGAATCAAAGGTAATGGTGGCGAAAAGTATAAAAGAATCGTTAGCAAGCTTATTGGGGGCAAAGGGGGAAGCGGGCTTATGCTTGTGAATAATCAAAAGCCCAATTATGTGTACTGGGATGATCCCAACGAATTGGTGGAAAGATTGAGGCTACTTGTTTCTTCCCAGCAAGCCGGCCATTCCAATCACAATAACGAAATAGTGTCAATTATTGAAGAACTGAAAGAGGTCGACGCAATTCTTTAAATAAGTTTTGGCGAATGAGAAATCGATTATTACGATCATGAGCGTTGATAAGTTTGGCCGTTTTGTAAGCAAGCGCGCAAAACCTATGCGGGGAGAGCGCGGTCTTCCGGGTGTTGGATTCAGCTTGGCCAACAGCGGAAACTTTGATTTGGGGGGTAAATTAATTGAAAACTTGGGAGATCCCGTACAGTTACAAGATGCTACAACAAAGGCCTATGTTGATAAAGAGATTGAAAAATTGAAGAAAGAACTGGAAGGGGTTATTCAGCAGACAAGCGACAGTGTTTCTCAAAACACAAAATCAATTGATGTGCTAACATTAAAACACAATAAAAAGTTGGAGGACGACGAAGAATCATTAGATGTTGCCCGGGATGGAGATGATGATGACGAAGATTTGGTGATCGCTCCAACACCCACAGTTATTTTGAAAGACAAATAGAGACACAGCTGATAATGAGCAAGCGAGAACTGGTTGAAGAATTGCATAAGGCAGCAAGGAAAAATTTCAAACGGCGGCGGGTTATAATAAAGGGTCTCGACGACTTGTGGCAAATTGATTTGGTGGAAATGGGCACATATTCTACCAATAATAAAGGATATCGCTATTTGCTTACCGTAATCGATTCGTTTTCAAAATTTGTTTGGGTCATTCCATTAAAAACAAAACGTGGAATTGAGGTGGCTGGCGCAATGGAAAGCATATTTTTTGACTCCTCGCGAATCCCCAAAAATGTGCAAAGTGATCTTGGAAAAGAATTTTATAACAAACCATTTCAAAAACTAATGCAAAGTCACAACATCAATCATTATTCAACGTTCAGCTCCCTCAAGGCTTCGATAGTTGAGCGCTTTAATCGAACCTTGAAGGGAATGATGTGGAAGGAGTTTAGCCTACGTGGATCTTATAAGTGGATTGATAACGTCCAAAATTTGGCAGACAAGTATAACAACACAATGCACAGGACAATCAAATTGAAGCCCTGCGATGTGAATGCTTCAAACGAGGGGCTCTTGTTAAAAACCGTTTATAGTAATTTAAAGGTGTTTTCGAAACCCAAATTTAGAATAGGTGATTTTGTCCGCATCAGTAAATACAAACATGTTTTCGAGAAGGGGTATACTCCGAACTGGACAACTGAAATTTTCACAGTGCAAGCTGTAAACAACACAAATCCAACAACATATTTGCTTGCAGATTATAAGGGCGAACGCATACAGGGAGGATTTTATGAAAACGAATTGCTAAAAACGAAACACCCTCACCTGTACCTCGTGGAAAGGGTTTTAAAACGAGTTGGAGATAAATTATATGTTAAATGGTTGGGCTTTCCAACCCAACATAATTCCTGGATTAAAAAATCAGATTTATCATAATATATTATATTTTATTGATTAATAAAGAAAAACATTTTAATACAAAAAATTTTCACATCTCTCATTTCCTAGTCTTTTATAAAATTTTATAAGTTTTTCAATGTTGTTGCGTTTTCGATAAACACTGTGGCAGGCGCATGTATCCGGCCCGGATTTTGCGTCGTCTTTAGACCAAGGACAGCTGATAAAGTGTCTTCCGTGAATTGAATTTGTTTCGTCCGTTTTGTAATATGACATTAGAAATAATACATCTTTCATGATTTCTTCGCGATGTTCTTCCAACAATATGCGGCTGTATTTAATCAAAAAGGACAAATAGTTTTCCAAATCCATGGTGTGGTTGTTACTCGTGGGCAGCTTCTTATTTACTAAAAAAATTCTGTTCAATCGCTGGTTCATAGGGGTCGTTGGGTGGTGTTATATCCATTTCCATTAAAATATCAACAACTCGTTTGGAATTGAAAACATTAGATTTTCCCCGCAAGTTCTTTTTAAATCTTTCCTCTCCTGCCCTCTGCGATTCCATATTCATTAATTTCTCGCTTAGCGCCCAGTCTTCTTCAACAGAGAATGAACATCCCAGTGGGAAGCCATTTGGAGTTTTATAGTTACTGAGGCCATCGATAACTTTCCCAATAATTGTGATTTCTCCACCTTAAGTTATAGTTTTAGAATAAATTACATCGGCTTAACAAAAAAAAAATATCACCTATCACTTCAATTTTAACGTGTTGAAAGGGTTTGAAATTGAATTCAAGCTGACAGCTCCGGGGGATCTCTTCAATTCTCGTTGTCAATATAAGATTTCTTGCGCCGTTTTCGGGAGTCATAAATACCTCCATGTGTCTATTATATATCACTAAATTCACAATTCTAAACGACAACCATCCCGATCCACAAACACAAAATTTCCGATTTCGTGATATTGTGTCAACCAAAAATTTTTTCCCATCCATATTTAATGATCTTGTGTGTCTATGTGTGTGACTGCGTGAAAGTTAACTCAACGATTCAAATTTATACCATTGGAAGTGGCTTGGAGGAGGGGTGGGGGAAGCACTATAAAACCCTTTGTTTTATGAAATTAGATCATTGAGCATCTGTTGTTCTTCCAATCGTCCTATCAAATACGAGCAATTCAATATGCGTGGAGGAATCTTTTGCGCCCTTTTTGTGTGTGTATTGTTTAATGCAGTCCATGCGGGGGTGATACCTATAATACTAAATGAGTCTGCTGGAAATAAAGGAAATTTGGAGTTTGCATTAAAGCTACCTAGTAATGAGACGGTACAAATTGGATTATCGTTCCAATTATTAAAATTCAACAATGGGTTGAATAGTTCGGCTGAAGATGCTCGGGAGCTAGCAACATCTACCATTTCAACACTAGAAAATACAACTTTGAACAGCACAACAATAACTGCGAGAGAAGAAACTAAATATGTCACCGTTCAAGAGGCAATTGAAGGTTTTAGGCAGGATTTACTTAAAAAAGAGCGTGAAATTGCAGGAATTATTGAAAGTGAACGACCTTTTTACAGACACTTCCAACTACAATTCCAAGACGACTTGATTCTTACAATCCGTTGCACTTATGACAGCAACTATGAAATGAAAACACTGAATATAAAATGCTATGAATATCGCGAATACATGAAAGAAAGAATTCTTAGCAATGGTGAAGTGGAATTCATTCGAGCTCAGGATGTAGATTATAAAACCGATGTCGAACTAATCGATGCTAGAAATGTAAAACAACTTTATACAATGAAAATTGAATAAAGTAATAATAACAAGTGTTCTTTTTTCTTTTAATATGTTTTTATTTAAAAATTTGTGTTTAACATTTTAGGGGTTGTAATTTGTAAAAAAAAGCGCGTAGCTTTTTCCTAGGGCGGGCCCTCTTGACACGCAAATGTTGCCAGCGTTCATTTGATGCAGCACGTCCTGCGTTAGGTTTCGATACCTAGCTGGAAGGAAAAGCTGGAACTCGTCCAACTCAACCAGTATGGATTCGCCGAACTCGGTGCTGCATCTTTTTGCGCCCGCAATCCGGTATGATTTGTAGGGGTCCATCTCTTTTACCTTGAGGAGCGGCTTGTAGTTTAATGTGTTCAGCTCCTTGAGGACGTCAACGTCATCATCCTCCACCACAATCGGCGTGCTGTATTCGTTGCTTTCAAACATGGCTCTAATCGAAACCTTTAATTAAAATCGAAAGCTTAAATTAAAATAAAGTATGCTCACCTTTTCTCCGAAGTAATTAATTATGGTCTTCATTCAAATTTCGGGGCTCTTTATATAGCACATTTTCTATTATACTTGCGGCTTTTTTTTTTAGCAATATATCACTCGAATGAAACGTAACCGCATGCTTTTATCAAATCGCGTGTGCCGTCGCTGTCTATTTTGCATGCGGTCAAACGCGTGTTCGAAAATTCTTATCGGCTTTCGGACAGTTGTCTATTTCACGGACAACATTTCGTCATAGCGCAAAACGATTTCAAAAAACCACAAACTTATTAAGCAGCAACGAATACCTCTTATCAACGTTATTTCATTTGATTTCTTCATGGCGCGAAACGAATTCGAATAAAAAAACCACAAACTTACTAAATAGACGCGAATGCCTCTTATCAACGGTATTTCGTTTAATTGCTTCAATCGAATTCAAATAAAACCACATGCACATTAATTAGAAACGAATGCTGCTTATCGGCGTTATTTCATTTGATTTCGCCGTGGCGCGAAACGAATTTGAATAAAAAACCACAAACTTACTAAATAGACACGGGTGCCTCTTATCAACGGTATTTCGTTTGGTTGCTTCAATCGAATTCAAATAAAAACCACATGCACATTAATTAGATACAAATGTCTCTTATCAACGCAATTTCGTTTTAAACCCACAATATTGAAAACTTGCCTCCGGCTCTGTAATTCGCTCGTGGGAAATTTGAAGTTGGCCGCCACAAACAAATAAAGTGTCTCGGAAATATAAGTGCAAGTGACGCGGCGTGCAATTTACAGTGTTTTTTGTTTAATTGCTTCATTCGAATTCGCATAAAAACCACATACACATTAATTAGATACAAATGTCTCTTGTCAACGCAATTTCGTCTATAAAGCAGAATATTGAAAACTTACCTCCGGCTCTGTAATTCGCTCGTGGGAAATTCGAAATTGGACGTGGCAAACAAATAAGTGTCTCCGAAAAAAAAAAGTGAAAGTGATGAGGCGTGGAATTTACAGTGTCGTCGGTGAAAGGTGGGATCGGGTGGGATCGCGGGGGTGTAAAATTAGGTGTGGCAACACCGGTGTGGGTAAGATCGTGTGTGTGTGTGTGTGTGTGTGTGTGTGTGTGTGAGAGAGAGAGAGAGAGTGGTAGAGAAGGGGTTAATGCCCTCATCGGCTTGATTGCGGTTGATGACGTAATAGGCTTGCGGTTTTGTGGGCGTGGCCTTGACAGTTCACTTCCGGTCGGGGTGATGACGTCAGCATAAATCAATAAATCGATAATTTTTATTGATTGCACAAAATCAATAAATCGATAATTTTTATTGATTGCACAAAATCAATAAATCGATAATTTTTATTGATTTCACTTCCGCTCTAGAACCCCCATATTACCACTACTACCACTAAATTGATGATTTTGAATAGAATCGAGAGCTTGTGCATGGAGCCTCCAAACGATTTTAAAAATTTTCAAAAATTTTCATCTCTCGGATCCTCTTGTAAATAAATAAATTGATGATTTTGAATAGAATCGAGAGCTTGTGCATGGAGCCTCCGAGCGATTTCAAAAATTTTCAAAAATTTTCATCTCTCGGATCCTCTTGTGAATAAATAAATTGATGATTTTGAATAGAATCGAGAGCTTGTGCATGGAGCCTCCGAGCGATTTCAAAAAATTTCCAAAAATTTTCATCTCTCGGATCCTCTTGTAAATAAATAAATTGATGATTTTGAATAGAATCGAGAGCTTGTGCATGGAGCCACCGAGCGATTTCAAAAATTTTCAAAAATTTTCATCTCTCGGATCCTCTTGTAAATAAATAAATTGATGATTTTGAATAGAATCGAGAGCTTGTGCATGGAGCCTCTGAGCGATTTCAAAAATTTTCAAAAATTTTCATCTCTCGGATCCTCTTGTAAATAAATAAATTGATGATTTTGAATAGAATCGAGAGCTTGTGCATGGAGCCTCCGAGCGATTTCAAAAATTTTCAAAAATTTTCATCTCTCGGATCCTCTTGTATATAAATAAATTGATGATTTTGAATAGATTCGAGAGCTTGTGCATGGAGCCTCCGAGCGATTTCAAAAATTTTTCAAAAATTTTCATCTCTCGGATCCTCTTGTAAATAAATAAATTGATGATTTTGAATAGATTCGAGAGCTTGTGCATGGAGCCTCCGAGCGATTTTAAAAATTTTTCAAAAATTTTCATCTCTCGGATCCTCTTGTAAATAAATAAATTGATGATTTTGAATAGAATCGAGAGCTTGTGCATGGAGCCTCCGAGCGATTTCAAAAAATTTTCAAAAATTTTCATCTTTCGGATCCTCTTGTAAATAAATAAATTGATGATTTTGAATAGAATCGAGAGCTTGTGCATGGAGCCTCCGAGCGATTTCAAAATTTTTTCAAAAATTTTCATCTCTCGGATCCTCTTGTTAATAAATAAATTGATGATTTTGAAAAGAATCGAGAGCTTGTGCATGGAGCCTCCGAGCGATTTCAAAAATTTTCAAAAATTTTCATCTCTCGGATCCTCTTGTAAATAAATAAATTGATGATTTTGAATAGAATCGAGAGCTTGTGCATGGAGCCTCCAAGTGATTTCAAAATTTTTTCAAAAATTTTCATCTTTCGGATCCTCTTGTAAATAAATAAATTGATGATTTTGAATAGAATCGAGAGCTTGTGCATGGAGCCTCCGAGCGATTTCAAAAATTTTTCAAAATTTTTCATCTCTCGGATCCTCTTGTAAATAAATAAATTGATGATTTTGAATAGAATCGAGAGCTTGTGCATGGAGCCTCCGAGCGATTTCAAAAATTTTTCAAAAATTTTCATCTTTCGGATCCTCTTGTAAATAAATAAATTGATGATTTTGAATAGAATCGAGAGCTTGTGCATGGAGCCTCCGAGCGATTTCGAAATTTTTTCAAAAATTTTCATCTTTCGGATCCTCTTGTAAATAAATAAATTGATGATTTTGAATAGAATCGAGAGCTTGTGCATGGAGGCTCCGAGCGATTTCAAAAATTTTTCAAAAATTTTCATCTCTCCGATCCTCTTGTAAATAAATAAATTGATGATTTTGAATAGAATCGAGAGCTTGTGCATGGAGCCTCCGAGCGATTTCAAAATTTTTTCAAAAATTTTCATCTTTCGGATCCTCTTGTGAATAAATAAATTGATGATTTTGAATAGAATCGAGAGCTTGTGCATGGAGCCTCTGAGCGATTTCAAGAAATTTTCAAAAATTTTCATCTTTCGGATCTTCTTGTAAATAAATAAATTGATGATTTTGAATAGAATCGAGAGCTTGTGCATGGAGCCTCCGAGCGATTTCAAAAAATTTTCAAAAATTTTCATCTTTCGGATCCTCTTGTAAATAAATAAATTGATGATTTTGAATAGAATCGAAAGCTTGTGCATGGAGCCTCCGAGCGATTTCAAAAATTTTTCAAAAATTTTCATCTCTCGGATCCTCTTGTAAATAAATAAATTGATGATTTTGAATAGAATCGAGAGCTTGTGCATGGAGCCTCCGAGCGATTTCAAAAATTTTCAAAAATTTTCATCTCTCGGATCCTCTTGTAAATAAATAAATTGATGATTTTGAATAGATTCGAGAGCTTGTGCATGGAGGCTCCGAGCGATTTCAAAAATTTTTCAAAAATTTTCATCCCTCGGATCCTCTTGTAAATAAATAAATTGATGATTTTGAATAGAATCGAGAGCTTGTGCATGGAGCCTCCGAGCGATTTCAAAAATTTTTCAAAAATTTTCATCTCTCGGATCCTCTTGTAAATAAATAAATTGATGATTTTGAATAGAATCGAGAGCTTGTACATGGAGCCTCTGAGCGATTTCAAAAAATTTTCAAAAATTTTCATCTTTCGGATCTTCTTGTAAATAAATAAATTGATGATTTTGAATAGAATCGAGAGCTTGTGCATGGAGCCTCCGAGCGATTTCAAAAAATTTTCAAAAATTTTCATCTTTCGGATCCTCTTGTAAATAAATAAATTGATGATTTTGAATAGAATCGAGAGCTTGTGCATGGAGCCTCCGAGCGATTTCAAAAATTTTTCAAAAATTTTCATCTCTCGGATCCTCTTGTAAATAAATAAATTGATGATTTTGAATAGAATCGAGAGCTTGTGCATGGAGCCTCCGAGCGATTTCAAAAATTTTCAAAAATTTTCATCTCTCGGATCCTCTTGTAAATAAATAAATTGATGATTTTGAATAGATTCGAGAGCTTGTGCATGGAGCCTCCGAGCGATTTCAAAAAATTTTCAAAATTTTTCATCTCTCGGATCCTCTTGTAAATAAATAAATTGATGATTTTGAATAGAATCGAGAGCTTGTGCATGGAGCCTCCGAGCGATTTCAAAAATTTTTCAAAAATTTTCATCTCTCGGATCCTCTTGTAAATAAAAAAATTGATGATTTTGAATAGAATCGAGAGCTTGTGCATGGAGCCTCTGCGCGATTTCAAGAAATTTTCAAAAATTTTCATCTTTCGGATCTCTAGTAAATAAATAAATTGATGATTTTGAATAGAATCGAGAGCTTGTGCATGGAGCCTCTGAGCGATTTCAAGAAATTTTCAAAAATTTTCATCTTTCGGATCTTCTTGTAAATAAATAAATTGATGATTTTGAATAGAATCGAGAGCTTGTGCATGGAGCCTCCGAGCGATTTCAAAAAATTTTCAAAAATTTTCATCTTTCGGGTCCTCTTGTAAATAAATAAATTGATGATTTTGAATAGAATCGAGAGCTTGTGCATGGAGCCTCCGAGCGATTTCAAAAATTTTTCAAAAATTTTCATCTCTCGGATCCTCTTGTAAATAAATAAATTGATGATTTTGAATAGAATCGAGAGCTTGTGCATGGAGCCTCCGAGCGATTTCAAAAATTTTCAAAAATTTTCATCTCTCGGATCCTCTTGTAAATAAATAAATTGATGATTTTGAATAGATTCGAGAGCTTGTGCATGGAGCCTCCGAGCGATTTCAAAAATTTTTCAAAAATTTTCATCTTTCGGATCCTCTTGTAAATAAATAAATTGATGATTTTGAATAAAATCGAGAGCTTGTGCATGGAGCCACCGAGCGATTTCAAAAATTTTCAAAAATTTTCATCTCTCGGATCCTCTTGTAAATAAATAAATTGATGATTTTGAATAGATTCGAGAGCTTGTGCATGGAGCCTCCGAGCGATTTCAAAAATTTTTCAAAAATTTTCATCTTTCAGATCCTCTTGTAAATAAATAAATTGATGATTTTGAATAGAATCGAGAGCTTGTGCATGGAGCCTCCGAGCGATTTCAAAAATTTTCAAAAATTTTCATCTCTCGGATCCTCTTGTAAATAAATAAATTGATGATTTTGAATAGAATCGAGAGCTTGTGCATGGAGCCTCCGAGCGATTTCAAAAATTTTCATCTCTCGGATCCTCTTGTAAATAAATAAATTGATGATTTTGAATAGAATCGAGAGCTTGTGCATGGAGCCTCCGAGCGATTTCAAAATTTTTTCAAAAATTTTCATCTTTCGGATCCTCTTGTAAATAAATAAATTGATGATTTTGAATAGAATCGAGAGCTTGTGCATGGAGCCTCCGAGCGATTTCAAAAATTTTCAAAAATTTTCATCTTTCAGATCCTCTTGTAAATAAATAAATTGATGATTTTGAATAGAATCGAGAGCTTGTGCATGGAGCCTCCGAGCGATTTCAAAAATTTTCAAAAATTTTCATCTCTCGGATCCTCTTGTAAACAAATAAATTGATGATTTTGAATAGAATCGAGAGCTTGTGCATGGAACCTCCGAGCGATTTCAAAAATTTTTCAAAAATTTTCATCTCTCGGATCCTCTTGTAAATAAATAAATTGATGATTTTGAATAGAATCGAGAGCTTGTGCATGGAGCCTCCGAGCGATTTCAAAAATTTTCATCTCTCGGATCCTCTTGTA
The DNA here is from genome assembly GCA_963942545.1 of Oxycera nigricornis. Lineage (NCBI taxonomy): Eukaryota > Metazoa > Arthropoda > Insecta > Diptera > Stratiomyidae > Oxycera > Oxycera nigricornis. Next base: position 14,973,060 of record OZ012664.1, on the reverse strand, counting down.
AATAAATAAATTGATGATTTTGAATAGAATCGAGAGCTTGTGCATGGAGCCTCCGAGCGATTTCAAAATTTTTTCAAAAATTTTCATCTTTCGGATCCTCTTGTAAATAAATAAATTGATGATTTTGAATAGAATCGAGAGCTTGTGCATGGAGCCTCCGAGCGATTTCAAAAATTTTTCAAAATTTTTCATCTCTCGGATCCTCTTGTAAATAAATAAATTGATGATTTTGAATAGAATCGAGAGCTTGTGCATGGAGCATCCGAGCGATTTCAAAAATTTTTCAAAAATTTTCATCTTTCGGATCCTCTTGTAAATAAATAAATTGATGATTTTGAATAGAATCGAGAGCTTGTGCATGGAGCCTCCGAGCGATTTCGAAAATTTTTCAAAAATTTTCATCTTTCGGATCCTCTTGTAAATAAATAAATTGATGATTTTGAATAGAATCGAGAGCTTGTGCATGGAGCCTCCGAGCGATTTCAAAAATTTTTCAAAAACTTTCATCTTCGGATCCTCTTGTAAATCAATAAATTGATGATTTTGAATAGAATCGAGAGCTTGTGCATGGAGCCTCTGAGCGATTCCAAAAAATTTTCAAAAATTTTCATCTTTCGGATCCTCTTGTAAATAAATAAATTGATGATTTTGAATAGAATCGAGAGCTTGTGCATGGAGCCTCCGAGCGATTTCAAAAAATTTTCAAAATTTTTCATCTCTCGGATCCTCTTGTAAATAAATAAATTGATGATTTTGAATAGAATCGAGAGCTTGTGCCTGGAGCCTCTGAGCGATTTCAAAAAAAAATTCAAAAATTTTCATCTCTCGGATCCTCTTGTAAATAAATAAATTGATGATTTTGAATAGAATCGAGAGCTTGTGCATGGAGCCTCCGAGCAATTTCAAAATGTTTCAAAAATTTTCATCTTTCGGATCCTCTTGTAAATAAATAAATTGATGATTTTGAATAGAATCGAGAGCTTGTGCATGGAGCCTCCGAGCGATTTCGAAAATTTTTCAAAAATTTTCTTCTTTCGGATCCTTTTGTAAATAAATAAATTGATGATTTTGAATAGAATCGAGAGCTTGTGCATGGAGCCTCCGAGCGATTTCAAAAAATTTTCAAAAATTTTCATCTCTCGGATCCTCTTGTAAATAAATAAATTGATGATTTTGAATAGAATCGAGAGCTTGTCCATGGAGCCTCCGAGCGATTTCAAAAATTTTTCAAAAATTTTCATCTTTCGGATCCTCTTGTAAATAAATAAATTGATGATTTTGAATGGAATCGAGAGCTTGTGCATGGAGCCTCCGAGCGATTTCAAAAATTTTCAAAAATTTTCATCTCTCGGATCCTCTTGTAAATAAATAAATTGATGATTTTGAATAGAATCGAGAGCTTGTGCATGGAGCCTCCGAGCGATTTCAAAAATTTTCATCTCTCGGATCCTCTTGTAAATAAATAAATTGATGATTTTGAATAGAATCGAGAGCTTGTGCATGGAGCCTCCGAGCGATTTCAAAATTTTTTCAAAAATTTTCATCTTTCGGATCCTCTTGTAAATAAATAAATTGATGATTTTGAATAGAATCGAGAGCTTGTGCATGGAGCCTCCGAGCGATTTCAAAAATTTTCAAAAATTTTCATCTTTCAGATGCTCTTGTAAATAAATAAATTGATGATTTTGAATAGAATCGAGAGCTTGTGCATGGAGCCTCCGAGCGATTTCAAAAATTTTCAAAAATTTTCATCTCTCGGATCCTCTTGTAAACAAATAAATTGATGATTTTGAATAGAATCGAGAGCTTGTGCATGGAGCCTCCGAGCGATTTCAAAAATTTTTCAAAAATTTTCATCTCTCGGATCCTCTTGTAAATAAATAAATTGATGATTTTGAATAGAATCGAGAGCTTGTGCATGGAGCCTCCGAGCGATTTCAAAAAATTTCAAAAATTTTCATCTTTCGGATCCTCTTGTAAATAAATAAATTGATGATTTTGAATAGAATCGAGAGCTTGTGCATGGAGCCTCCGAGCGATTTCAAAAATTTTTCAAAAATTTCATCTTCGGATCCTCTTGTAAATCAATAAATTGATGATTTTGAATAGAATCGAGAGCTTGTGCATGGAGCCTCTGAGCGATTTCAAAAATTTTTCAAAAATTTCATCTTCGGATCCTCTTGTAAATAAATAAATTGATGATTTTGAATAGAATCGAGAGCTTGTGCATGGAGCCTCCGAGCGATTTCAAAAATTTTTCAAAATTTTTCATCTCTCGGATCCTCTTGTAAATAAATAAATTGATGATTTTGAATAGAATCGAGAGCTTGTGCCTGGAGCCTCCGAGCGATTTCAAAAATTTTTCAAAAATTTTCATCTCTCGGATCCTCTTGTAAATAAATAAATTGATGATTTTGAATAGAATCGAGAGCTTGTGCATGGAGCCTCCGAGCGATTTCAAAATTTTTTCAAAAATTTTCATCTTTCGGATCCTCTTGTAAATAAATAAATTGATGATTTTGAATAGAATCGAGAGCTTGTGCATGGAGCCTCCGAGCGATTTCAAAAATTTTCAAAAATTTTCATCTTTCAGATCCTCTTGTAAATAAATAAATTGATGATTTTGAATAGAATCGAGAGCTTGTGCATGGAGCCTCCGAGCGATTTCAAAAATTTTCAAAAATTTTCATCTCTCGGATCCTCTTGTAAACAAATAAATTGATGATTTTGAATAGAATCGAGAGCTTGTGCATGGAGCCTCCGAGCGATTTCAAAAATTTTTCAAAAATTTTCATCTCTCGGATCCTCTTGTAAATAAATAAATTGATGATTTTGAATAGAATCGAGAGCTTGTGCATGGAGCCTCCGAGCGATTTCAAAATTTTTTCAAAAATTTTCATCTTTCGGATCCTCTTGTAAATAAATAAATTGATGATTTTGAATAGAATCGAGAGCTTGTGCATGGAGCCTCCGAGCGATTTCAAAAATTTTTCAAAATTTTTCATCTCTCGGATCCTCTTGTAAATAAATAAATTGATGATTTTGAATAGAATCGAGAGCTTGTGCATGGAGCCTCCGAGCGATTTCAAAAATTTTTCAAAAATTTTCATCTTTCGGATCCTCTTGTAAATAAATAAATTGATGATTTTGAATAGAATCGAGAGCTTTCGCATGGAGCCTCCGAGCGATTTCAAAAAATTTCAAAAATTTTCATCTTTCGGATCCTCTTGTAAATAAATAAATTGATGATTTTGAATAGAATCGAGAGCTTGTGCATGGAGCCTCCGAGCGATTTCAAAAATTTTTCAAAAATTTCATCTTCGGATCCTCTTGTAAATCAATAAATTGATGATTTTGAATAGAATCGAGAGCTTGTGCATGGAGCCTCTGAGCGATTCCAAAAAATTTTCAAAAATTTTCATCTTTCGGATCCTCTTGTAAATAAATAAATTGATGATTTTGAATAGAATCGAGAGCTTGTGCATGGAGCCTCCGAGCGATTTCAAAAATTTTTCAAAATTTTTCATCTCTCGGATCCTCTTGTAAATAAATAAATTGATGATTTTGAATAGAATCGAGAGCTTGTGCCTGGAGCCTCTGAGCGATTTCAAAAAAAAATTCAAAAATTTTCATCTCTCGGATCCTCTTGTAAATAAATAAATTGATGATTTTGAATAGAATCGAGAGCTTGTGCATGGAGCCTCCGAGCAATTTCAAAATGTTTCAAAAATTTTCATCTTTCGGATCCTCTTGTAAATAAATAAATTGATGATTTTGAATAGAATCGAGAGCTTGTGCATGGAGCCTCCGAGCGATTTCGAAAATTTTTCAAAAATTTTCATCTTTCGGATCCTCTTGTAAATAAATAAATTGATGATTTTGAATAGAATCGAGAGCTTGTGCATGGAGCCTCCGAGCGATTTCAAAAATTTTTCAAAAATTTTCATCTCTCGGATCCTCTTGTAAATAAATAAATTGATGATTTTGAATAGAATCGAGAGCTTGTGCATGGAGCCTCCGAGCGATTTCAAAAATTTTTCAAAAATTTTCATCTTTCGGATCCTCTTGTAAATAAATAAATTGATGATTTTGAATAGAATCGAGAGCTTGTGCATGGAGCCTCTGAGCGATTTCAAAAAAAATTTCAAAAATTTTCATCTCTCGGATCCTCTTGTAAATAAATAAATTGATGATTTTGAATAGAATCGAGAGCTTCTGCATGGAGCCTCCGAGCGATTTCAAAAATTTTTCAAAAATTTTCATCTTTCGGATCCTCTTGTAAATAAATAAATTGATGATTTTGAATAGAATCGAGAGCTTGTGCATGGAGCCTCCGAGCGATTTCAAAAATTTTTTAAAAATTTTTATCTCTCGGATCTTCTTGTAAATAAATAAATTGATGATTTTGAATAGAATCGAGAGCTTGTGCATGGAGCCTCCGAGCGATTTCAAAAATTTTTCAAAAATTTTCATCTTTCGGATCCTCTTGTAAATAAATAAATTGATGATTTTGAATAGAATCGAGAGCTTGTGCATGGAGCCTCCGAGCGATTTCAAAATTTTTTCAAAAATTTTCAGCTTTCGGATCCTCTTGTAAATAAATAAATTGATGATTTTGAATAGAATCGAGAGCTTGTGCATGTAGCCTCTGAGCGATTTCAAAAAATTTTCAAAAAATTTCATCTTTCGGATCCTCTTGTAAATAAATAAATTGATGATTTTGAATAGAATCGAGAGCTTGTGCATGGAGCCTCCGAACGATTTCAAAAATTTTTCAAAAATTTTCATCTCTCGGATCCTCTTGTAAATAAATAAATTGATGATTTTTAATAGAATCGAGAGCTTGTGCATGGAGCCTCCGAGCGATTTCAAAAAATTTTCAAAAATTTTCATCTTTCGGATCCTCTTGTAAATAAATAAATTGATGATTTTGAATAGAATCGAGAGCTTGTGCATGGAGCCTCCGAGCGATTTCAAAAATTTTTCAAAAATTTTCATCTCTCGGATCCTCTTGTAAATAAATAAATTGATGATTTTGAATAGAATCGAGAGCTTGTGCATGGAGCTTCCGAACGATTTCAAAAAATTTTCAAAAATTTTCATCTTTCGGATCCTCTTGTAAATAAATAAATTGATGATTTTGAATAGAATCGAGAGCTTGTGCATGGAGCCTCCGAGCGATTTCAAAAATTTTTCAAAAATTTTCATCTCTCGGATCCTCTTGTAAATAAATAAATTGATGATTTTGAATAGAATCGAGAGCTTGTGCATGGAGCTTCCGAGCGATTTCAAAAAATTTTCAAAAATTTTCATCTTTCGGATCCCCTTGTAAATAAATAAATTGATGATTTTGAATAGAATCGAGAGCTTGTGCATGGAGCCTCTGAGCGATTTCAAAAAAAATTTCAAAAATTTTCATCTCTCGGATCCTCTTGTAAATAAATAAATTGATGATTTTGAATAGAATCGAGAGCTTCTGCATGGAGCCTCCGAGCGATTTCAAAAATTTTTCAAAAATTTTCATCTTTCGGATCCTCTTGTAAATAAATAAATTGATGATTTTGAATAGAATCGAGAGCTTGTGCATGGAGCCTCCGAGCGATTTCAAAAATTTTTTAAAAATTTTTATCTCTCGGATCTTCTTGTAAATAAATAAATTGATGATTTTGAATAGAATCGAGAGCTTGTGCATGGAGCCTCCGAGCGATTCCAAAAATTTTTCAAAAATTTTCATCTTTCGGATCCTCTTGTAAATAAATAAATTGATGATTTTGAATAGAATCGAGAGCTTGTGCATGGAGCCTCCGAGCGATTTCAAAATTTTTTCAAAAATTTTCAGCTTTCGGATCCTCTTGTAAATAAATAAATTGATGATTTTGAATAGAATCGAGAGCTTGTGCATGTAGCCTCTGAGCGATTTCAAAAAATTTTCAAAAAATTTCATCTTTCGGATCCTCTTGTAAATAAATAAATTGATGATTTTGAATAGAATCGAGAGCTTGTGCATGGAGCCTCCGAACGATTTCAAAAATTTTTCAAAAATTTTCATCTCTCGGATCCTCTTGTAAATAAATAAATTGATGATTTTTAATAGAATCGAGAGCTTGTGCATGGAGCCTCCGAGCGATTTCAAAAAATTTTCAAAAATTTTCATCTTTCGGATCCTCTTGTAAATAAATAAATTGATGATTTTGAATAGAATCGAGAGCTTGTGCATGGAGCCTCCGAGCGATTTCAAAAATTTTTCAAAAATTTTCATCTCTCGGATCCTCTTGTAAATAAATAAATTGATGATTTTGAATAGATTCGAGAGCTTGTGCATGGAGCTTCCGAGCGATTTCAAAAAATTTTCAAAAATTTTCATCTTTCGGATCCTCTTGTAAATAAATAAATTGATGATTTTGAATAGAATCGAGAGCTTGTGCATGGAGCCTCCGAGCGATTTCAAAAATTTTTCAAAAATTTTCATCTCTCGGATCCTCTTGTAAATAAATAAATTGATGATTTTGAATAGAATCGAGAGCTTGTGCATGGAGCTTCCGAGCGATTTCAAAAAATTTTCAAAAATTTTCATCTTTCGGATCCCCTTGTAAATAAATAAATTGATGATTTTGAATAGAATCGAGAGCTTGTGCATGGAGCCTCTGAGCGATTTCAAGAAATTTTCAAAAATTTTCATCTTTCGGATCCTCTTGTAAATAAATAAATTGATGATTTTGAATAGAATCGAGAGCTTGTGCATGGAGCCTCCGAGCGATTTCAAAAATTTTTCAAAAATTTTCATCTCTCGGATCCTCTTGTAAATAAATAAATTGATGATTTTGAATAGAATCGAGAGCTTGTGCATGGAGCCTCCGAGTGATTTCAAAAATTTTCAAAAATTTTCATCTCTCGGATCCTCTTGTAAATAAATAAATTGATGATTTTGAATAGAATCGAGAGCTTGTGCATGGAGCCTCCGAGCGATTTCAAAATTTTTTCAAAAATTTTCATCTTTCGGATCCTCTTGTAAATAAATAAATTGATGATTTTGAATAGAATCGAGAGCTTGTGCATGGAGCCTCCGAGCGATTTCAAACATTTTTCAAAATTTTTCATCTCTCGGATCCTCTAGTAAATAAATAAATTGATGATTTTGAATAGAATCGAGAGCTTGTGCATGGAGCCTCCGAGCGATTTCAAAAATTTTTCAAAAATTTTCATCTTTCGGATCCTCTTGTAAATAAATAAATTGATGATTTTGAATAGAATCGAGAGCTTGTGCATGGAGCCTCCGAGCGATTTCAAAAATTTTTCAACAATTTTCATCTTTCGGATCCTCTTGTAAATAAATAAATTGATGATTTTGAATAGAATCGAGAGCTTGTGCATGGAGCCTCCGAGCGATTTCAAAAATTTTTCAAAAATTTTCATCTCTCGGATCCTCTTGTAAATAAATAAATTGATGATTTTGAATAGAATCGAGAGCTTGTGCATGGAGCTTCCGAGCGATTTCAAAAAATTTTCAAAAATTTTCATCTTTCGGATCCTCTTGTAAATAAATAAATTGATGATTTTGAATAGAATCGAGAGCTTGTGCATGGAGCCTCCGAGCGATTTCAAAAAATTTTCAAAAATTTTCATCTCTCGGATCCTCTTGTAAATAAATAAATTGATGATTTTGAATAGAATCGAGAGCTTGTGCATGGAGCTTCCGAGCGATTTCAAAAAATTTTCAAAAATTTTCATCTTTCGGATCCTCTTGTAAATAAATAAATTGATGATTTTGAATAGAATCGAGAGCTTGTGCATGGAGCCTCCGAGCGATTTCAAAAATTTTTCAAAAATTTTCATCTTTCGGATCCTCTTGTAAATAAATAAATTGATGATTTTGAATAGAATCGAGAGCTTGTGCATGGAGCCTCCGAGCGATTCCAAAATTTTTTCAAAAATTTTCATCTCTCGGATCCTCTTGTAAATAAATAAATTGATGATTTTGAATAGAATCGAGAGCTTGTGCATGGAGCTTCCGAGCGATTTCAAAAAATTTTCAAAAATTTTCATCTTTCGGATCCTCTTGTAAATAAATAAATTGATGATTTTGAATAGAATCAAGAGCTTGTGCATGGAGCCTCCGAGCGATTTCAAAAATTTTCAAAAATTCGCATCTCTCGGATCCTCTTGTAAATAAAAAAATTGATGATTTTGAATAGAATCGAGAGCTTGTGCATGGAGCCTCTGAGCGATTTCAAAAAATTTTCATCTTTCGGATCCTCTTGTAAATAAATAAATTGATGATTTTGAATAGAATCGAGAGCTTGTGCATGGAGCTTCTGAGCGATTTCAAAAATTTTTCAAAAATGTTCATCTTTCGGATCCTCTTGTAAATAAATAAATTGATGATTTTGAATAGAATCGAGAGCTTGTGCATGGAGCCTCCGAGCGATTTCAAAAAAATTTCAAAAAATTTCATCTTTCGGATCCTCTTGTAAATAAATAAATTGATGATTTTGAATAGAATCGTGAACTTGTGCATGGAGCCTCCGAGCGATTTCAAAAATTTTTCAAAAAATTTTATCTCTCGGATCCTCTTGTAAATAAATAAATTGATGATTTTGAATAGAATCGAGAGCTTGTGCATGGAGCCTCCGAGCGATTTCAAACATTTTTCAAAATTTTTCATCTCTCGGATCCTCTTGTAAATAAATAAATTGATGATTTTGAATAGAATCGAGAGCTTGTGCATGGAGCCTCCGAGCGATTTCAAAAATTTTTCAAAAATTTTCATCTCTCGGATCCTCTTGTAAATAAATAAATTGATGATTTTGAATAGAATCGAGAGCTTGTGCATGGAGCTTCCGAGCGATTTCAAAAAATTTTCAAAAATTTTCATCTTTCGGATCCTCTTGTAAATAAATAAATTGATGATTTTGAATAGAATCAAGAGCTTGTGCATGGAGCCTCCGAGCGATTTCAAAAATTTTCAAAAATTCGCATCTCTCGGATCCTCTTGTAAATAAAAAAATTGATGATTTTGAATAGAATCGAGAGCTTGTGCATGGAGCCTCTGAGCGATTTCAAAAATTTTTCAAAAATTTTCATCTTTCGGATCCTCTTGTAAATAAATAAATTGATGATTTTGAATAGAATCGAGAGCTTGTGCATGGAGCTTCTGAGCGATTTCAAAAATTTTTCAAAAATGTTCATCTTTCGGATCCTCTTGTAAATAAATAAATTGATGATTTTGAATAGAATCGAGAGCTTGTGCATGGAGCCTCCGAGCGATTTCAAAAAAATTTCAAAAAATTTCATCTTTCGGATCCTCTTGTAAATAAATAAATTGATGATTTTGAATAGAATCGTGAACTTGTGCATGGAGCCTCCGAGCGATTTCAAAAATTTTTCAAAAAATTTTATCTCTCGGATCCTCTTGTAAATAAATAAATTGATGATTTTGAATAGAATCGAGAGCTTGTGCATGGAGCCTCTGAGCGATTTCAAAAATTTTTCAAAAATTTTCGTCTTTCGGATCCTCTTGTAAATAAATAAATTGATGATTTTGAATAGAATCGAGAGCTTGTGCATAGAGCCTCCGAGCGATTTCAAAAAAATTTCAAAAAATTTCATCTTTCGGATCCACTTGTAAATAAATAAATTGATGATTTTGAATAGAATCGAGAGATTGTGCATGGAGCCTCTGAGCGATTTCAAAAAATTTTCAAACATTTTCATCTTTCAGATCCTCTTGTAAATAAATAAATTGATGATTTTGAATAGAATCGAGAGCTTGTGCATGGAGCCTCCGAGCTATTTCGAAAATTTTTCAAAAATTTTCATCTTTCGGATCCTCTTGTAAATAAATAAATTGATGATTTTGAAAGAATCGAGAGCTTGTGCATGGAGCCTCCGAGCGATTTCAAAAATTTTCAAAAATTTTCATCTTTCGGATCCTCTTGTAAAGAAATAAATTGATGATTTTGAATAGAATCGAGAGCTTGTGCATGGAGCCTCTGAGCGATTTTAAAATTTTTAAAAAAATTTTCATCTTTCGGATCCTCTTGTAAATAAATAAATTGATGATTTTGAATAGAATCGAGAGCTTAGGCATGGAGCCTCCGAGCGATTTCAAAAATTGTTCAAAAATTTTCATCTTTCGGATCCTCTTGTAAATAAATGAATTGATGATTTTGAAAGAATCGAGAGCTTGTGCATGGAGCCTCCGAGCGATTTCAAAAATTTTCATCTTTCGGATCCTCTTGTAAATAAACAAATTGATGATTTTGAAAGAATCGAGAGCTTGTGCATGGAACCTCCGAGCGATTTCAAAAATTTTTCAAAAATTTTCATCTTTCGTATCCTCTTGTAAATAAATTAATTGATGATTTTGAATAGAATCGAGAGCTTGTGCATGGAGTCTCCGAGCGATTTCAAAAATTTTCATCTTTCAGATCCTCTTGTAAATAAATAAATTGATGATTTTGAAAGAATCGAGAGCTTGTGCATGGAGCCTCCGAACGATTTCAAAATTTTTCAAAAATTTTCATCTTTCGGATCCTCTTGTAAATAAATAAATTGATGATTTTGAATAGAATCGAGAGCTTGTGCATGGAGCCTCTAAGCGATTATAAAATTTTTTCAAAAATTTTCATCTTTCGGAACCTCTTGTAAATAAATAAATTGATGATTTTGAATAGAATCGAGAGCTTGTGCATGGAGCCTCCGAGCGTTTTCAAAAAATTTCATCTTTCGGATCCTCTTGTAAATAAATAAATTGATGATTTTGAATAGAATCGAGAGCTTGTGCATGGAGTCTCCGAGCGATTTCAAAAATTTTCATCTTTCGGATCCTCTTGTAAATAAATAAATTGATGATTTTGAAAGAATCGAGAGTTCGTGCATGGAGCCTCCGAGCGATTTCAAAATTTTTCAAAAATTTTCATCTTTCGGATCCTCTTGTAAATAAATAAATTGATGATTTTGAATAGAATCGAGAGCTTGTGTATGGAGCCTCTGAGCGATTTTAAAATTTTCATCTTTCGGATCCTCTTGTAAATAAATAAATTGATGATTTTGAATAGAATCGAGAGCTTGTGCATGGAGCCTCCAAGCGATTTCAAAAATTTTTCAAAAATTTTCATCTTTCGGATCCTCTTGTGCATAAATAAATTGATGATTTTGAATAGAATCGAGAGCTTGTGCATGGAGCCTCCGAGCGATTTCAAAATTTTTTCAAAAATTTTCATCTTTCGGATCCTCTTGTAAATAAATAAATTGATGATTTTGAATAGAATCGAGAGCTTGTGCATGGAACCTCTGAGCGATTTTAAAATTTTTTCAAAAATTTTCATCTTTCGGATCCTCTTGTAAATAAATAAATTGATGATTTTGAATAGAATCGAGAGCTTGTGCATGGAGCCTCCGAGCGATTTCGAAAATTTTTCAAAAATTTTCATCTTTCGGATTCTCTTGTAAATAAATAAATTGATGATTTTGAATAGAATCGAGAGCTTGTGCATGTAGCCTCCGAGCGATTTCAAAAATTTTTCAAAAATTTTCATCTCTCGGATCCTCTTGTAAATAAATAAATTGATGATTTTGAATAGAATCGAGAGCTTGTGCATGGAGCTTCCGAGCGATTTCAAAAAATTTTCAAAAATTTTCATCTTTCGGATCCTCTTGTAAATAAATAAATTGATGATTTTGAATAGAATCAAGAGCTTGTGCATGGAGCCTCCGAGCGATTTCAAAAATTTTCAAAAATTCGCATCTCTCGGATCCTCTTGTGAATAAAAAAATTGATGATTTTGAATAGAATCGAGAGCTTGTGCATGGAGCCTCTGAGCGATTTCAAAAATTTTTCAAAAATTTTCATCTTTCGGATCCTCTTGTAAATAAATAAATTGATGATTTTGAATAGAATCGAGAGCTTGTGCATGGAGCCTCTGAGCGATTTCAAAAATTTTTCAAAAATGTTCATCTTTTGGATCCTCTTGTAAATAAATAAATTGATGATTTTGAATAGAATCGAGAGCTTGTGCATGGAGCCTCCGAGCGATTTCAAAAAAATTTCAAAAAATTTCATCTTTCGGATCCTCTTGTAAATAAATAAATTGATGATTTTGAATAGAATCGTGAGCTTGTGCATGGAGCCTCCGAGCGATTTCAAAAATTTTTCAAAAAATTTTATCTCTCGGATCCTCTTGTAAATAAATAAATTGATGATTTTGAATAGAATCGAGAGCTTGTGCATGGAGCCTCTGAGCGATTTCAAAAATTTTTCAAAAATTTTCATCTTTCGGATCCTCTTGTAAATAAATAAATTGATGATTTTGAATAGAATCGAGAGCTTGTGCATGGAGCCTCCGAGCGATTTCAAAAAAATTTCAAAAAATTTCATCTTTCGGATCCACTTGTAAATAAATAAATTGATGATTTTGAATAGAATCGAGAGCTTGTGCATGGAGCCTCTGAGCGATTTCAAAAAATTTTCAAACATTTTCATCTTTCAGATCCTCTTGTAAATAAATAAATTGATGATTTTGAATAGAATCGAGAGCTTGTGCATGGAGCCTCCGAGCTATTTCGAAAATTTTTCAAAAATTTTCATCTTTCGGATCCTCTTGTAAATAAATAAATTGATGATTTTGAAAGAATCGAGAGCTTGTGCATGGAGCCTCCGAGCGATTTCAAAAATTTTCAAAAATTTTCATCTTTCGGATCCTCTTGTAAAGAAATAAATTGATGATTTTGAATAGAATCGAGAGCTTGTGCATGGAGCCTCTGAGCGATTTTAAAATTTTTTAAAAAATTTTCATCTTTCGGATCCTCTTGTAAATAAATAAATTGATGATTTTGAATAGAATCGAGAGCTTAGGCATGGAGCCTCCGAGCGATTTCAAAAATTGTTCAAAAATTTTCATCTTTCGGATCCTCTTGTTAATAAATAAATTGATGATTTTGAAAGAATCGAGAGCTTGTGCATGGAGCCTCCGAGCGATTTCAAAAATTTTCATCTTTCGGATCCTCTTGTAAATAAACAAATTGATGATTTTGAAAGAATCGAGAGCTTGTGCATGGAACCTCCGAGCGATTTCAAAAATTTTTCAAAAATTTTCATCTTTCGTATCCTCTTGTAAATAAATTAATTGATGATTTTGAATAGAATCGAGAGCTTGTGCATGGAGTCTCCGAGCGATTTCAAAAATTTTCATCTTTCGGATACTCTTGTAAATAAATAAATTGATATTTTGTAAGAATCGAGAGCTTGTGCATGGAGCCTCCGAACGATTTCAAAATTTTTCAAAAATTTTCATCTTTCGGATCCTCTTGTAAATACATAAATTGATGATTTTGAATAGAATCGAGAGCTTGTGCATGGAGCCTCTAAGCGATTATAAAATTTTTTCAAAAATTTTCATCTTTCGGATCCTCTTGTAAATAAATAAATTGATGATTTTGAATAGAATCGAGAGCTTGTGCATGGAGCCTCCGAGCGTTTTCAAAAATTTTTATCTTTCGGATCCTCTTGTAAATAAATAAATTGATGATTTTGAATAGAATCGAGAGCTTGTGCATGGAGTCTCCGAGCGATTTCAAATATTTTCATCTTTCGGATCCTCTTGTAAATAAATAAATTGATGATTTTGAAAGAATCGAGAGTTCGTGCATGGAGCCTCCGAGCGATTTCAAAATTTTTCAAAAATTTTCATCTTTCGGATCCTCTTGTAAATAAATAAATTGATGATTTTGAATAGAATCGAGAGCTTGTGTATGGAGCCTCTGAGCGATTTTAAAATTTTCATCTTTCGGATCCTCTTGTAAATAAATAAATTGATGATTTTGAATAGAATCGAGAGCTTGTGCATGGAGCCTCCAAGCGATTTCAAAAATTTTTCAAAAATTTTCATCTTTCGGATCCTCTTGTGCATAAATAAATTGATGATTTTGAATAGAATCGAGAGCTTGTGCATGTAGCCTCTGAGCGATTTCAAAAAATTTTGAAAAATTTTCATCTCTCGGATCCTCTTGTAAATAAATAAATTGATGATTTTGAATAGAATCGAGAGCTTGTGCATGGAGCCTCTGAGCGATTTTAAAATTTTTTCAAAAATTTTCATCTTTCGGATCCTCTTGTAAATAAATAAATTGATGATTTTGAATAGAATCGAGAGCTTGTGCATGGAGCCTCCGAGCGATTTCGAAAATTTTTCAAAAATTTTCATCTTTCGGATCCTCTTGTAAATAAATAAATTGATGATTTTGAATAGAATCGAGAGCTTGTGCATGTAGCCTCTGACCGATTTCAAAAAATTTTGAAAAATTTTCATCTCTCGGATCCTCTTGTAAATAAATAAATTGATGATTTTGAATAGAATCGAGAGCTTGTGCATGGAGCCTCCGAGCGATTTCAAAATTTTTCAAAAATTTTCATCTTTCGGATCCTCTTGTAAATAAATAAATTGATCATTTTGAATAGAATCGAGAGCTTGTGCATGGAGCCTTTGAGCGATTTTAAAATTTTTTCAAAAATTTTCATCTTACGGATCCTCTTGTAAATAAATAAATTGATGATTTTGAATAGAATCGAGAGCTTGTGCATGGAGCCTCCGAGCGATTTCGAAAATTTTTCAAAAATTTTCATCTTTCGGATCCTCTTGTAAATAAATAAATTGATGATTTTGAATAGAATCGAGAGCTTGTGCATGGAGTCTCCGAGCGATTTCAAAAATTTTCATCTTTCGGATCCTCTTGTAAATAAATAAATTGATGATTTTGAATAGAATCGAGAGCTTGTGCATGTAGCCTCTGAGCGATTTCAAAAAATTTTGAAAAATTTTCATCTCTCTTATCCTCTTGTAAATAAATAAATTGATGATTTTGAATAGAATCGAGAGCTTGTGCATGGAGCCTCCGAGCGATTTCAAAAAAATTTCAAAAAATTTCATCTTTCGGATCCTCTTGTAAATAAATAAATTGATGATTTTGAATAGAATCGTGAGCTTGTGCATGGAGCCTCCGAGCGATTTCAAAATTTTTCAAAAATTTTCATCTTTCGGATCCTCTTGTAAATAAATAAATTGATCATTTTGAATAGAATCGAGAGCTTGTGCATGGAGCCTCTGAGCGATTTTAAAATTTTTTCAAAAATTTTCATCTTTCGGATCCTCTTGTAAATAAATAAATTGATGATTTTGAATAGAATCGAGAGCTTGTGCATGGAGCCTCCGAGCGATTTCAAAAAAATTTCAAAAAATTTCATCTTTCCGATCCTCTTGTAAATAAATAAATTGATGATTTTGAATAGAATCGTGAGCTTGTGCATGGAGCCTCCGAGCGATTTCAAAATTTTTCAAAAATTTTCATCTTTCGGATCCTCTTGTAAATAAATAAATTGATCATTTTGAATAGAATCGAGAGCTTGTGCATGGAGCCTCCGAGCTATTTCGAAAATTTTTCAAAAATTTTCATCTTTCGGATCCTCTTGTAAATAAATAAATTGATGATTTTGAAAGAATCGAGAGCTTGTGCATGGAGCCTCCGAGCGATTTCAAAATTTTTCAAAAATTTTCATCTTTCGGATCCTCTTGTAAATAAATAAATTGATGATTTTGAATAGAATCGAGAGCTTGTGCATGGAGCCTCCGAGCGATGTCAAAAATTTTTCAAAAACTTTCATCTTTCGGATCCTCTTGTAAATAAATAAATTGATGATTTTGAATAGAATCGATAGCTTGTGCATGGAGCCTCTGAGCGATTACAAAAAATTTTCAAAAATTTGCATCTTTCGGATCCTCTTGTAAATAAATAAATTGATGATTTTGAATAGAATCGAGAGCTTGTGCATGGAGCCTCTGAGCGATTACAAAAAATTTTCAAAAATTTTCATCTTTCGGATCCTCTTGTAAATAAATAAATTGATGATTTTGAATAGAATCGAGAGCTTGTGTATGGAGCCTCCGAGCGATTTCAAAAATTTTTCAACAATTTTCATCTCTCGGATCCTCTTGTAAATAAATAAATTGATGATTTTGACTAGAATCGAGAGCTTGTGCATGGAGCCTCTGAGCGATTTCAAAAAATTTTCAAACATTTTCATCTTCAGATCCTCTTGTAAATAAATAAATTGATGATTTTGAATAGAATCGAGAGCTTGTGCATGGAGCCTCCGAGCGATTTCGAAATTTTTTCAAAAATTTTCATTTTTCGGATCCTCTTGTAAATAAATAAATTGATGATTTTGAATAGAATCGAGAGCTTGTGCATGGAGCCTCCGAGCGATTTCAAAAATTTTTCAAAAATTTTCATCTTTCGGATCCTTTTGTAAATAAATGAATTGATGATTTTGAAAGAATCGAGAGCTTGTGCATGGAGCCTCCGAGCGATTTCAAAAATTTTTCAAAAATTTTCATCTTTCGGATCCTCTTGTAAATAAATAAATTGATGATTTTGAAAGAATCGAGAGCTTGTGCATGGAACCTCCGAGCGATTTCAAAAATTTTTCAAAAATTTTCATCTTTCGGATCCTCTTGTATATAAATAAATTGATGATTTTGAATAGAATCGAGAGCTTGTGCATGGAGTCTCCGAGCGATTTCAAAAATTTTCATCTTTCGGATCCTCTTGTAAATAAATAAATTGATGATTTTGAAAGAATCGAGAGCTTGTGCATGGAGCCTCCGAGCGATTTCAAAATTTTTCAAAAATTTTCATCTTTCGGATCCTCTTGTAAATAAATAAATTGATGATTTTGAAAGAATCGAGAGCTTGTGCATGGAACCTCCGAGCGATTTAAAAGATTTTTCAAAAATTTTCATCTTTCGGATCCTCTTGTATATAAATAAATTGATGATTTTGAATAGAATCGAGAGCTTGTGCATGGAGTCTCCGAGCGATTTCAAAAATTTTCATCTTTCGGATCCTCTTGTAAATAAATAAATTGATGATTTAGAAAGAATCGAGAGCTTGTGCATGGAGCCTCCGAGCGATTTCAAAATTTTTCAAAAATTTTCATCTCTCGGATCCTCTTGTAAATAAATAAATTGATGATTTTGACTAGAATCGAGAGCTTGTGCATGGAGCCTCTGAGCGATTTCAAAAAATTTTCAAACATTTTCATCTTTCAGATCCTCTTGTAAATAAATAAATTGATGATTTTGAATAGAATCGAGAGCTTGTGCATGGAGCCTCCGAGCTATTTCGAAAATTTTTCAAAAATTTTCATCTTTCGGATCCTCTTGTAAATAAATAAATTGATGATTTTGAAAGAATCGAGAGCTTGTGCATGGAGCCTCCGAGCGATTTCAAAAATTTTTCAAAAATTTTCATCTTTCGGATCCTCTTGTAAATAAATAAATTGATGATTTTGAATAGAATCGAGAGCTTGTGCATGGAGCCTCTGAGCGATTTTAAAATTTTTTAAAAAATTTTCATCTTTCGGATCCTCTTGTAAATAAATAAATTGATGATTTTGAATAGAATCGAGAGCTTGTGCATGGAGCCTCCGAGCGAATTCGAAATTTTTTCAAAAATTTTCATTTTTCGGATCCTCTTGTAAATAAATAAATTGATGATTTTGAATAGAATCGAGAGCTTGTGCATGGAGCCTCCGAGCGATTTCAAAAATTTTTCAAAAATTTTCATCTTTCGGATCCTCTTGTAAATAAATGAATTGATGATTTTGAAAGAATCGAGAGCTTGTGCATGGAGCCTCCGAGCGATTTCAAAAATTTTTCAAAAATTTTCATCTTTCGGATCCTCTTGTAAATAAATAAATTGATGATTTTGAAAGAATCGAGAGCTTGTGCATGGAACCTCCGAGCGATTTCAAAAATTTTTCAAAAATTTTCATCTTTCGGATCCTCTTGTATATAAATAAATTGATGATTTTGAAAGAATCGAGAGCTTGTGCATGGAGCCTCCGAGCGATTTCAAAATTTTTCAAAAATTTTCATATTTAGGATCCTCTTGTAAATAAATAAATTGATGATTTTGAATAGAATCGAGAGCTTGTGCATGGAGCCTCTGAGCGATTTTAAAATTTTTTCAACAATTTTCATCTTTCGGATCCTCTTGTAAATAAATAAATTGATGATTTTGAATAGAATCGAGAGCTTGTGCATGGAGCCTCCGAGCGATTTCGAAAATTTTTCAAAAATTTTCATCTTTCGGATCCTCTTGTAAATAAATAAATTGATGATTTTGAATAGAATCGAGAGCTTGTGCATGGAGCCTCCGAGCGATGTCAAAATTTTTTCAAAAACTTTCATCTTTCGGATCCTCTTGTAAATAAATAAATTGATGATTTTGAATAGAATCGAGAGCTTGTGCATGGAGCCTCCGAGCTATTTCGAAAATTTTTCAAAAATTTTCATCTTTCGGATCCTCTTGTAAATAAATAAATTGATGATTTTGAATAGAATCGAGAGCTTGTGCATGGAGCCTCTGAGCGATTTTAAAAATTTTTAAAAAAATTTCATCTTTCGGATCCTCTTGTAAATAAATAAATTGATGATTTTGAATAGAATCGAGAGCTTGTGCATGGAGCCTCCGAGCGATTTCGAAAATTTTTCAAAAATTTTCATCTTTCGGATCCTCTTGTAAATAAATAAATTGATGATTTTGAATAGAATCGAGAGCTTGTGCATGGAGCCTCCGAGCGATTTCAAAAATTTTTCAAAAATTTTCATCTTTCGGATCCTCTTGTAAATAAATGAATTGATGATTTTGAAAGAATCGAGAGCTTGTGCATGGAGCCTCCGAGCGATTTCAAAAATTTTTCAAAAATTTTCATCTTTCGGATCCTCTTGTAAATAAATAAATTGATGATTTTGAATAGAATCGATAGCTTGTGCATGGAGCCTCTGAGCGATTACAAAAAATTTTCAAAAATTTTCATCTTTCGGATCCTCTTGTAAATAAATAAATTGATGATTTTGAATAGAATCGAGAGCTTGTGTATGGAGCCTCCGAGCGATTTCAAAAATTTTTAAACAATTTTCATCTCTCGGATCCTCTTGTAAATAAATAAATTGATGATTTTGAATAGAATCGAGAGCTTGTGCATGGAGCCTCTGAGCGATTTCAAAAAATTTTCAAACATTTTCATCTTTCAGATCCTCTTGTAAATAAATAAATTGATGATTTTGAATAGAATCGAGAGCTTGTGCATGGAGCCTCCGAGCTATTTCGAAAATTTTTCAAAAATTTTCATCTTTCGGATCCTCTTGTAAATAAATAAATTGATGATTTTGAAAGAATCGAGAGCTTGTGCATGGAGCCTCCGAGCGATTTCAAAATTTTTCAAAAATTTTCATCTTTCGGATCCTCTTGTAAATAAATAAATTGATGATTTTGAATAGAATAGAGAGCTTGTGCATGGAGCCTCCGAGCGATGTCAAAAAATTTTCAAAAACTTTCATCTTTCGGATCCTCTTGTAAATAAATAAATTGATGATTTTGAATAGAATCGATAGCTTGTGCATGGAGCCTCTGAGCGATTACAAAAAATTTTCAAAAATTTTCATCTTTCGGATACTCTTGTAAATAAATAAATTTATAATTTTGAATAGAATCGAGAGCTTGTGTATGGAGCCTCCGAGCGATTTCAAAAATTTTTCAACAATTTTCATCTCTCGGATCCTCTTGTAAATAAATAAATTGATGATTTTGACTAGAATCGAGAGCTTGTGCATGGAGCCTCTGAGCGATTTCAAAAAATTTTCAAACATTTTCATCTTTCAGATCCTCTTGTAAATAAAAAAATTGATGATTTTGAATAGAATCGAGAGCTTGTGCATGGAGCCTCCGAGCTATTTCGAAAATTTTTCAAAAATTTTCATCTTTCGGATCCTCTTGTAAATAAATAAATTGATGATTTTGAAAGAATCGAGAGCTTGTGCATGGAGCCTCCGAGCGATTTCAAAAATTTTTCAAAAATTTTCATCTTTCGGATCCTCTTGTAAATAAATGAATTGATGATTTTGAAAGAATCGAGAGCTTGTGCATGGAGCCTCCGAGCGATTTCAAAAATTTTTCAAAAATTTTCATCTTTCGGATCCTTTTGTAAATAAATAAATTGATGATTTTGAAAGAATCGAGAGCTTGTGCATGGAACCTCCGAGCGATTTCAAAAAATTTTCAAAAATTTTCATCTTTCGGATCCTCTTGTATATAAATAAATTGATGATTTTGAAAAGAATCGAGAGCTTGTGCATGGAGTCTCCGAGCGATTTCAAAAATTTTCATCTTTCGGATCCTCTTGTAAATAAATAAATTGATGATTTTGAAAGAATCGAGAGCTTGTGCATGGAGCCTCCGAGCGATTTCAAAATTTTTCAAAAATTTTCATCTTTCGGATCCTCTTGTAAATAAATAAATTGATGATTTTGAATAGAATCGAGAGCTTGTGCATGGAGCCTCTGAGCGATTTTAAAATTTTTTCAAAAATTTTCATCTTTCGGATCCTCTTGTAAATAAATAAATTGATGATTTTGAATAGAATCGAGAGCTTGTGCATGGAGCCTCCGAGCGATTTCGAAAATTTTTCAAAAATTTTCATCTCTCGGATCCTCTTGTAAATAAATAAATTGATGATTTTGAATAGAATCGAGAGCTTGTGCATGGAGTCTCCGAGCGATTTCAAAAATTTTCATCTTTCGGATCCTCTTGTAAATAAATAAATTGATGATTTTGAAAGAATCGAGAGCTTGTGCATGGAGCCTCTGAGCGATTTTAAAATTTTTTAAAAAATTTTCATCTTTCGGATCCTCTTGTAAATAAATAAATTGATGATTTTGAATAGAATCGAGAGCTTGTGCATGGAGCCTCTGAGCGATTTCAAAAAATTTTCAAAAATTTTCATCTTTCGGATCCTCTTGTAAATAAATAAATTGATGATTTTGAATAGAATCGAGAGCTTGTGCATGGAGCCCCCGAGCGATTTCAAAAATTTTTCAAAAATATTCATCTCTCGCATCCTCTTGTAAATAAATAAATTGATGATTTTGAATAGAATTGAGAGCTTGTGCATGGAGTCTCCGAGCGATTTCAAAAATTTTCATCTTTCGGATACTCTTGTAAATAAATAAATTGATGATTTTGAATAGAATCGAGAGCTTGTGCATGGAGCCTCCGAGCGATTTGTAAATTTTTCTAAAACTTACATCTTTCGGATCCTCTTGTAAATAAATAAATTGATGATTTTGAATAGAATCGAGAGCTTGTGCATGGAGCCTCAGCGATTTCAAAAAAATTTCAAAAAATTTCATCTTTCGGGTCCTCTTGTAAATAAATAAATTGATGATTTTGAATAGAATCGAGAGCTTGTGCATGGAGCCTCCGAGCGTTTTCAAAAAATTTCATCTTTCGGATCCTCTTGTAAATAAATAAATTGATGATTTTGAATAGAATCGAGAGGTTGTGCATGGAGCCTCCGAGCGATTTCAAAAATTTTTAAAAAATTTTCTTCTTTAGGATCCTCTTGTAAATAAATAAATTGATGATTTTGAATAGAATCGAGAGCTTGTGCATGGAGCCTCCGACCGATTTCAAAATTTTTTCTAAAACTTTCATCTTTCGGATCCTCTTGTAAATAAATAAATTGATGATTTTGAATAGAATCGAGAGCTTGTGCATGGAGCCTCAGCGATTTCAAAAAAATGTCAAAAAATTTCATCTTTCGGATCCTCTTGTAAATAAATAAATTGATGATTTTGAATAAAATCGAGAGCTTGTGCATGGAGCCTTCGAGCGTTTTCAAAAATTTTCATCTTTCGGATCCTCTTGTAAATAAATAAATTGATGATTTTGAATAGAATCGAGAGGTTGTGCATGGAGCCTCCGAGCGATTTCAAAAATTTTCATCTTTCGGATCCTCTTGTAAATATATAAATTGATGATTTTGAATAGAATCGAGAGCTTGTGCATGGAGCCTCAGCGATTTCAAAAAAATTTCAAAAAAATTTCATCTTTCGGATCCTCTTGTAAATAAATAAATTGATGATTTTGAATAGAATCGAGAGCTTGTGCATGGAGCCTCCGAGCGTTTTCAAAAATTTTCTTCTTTCGGATCCTCTTGTAAATAAATAAATTGATGATTTTGAATAGAATCGAAAGGTTGTGCATGGAGCCTCCGAGCGATTTCAAAAATTTTTCAAAAATTTTCATCTTTAGGATCCTCTTGTAAATAAATAAATTGATGGTTTTGAATAGAATCGAGAGGTTGTGCATGGAGCCTCCGAGCGATTTCAAAAAATTTTCAAAAATTTTAATCTTTCGGATCCTCTTGTAAATAAATAAATTGATGATTTTCAATAGAATCGAGAGGTTGTGCATGGAGCCTCAGCGATTTCAAAAAAATTTCAAAAAATTTCATCTTTCGGATCCTCTTGTAAATAAATAAATTGATGATTTTGAATAGAATCTAGAGCTTGTGCATGGAGCCTCCGAGCGATTTCAAAAGTTTTTCAAAAATATTCATCTCTCGGATCCTCTTGTAAATAAATAAATTAATGATTTTGAATAGAATCGAGAGCTTGTGCATGGAGCCTCTGAGCGATTTCAAAAAATTTTCAAAAATTTTCATCTTTCGGATCCTCTTGTAAATAAATAAATTGATGATTTTGAATAGAATCGAGAGCTTGTGCATGGAGCCTCTGAGCGATTTCAAAAATTTTTCAAAAATTTTCATCTTTCGGATCCTCTTGTAAATAAATAAATTGATGATTTTGAATAGAATCGAGAGCTTGTGCATGGAGCCTCCAAGCGTTTTCAAAAATTTTCATCTTTCGGATCCTCTTGTAAATAAATAAATTCATGATTTTTAATAGAATCGAGAGGTTGTGCATGGAGCCTCCGAGCGATTTCAAAAAAATTTCAAAAATTTTCATCTTTAGGATCCTCTTGTAAATAAATAAATTGATGATTTTCAATAGAATCGAGAGCTTGTGCATGGAGCCTCTGAGCGATTTCAAAATTTTTTCAAAAATTTTCATCTTTCGGATCCTCTTGTAAATAAATAAATTGATTGATTGATTGATTTTGAATAGAATCGAGAGCTTGTGCATGGAGCCTCCGAGCGTTTTCAAAAATTTTCATCTTTCGGATCCTCTTGTAAATAAATAAATTGATGATTTTGAATAGAATCGAGAGCTTGTGCATGGAGCCCCCGAGCGATTTCAAAAATTTTTCAAAAATTTTCATCTTTCGGATCCTCTTGTAAATAAATAAATTGATGATATTGAATAGAATCGAGAGCTTGTGCATGGAGCCCCCGAGCGATTTCAAAAATTTTCATCTTTCGGATCCTCTTGTAAATAAATAAATTGATGATTTTGAATAGAATCGAGAGCTTGTGCATGGAGCCTCCGAGCGATTTCAAAATTTTTTCTAAAACTTTCATCTTTCGGATTCTCTTGTAAATAAATAAATTGATGATTTTGAATAGAATCGAGAGCTTGTGCATGGAGCCTCAGCGATTTCAAAAAAATTTCAAAAAATTTCATCTTTCGGATCCTCTTGTAAATAAATAAATTGATGATTTTGAATAGAATCGAGAGCTTGTGCATGGAGCCTCCGAGCGATTTCAAAATTTTTTCAAAAATATTCATCTCTCGGATCCTCTTGTAAATAAATAAATTAATGATTTTGAATAGCATCGAGAGCTTGTGCATGGAGCCTCTGAACGATTTCAAAAAATTTTCAAAAATTTTCATCTTTCGGATCCTCTTGTAAATAAATAAATTGATGATTTTGAATTGAATCGAGAGCTTGTGCATGGAGCCTCTGAGCGATTTCAAAAATTTTTCAAAAATTTTCATCTTTCGGATCCTCTTGTAAATAAATAAATTGATGATTTTGAATAGAATCGAGAGCTTGTGCATGGAGCCTCCGAGCGTTTTCAAAAATTTTCATCTTTCGGATCCTCTTGTAAATAAATAAATTGATGATTTTGAATAGAATCGAGAGGTTGTGCATGGAGCCTCCGAGCGATTTCAAAATTTTTTCAAAAATTTTCATCTTTCGGATCCTCTTGTAAATAAATAAATTGATGATTTTGAATAGAATCGAGAGCTTGTGCATGGAGCCTCCGAGCGATTTCAAAATTTTTTCAAAAATTTTCATCTTTCGGATCCTCTTGTAAATAAATAAATTGATGATTTTGAATAGAATCGAGAGCTTGTGCATGGAGCCCCCGAGCGATTTCAAAAATTTTTCAAAAATTTTCATCTCTCGGATCCTCTTGTAAATAAAAAAATTGATGATTTTGAATAGAATTGCGAGCTTTTGCATGGAGTCTCCGAGCGATTTCAAAAATTTTCATTTTTCGGATCCTCTTGTAAATTAATAAATTGATGATTTTGAATAGAATCGAGAGCTTATGCAAGGAGCCTCCGAGCGATTTCAAAAATTTTTCAAAAATTTTCATCTCTCGGATCCTCTTGTAAATAAAAAAATTGATGATTTTGAATAGAATTGAGAGCTTGTGCATGGAGTCTCCGAGCGATTTCAAAAATTTTCATTTTTCGGATCCTCTTGTAAATTAATAAATTGATGATTTTGAATAGAATCGAGAGCTTGTGCATGGAGCCTTCAAACGATTTCAAAAATTTTTCAAAAATTTTCATCTCTCGGATCCTCATGTAAATAAATAAATTGATGATTTTGAATAGAATCGAGAGCTTGTGCATGGAGCCTCCGAGCGATTTCAAAAAATTTTCAAAAATTTTCATCTTTCGGATCCTCTTGTAAATAAATAAATTTATGATTTTGAATAGAATCGAGAGCTTGTGCATGGAGCCTCCGAGCGATTTCAAAAGTTTTTCAAAAATTTTCATCTTTCGGATCCTCTTGTAAATAAATAAATTGATGATTTTGAATAGAATCGAGAGCTTGTGCATGGAGCCTCCGAGCGATTTCAAAAAATTTCATCTTTCGGATCCTCTTGTAAATAAATAAATTGATGATTTTGAATAGAATCGAGAGCTTGTGAATAGAGCCTCCGAGCGATTTCAAAAATTTTTCAAAAATTTTCATCTTTCGGATCCTCTTGTAAATAAATAAATTGATGATTTTGAATAGAATCGAGAGCTTGTGCATGGAGCCTCCGAGCGATTTCAAAAAATTTTCAAAAATTTTCATCTTTCGGATCCTCTTGTAAATTAATAAATTGATGATTTTGAATAGAATCGAGAGCTTGTGCATGGAGCCTCCGAGCGATTTCAAAAAATTTTCAAAAATTTTCATCTCTCGGATCCTCTTGTAAATAAATAAATTGATGATTTTGAATAGAATCGAGAGCTTGTGCATGGAGCCTCCGAGCGATTTCAAAAAATTTTCAAAAATTTTCATCTTGCGGATCCTCTTGTAAATTAATAAATTGATGATTTTGAATAGAATCGAGAGCTTGTGCATGGAGCCCCCGAGCGATTTCAAAAATTTTTCAAAAATTTTCATCTCTCGGATCCTCTTGTAAATAAAAAAATTGATGATTTTGAATAGAATTGCGAGCTTTTGCATGGAGTCTCCGAGCGATTTCAAAAATTTTCATTTTTCGGATCCTCTTGTAAATTAATAAATTGATGATTTTGAATAGAATCGAGAGGTTGTGCATGGAGCCTCCGAGCGATTTCAAAATTTTTTCAAAAATTTTCATCTTTCGGATCCTCTTGTAAATAAATAAATTGGTGATTTTGAATAGAATCGAGAGCTTGTGCATGGAGCCTCCGAGCGATTTCAAAATTTTTTCAAAAATTTTCATCTTTCGGATCCTCTTGTAAATAAATAAATTGATGATTTTGAATAGAATCGAGAGCTTGTGCATGGAGCCTCCGAGCGATTTCAAAATTTTTTCAAAAATTTTCATCTTTCGGATCCTCTTGTAAATAAATAAATTGATGATTTTGAATAGAATCGAATGCTTGTGCATGGAGCCTCCGAGCGATTTCAAAAATTTTTCAAAAATTTTCATCTCTCGGATCCTCTTGTAAATAAAAAAATTGATGATTTTGAATAGAATTGCGAGCTTTTGCATGGAGTCTCCGAGCGATTTCAAAAATTTTCATTTTTCGGATCCTCTTGTAAATTAATAAATTGATGATTTTGAATAGAATCGAGAGCTTATGCAAGGAGCCTCCGAGCGATTTCAAAAATTTTCATCTTTCAGATCCTCTTGTAAATAAAAAAATTGATGATTTTGAATAGAATCGAGAGCTTGTGCATGGAGCCTCCGAGCGTTTTCAAAAATTTTCATCTTTCGGATCCTCTTGTAAATAAATAAATTGATGATTTTGAATAGAATCGAGAGGTTGTGCATGGAGCCTCCGAGCGATTACAAAATTTTTTCAAAAATTTTCATCTTTCGGATCCTCTTGTAAATAAATAAATTGATGATTTTGAATAGAATCGAGAGCTTGTGCATGGAGCCTCCGAGCGATTTCAAAATTTTTTCAAAAATTTTCATCTTTCGGATCCTCTTGTAAATAAATAAATTGATGATTTTGAATAGAATCGAGAGCTTGTGCATGGAGCCCCCGAGCGATTTCAAAAATTTTCAAAAATTTTCATCTCTCGGATCCTCTTGTAAATAAAAAAATTGATGATTTTGAATAGAATTGCGAGCTTTTGCATGGAGTCTCCGAGCGATTTCAAAAATTTTCATTTTTCGGATCCTCTTGTAAATTAATAAATTGATGATTTTGAATAGAATCGAGAGCTTATGCAAGGAGCCTCCGAGCGATTTCAAAAATTTTTCAAAAATTTTCATCTCTCGGATCCTCTTGTAAATAAAAAAATTGATGATTTTGAATAGAATTGAGAGCTTGTGCATGGAGTCTCCGAGCGATTTCAAAAATTTTCATTTTTCGGATCCTCTTGTAAATTAATAAATTGATGATTTTGAATAGAATCGAGAGCTTGTGAATGGAGCCTTCAAACGATTTCAAAAATTTTTCAAAAATTTTCATCTCTCGGATCCTCATGTAAATAAATAAATTGATGATTTTGAATAGAATCGAGAGCTAGTGCATGGAGCCTCCGAGCGATTTCAAAAAATTTTCAAAAATTTTCATCTTTCGGATCCTCTTGTAAATAAATAAATTTATGATTTTGAATAGAATCGAGAGCTTGTGCATGGAGCCTCCGAGCGATTTCAAAAGTTTTTCAAAAATTTTCATCTTTCGGATCCTCTTGTAAATAAATAAATTGATGATTTTGAATAGAATCGAGAGCTTGTGCATGGAGCCTCCGAGCGATTTCAAAATTTTTTCTAAAACTTTCATCTTTCGGATCCTCTTGTAAATAAATAAATTGATGATTTTGGATAGAATCGAGAGCTTGTGCATGGAGCCTCAGCGATTTCAAAAAAATTTCAAAAAATTTCATCTTTCGGATCCTCTTGTAAATAAATAAATTGATGATTTTGAATAGAATCGAGAGCTTGTGCATGGAGCCTCCGAGCGTTTTCAAAAATTTTCATCTTTCGGATCCTCTTGTAAATAAATAAATTGATGATTTTGAATAGAATCGAGAGGTTGTGCATGGAGCCTCCGAGCGATTACAAAATTTTTTCAAAAATTTTCATCTTTCGGATCCTCTTGTAAATAAATAAATTGATGATTTTGAATAGAATCGAGAGCTTGTGCATGGAGCCTCCGAGCGATTTCAAAATTTTTTCAAAAATTTTCATCTTTCGGATCCTCTTGTAAATAAATAAATTGATGATTTTGAATAGAATCGAGAGCTTGTGCATGGAGCCCCCGAGCGATTTCAAAAATTTTTCAAAAATTTTCATCTCTCGGATCCTCTTGTAAATAAAAAAATTGATGATTTTGAATAGAATTGCGAGCTTTTGCATGGAGTCTCCGAGCGATTTCAAAAATTTTCATTTTTCGGATCCTCTTGTAAATTAATAAATTGATGATTTTGAATAGAATCGAGAGCTTATGCAAGGAGCCTCCGAGCGATTTCAAAAATTTTTCAAAAATTTTCATCTCTCGGATCCTCTTGTAAATAAAAAAATTGATGATTTTGAATAGAATTGAGAGCTTGTGCATGGAGTCTCCGAGCGATTTCAAAAATTTTCATTTTTCGGATCCTCTTGTAAATTAATAAATTGATGATTTTGAATAGAATCGAGAGCTTGTGAATGGAGCCTTCAAACGATTTCAAAAATTTTTCAAAAATTTTCATCTCTCGGATCCTCATGTAAATAAATAAATTGATGATTTTGAATAGAATCGAGAGCTAGTGCATGGAGCCTCCGAGCGATTTCAAAAAATTTTCAAAAATTTTCATCTTTCGGATCCTCTTGTAAATAAATAAATTTATGATTTTGAATAGAATCGAGAGCTTGTGCATGGAGCCTCCGAGCGATTTCAAAAGTTTTTCAAAAATTTTCATCTTTCGGATCCTCTTGTAAATAAATAAATTGATGATTTTGAATAGAATCGAGAGCTTGTGCATGGAGCCTCCGAGCGATTTCAAAATTTTTTCTAAAACTTTCATCTTTCGGATCCTCTTGTAAATAAATAAATTGATGATTTTGGATAGAATCGAGAGCTTGTGCATGGAGCCTCAGCGATTTCAAAAAAATTTCAAAAAATTTCATCTTTCGGATCCTCTTGTAAATAAATAAATTGATGATTTTGAATAGAATCGAGAGCTTGTGCATGGAGCCTCCGAGCGTTTTCAAAAATTTTCATCTTTCGGATCCTCTTGTAAATAAATAAATTGATGATTTTGAATAGAATCGAGAGGTTGTGCATGGAGCCTCCGAGCGATTTCAAAAATTTTTCAAAAATTTTCATCTTTAGGATCCTCTTGTAAATAAATAAATTGATGATTTTGAATAGAATCGAGAGCTTGTGCATGGAGCCTCCGAGCGTTTTCAAAAATTTTCATCTTTCGGATCCTCTTGTAAATAAATAAAATGATGATTTTGAATAGAATCGAGAGGTTGTGCATGGAGACTCCGAGCGATTTCAAAAATTTTTCAAAAATTTTCATCTTCAGGATCCTCTTGTAAATAAATAAATTGATGATTTTGAATAGAATCGAGAGCTTGTGCATGGAGTTTTCGAGCGATTTCAAAAATTTTCATCTTTCGGATCCTCTTGTAAATAAATAAATTGATGATTTTGAATAGAATCGAGAGCTTGTGCATGGAGCCTCCGAGCGATTTCAAAAATTTTTCAAAAATTTTCATCTTTCGGATCCTCTTGTAAATAAATAAATTGATGATTTTGAATAGAATTGAGAGCTTGTGCATGGAGTCTCCGAGCGATTTCAAAAATTTTCATCTTTCGGATCCTCTTGTAAATAAATAAATTGATGATTTTGAATAGAATCGAGAGCTTGTGCATGGAGCCTCCGAGCGATTTCAAAATTTTTTCTAAAACTTTCATCTTTCGGATATTCTTGTAAATAAATAAATTGATGATTTTGGATAGAATCGAGAGCTTGTGCATGGAGCCTCAGCGATTTCAAAAAAATTTCAAAAAATTTCATCTTTCGGATCCTCTTGTAAATAAATAAATTTATGATTTTGAAAAGAATCGAGAGCTTGTGCATGGAGCCTCCGAGCGATTTCAAAAGTTTTTCAAAAATTTTCATCTTTCGGATCCTCTTGTAAATAAATAAATTGATGATTTTGAATAGAATCGAGAGCTTGTGCATGGAGCCTCCGAGCGATTTCAAAAAATTTCATCTTTCGGATCCTCTTGTAAATAAATAAATTGATGATTTTGAATAGAATCGAGAGCTTGTGCATGGAGCCTCCGAGCGATTTCAAAAATTTTTCAAAAATTTTCATCTTTCGGATCCTCTTGTAAATAAATAAATTGATGATTTTGAATAGAATCGAGAGCTTGTGCATGGAGCCTCCGAGCGATTTCAAAATTTTTTCAAAAATTTTCATCTTTCGGATCCTCTTGTAAATAAATAAATTGATGATTTTGAATAGAATCGAGAGCTTGTGCATGGAGCCTCCGAGCGATTTCAAAAATTTTTCAAAAATTTTCATCTTTCGGATCCTCTTGTAAATAAATAAATTGATGATTTTGAATAGAATTGAGAGCTTGTGCATGGAGTCTCCGAGCGATTTCAAAAATTTTCATCTTTCGGATCCTCTTGTAAATAAATAAATTGATGATTTTGAATAGAATCGAGAGCTTGTGCATGGAGCCTCCGAGCGATTTCAAAATTTTTTCTAAAACTTTCATCTTTCGGATCCTCTTGTAAATAAATAAATTGATGATTTTGGATAGAATCGAGAGCTTGTGCATGGAGCCTCCGAGCGATTTCAAAAAATTTCATCTTTCGGATCCTCTTGTAAATTAATAAATTGATGATTTTGAATAGAATTGAGAGCTTGTGCATGGAGTCTCCGAGCGATTTCAAAAATTTTCATCTTTCGGATCCTCTTGTAAATAAATAAATTGATGATTTTGAATAGAATCGAGAGCTTGTGCATGGAGCCTCCGAGCGATTTCAAAATTTTTTCAAAAATTTTCATCTTTCGGATCCTCTTGTAAATAAATAAATTGATGATTTTGAATAGAATCGAGAGCTTGTGCATGGAGCCTCCGAGCGATTTCAAAATTTTTTCAAAAATTTTCATCTTTCGGATCCTCTTGTAAATAAATAAATTGATGATTTTGAATAGAATCGAGAGCTTGTGCATGGAGCCCCCGAGCGATTTCAAAAATTTTTCAAAAATTTTCATCTCTCGGATCCTCTTGTAAATAAAAAAATTGATGATTTTGAATAGAATTGAGAGCTTGTGCATGGAGTCTCCGAGCGATTTCAAAAATTTTCATTTTTCGGATCCTCTTGTAAATTAATAAATTGATGATTTTGAATAGAATCGAGAGCTTGTGCATGGAGCCTTCAAACGATTTCAAAAATTTTTCAAAAATTTTCATCTCTCGGATCCTCATGTAAATAAATAAATTGATGATTTTGAATAGAATCGAGAGCTTGTGCATGGAGCCTCCGAGCGATTTCAAAAAATTTTCAAAAATTTTCATCTTTCGGATCCTCTTGTAAATAAATAAATTTATGATTTTGAATAGAATCGAGAGCTTGTGCATGGAGCCTCCGAGCGATTTCAAAAGTTTTTCAAAAATTTTCATCTTTCGGATCCTCTTGTAAATAAATAAATTGATGATTTTGAATAGAATCGAGAGCTTGTGCATGGAGCCTCCGAGCGATTTCAAAAAATTTCATCTTTCGGATCCTCTTGTAAATAAATAAATTGATGATTTTGAATAGAATCGAGAGCTTGTGCATGGAGCCTCCGAGCGATTTCAAAAATTTTTCAAAAATTTTCATCTTTCGGATCCTCTTGTAAATAAATAAATTGATGATTTTGAATAGAATCGAGAGCTTGTGCATGGAGCCTCCGAGCGATTTCAAAAAATTTTCAAAAATTTTCATCTTTCGGATCCTCTTGTAAATTAATAAATTGATGATTTTGAATAGAATCGAGAGCTTGTGCATGGAGCCTCCGAGCGATTTCAAAAAATTTTCAAAAATTTTCATCTCTCGGATCCTCTTGTAAATAAATAAATTGATGATTTTGAATAGAATCGAGAGCTTGTGCATGGAGCCTCCGAGCGATTTCAAAAAATTTTCAAAAATTTTCATCTTGCGGATCCTCTTGTAAATTAATAAATTGATGATTTTGAATAGAATCGAGAGCTTGTGCATGGAGCCCCCGAGCGATTTCAAAAATTTTTCAAAAATTTTCATCTCTCGGATCCTCTTGTAAATAAAAAAATTGATGATTTTGAATAGAATTGCGAGCTTTTGCATGGAGTCTCCGAGCGATTTCAAAAATTTTCATTTTTCGGATCCTCTTGTAAATTAATAAATTGATGATTTTGAATAGAATCGAGAGGTTGTGCATGGAGCCTCCGAGCGATTTCAAAATTTTTTCAAAAATTTTCATCTTTCGGATCCTCTTGTAAATAAATAAATTGGTGATTTTGAATAGAATCGAGAGCTTGTGCATGGAGCCTCCGAGCGATTTCAAAATTTTTTCAAAAATTTTCATCTTTCGGATCCTCTTGTAAATAAATAAATTGATGATTTTGAATAGAATCGAGAGCTTGTGCATGGAGCCTCCGAGCGATTTCAAAATTTTTTCAAAAATTTTCATCTTTCGGATCCTCTTGTAAATAAATAAATTGATGATTTTGAATAGAATCGAATGCTTGTGCATGGAGCCTCCGAGCGATTTCAAAAATTTTTCAAAAATTTTCATCTCTCGGATCCTCTTGTAAATAAAAAAATTGATGATTTTGAATAGAATTGCGAGCTTTTGCATGGAGTCTCCGAGCGATTTCAAAAATTTTCATTTTTCGGATCCTCTTGTAAATTAATAAATTGATGATTTTGAATAGAATCGAGAGCTTATGCAAGGAGCCTCCGAGCGATTTCAAAAATTTTCATCTTTCAGATCCTCTTGTAAATAAATAAATTGATGATTTTGAATAGAATCGAGAGCTTGTGCATGGAGCCTCCGAGCGTTTTCAAAAATTTTCATCTTTCGGATCCTCTTGTAAATAAATAAATTGATGATTTTGAATAGAATCGAGAGGTTGTGCATGGAGCCTCCGAGCGATTTCAAAATTTTTTCAAAAATTTTCATCTTTCGGATCCTCTTGTAAATAAATAAATTGATGATTTTGAATAGAATCGAGAGCTTGTGCATGGAGCCTCCGAGCGATTTCAAAATTTTTTCAAAAATTTTCATCTTTCGGATCCTCTTGTAAATAAATAAATTGATGATTTTGAATAGAATCGAGAGCTTGTGCATGGAGCCCCCGAGCGATTTCAAAAATTTTTCAAAAATTTTCATCTCTCGGATCCTCTTGTAAATAAAAAAATTGATGATTTTGAATAGAATTGCGAGCTTTTGCATGGAGTCTCCGAGCGATTTCAAAAATTTTCATTTTTCGGATCCTCTTGTAAATTAATAAATTGATGATTTTGAATAGAATCGAGAGCTTATGCAAGGAGCCTCCGAGCGATTTCAAAAATTTTTCAAAAATTTTCATCTCTCGGATCCTCTTGTAAATAAAAAAATTGATGATTTTGAATAGAATTGAGAGCTTGTGCATGGAGTCTCCGAGCGATTTCAAAAATTTTCATTTTTCGGATCCTCTTGTAAATTAATAAATTGATGATTTTGAATAGAATCGAGAGCTTGTGCATGGAGCCTTCAAACGATTTCAAAAATTTTTCAAAAATTTTCATCTCTCGGATCCTCATGTAAATAAATAAATTGATGATTTTGAATAGAATCGAGAGCTAGTGCATGGAGCCTCCGAGCGATTTCAAAAAATTTTCAAAAATTTTCATCTTTCGGATCCTCTTGTAAATAAATAAATTTATGATTTTGAATAGAATCGAGAGCTTGTGCATGGAGCCTCCGAGCGATTTCAAAAGTTTTTCAAAAATTTTCATCTTTCGGATCCTCTTGTAAATAAATAAATTGATGATTTTGAATAGAATCGAGAGCTTGTGCATGGAGCCTCCGAGCGATTTCAAAATTTTTTCTAAAACTTTCATCTTTCGGATCCTCTTGTAAATAAATAAATTGATGATTTTGGATAGAATCGAGAGCTTGTGCATGGAGCCTCAGCGATTTCAAAAAAATTTCAAAAAATTTCATCTTTCGGATCCTCTTGTAAATAAATAAATTGATGATTTTGAATAGAATCGAGAGCTTGTGCATGGAGCCTCCGAGCGTTTTCAAAAATTTTCATCTTTCGGATCCTCTTGTAAATAAATAAATTGATGATTTTGAATAGAATCGAGAGGTTGTGCATGGAGCCTCCGAGCGATTTCAAAAATTTTTCAAAAATTTTCATCTTTAGGATCCTCTTGTAAATAAATAAATTGATGATTTTGAATAGAATCGAGAGCTTGTGCATGGAGCCTCCGAGCGTTTTCAAAAATTTTCATCTTTCGGATCCTCTTGTAAATAAATAAAATGATGATTTTGAATAGAATCGAGAGGTTGTGCATGGAGACTCCGAGCGATTTCAAAAATTTTTCAAAAATTTTCATCTTCAGGATCCTCTTGTAAATAAATAAATTGATGATTTTGAATAGAATCGAGAGCTTGTGCATGGAGTTTTCGAGCGATTTCAAAAATTTTCAACTTTCGGATCCTCTTGTAAATAAATAAATTGATGATTTTGGATAGAATCGAGAGCTTGTGCATGGAGCCTCAGCGATTTCAAAAAAATTTCAAAAAATTTCATCTTTCGGATCCTCTTGTAAATAAATAAATTGATGATTTTGAATAGAATCGAGAGCTTGTGCATGGAGCCTCCGAGCGTTTTCAAAAATTTTCATCTTTCGGATCCTCTTGTAAATAAATAAATTGATGATTTTGAATACAATCGAGAGGTTGTGCATGGAGCCTCCGAGCGATTTCAAAAATTTTTCAAAAATTTTCATCTTTAGGATCCTCTTGTAAATAAATAAATTGATGATTTTGAATAGAATCGAGAGCTTGTGCATGGAGCCTCCGAGCGTTTTCAAAAATTTTCATCTTTCGGATCCTCTTGTAAATAAATAAAATGATGATTTTGAATAGAATCGAGAGGTTGTGCATGGAGACTCCGAGCGATTTCAAAAATTTTTCAAAAATTTTCATCTTTAGGATCCTCTTGTAAATAAATAAATTGATGATTTTGAATAGAATCGAGAGCTTGTGCATGGAGTTTTCGAGCGATTTCAAAAATTTTCATCTTTCGGATCCTCTTGTAAATAAATAAATTGATGATTTTGAATAGAATCGAGAGCTTGTACATGGAGCCTCCGAGCGATTTCAAAATTTTTTCTAAAACTTTCATCTTTCGGATCCTCTTGTAAATAAATAAATTGATGATTTTGAATAGAATCGAGAGCTTGTGCATGGAGCCTCATCGATTTCAAAAAAATTTCAAAAAAATTCATCTTTCGGATTCTCTTGTAAATAAATAAATTGATGATTTTGAATAGAATCGAGAGCTTGTGCATGGAGCCTCCGAGCGTTTTCAAAAATTTTCATCTTTCGGATCCTCTTGTAAATAAATAAATTGATGATTTTGAATAGAATCGAGAGGTTGTGCATGGAGCCTCCGAGCGATTTCAAAAATTTTTCAAAAATTTTTATCTGTAGGATCCTCTTGTAAATAAATAAATTGATGATTTTGAATAGAATCGAGAGCTTGTGCATGGAGCCTCCGAGCGATTTCAAAAATTTTTCAAACATTTTCATCTTTAGGATCCTCTTGTAAATAAATAAATTGATGATTTTGAATAGAATCGAGAGCTTGTGCATGGAGTCTCAGCGATTTCAAAAAAATTTCAAAAAATTTCATCTTTCGGATCCTCTTGTAAATAAATAAATTGATGATTTTGAATAGAATCGAGAGCTTGTGCATGGAGCCTCCGAGCGTTTTCAAAAATTTTCATCTTTCGGATCCTCTTGTAAATAAATAAATTGATGATTTTGAATAGAATCGAGAGCTTGTGCATGGAGTCTCCGAGCGATTTCAAAAATTTTCATCTTTCGGATCCTCTTGTAAATAAATAAATTGATGATTTTGAATAGAATCGAGAGCTTGTCCATGGAGCCTTCGAGCGTTTTCAAAAATTTTCATCTTTCGGATCCTCTTGTAAATAAATAAATTGATGATTTTGAATAGAATCGAGAGGTTGTGCATGGAGCCTCCGAGCGATTTCAAAAATTTTTCAAAAATTTTCATCTTTCGGATCCTCTTGTAAATAAATAAATTGATGATTTTGAATAGAATCGAGAGGTTGTGCATGGAGCCTCCGAGCGATTTCAAAAATTTTTCAAAAATTTTTATCTTTAGGATCCTCTTGTAAATAAATAAATTGATGATTTTGAATAGAATCGAGAGCTTTTGCATGGAGCCTCCGAGCGATTTCAAAATTTTTTCAAAAATTTCATCTTTCGGATCATCTTGTAAATAAATAAATTGATGATTTTGAATAGAATCGAGAGCTTGTGCATGGAGTCTCAGCGATTTCAAAAAAATTTCAAAAAATTTCATCTTTCGGATCCTCTTGTAAATAAATAAATTGATGATTTTGAATAGAATCGAGAGCTTGTGCATGGAGCCTCCGAACGTTTTCAAAAATTTTCATCTTTCGGATCCTCTTGTAAATAAATAAATTGATGATATTGAATAGAATCGAGAGCTTGTGCATGGAGCCCCCGAGCGATTTCAAAAATTTTCATCTTTCGGATCCTCTTGTAAATAAATAAATTGATGATTTTGAATAGAATCGAGAGCTTGTGCATGGAGCCTCCGAGCGATTTCAAAGTTTTTTTCAAAACTTTCATCTTTCGGATTCTCTTGTAAATAAATAAATTGATGATTTTGAATAGAATCGAGAGCTTGTGCATGGAGCCTCAGCGATTTCAAAAAAATTTCAAAAAATTTCATCTTTCGGATCCTCTTGTAAATAAATAAATTGATGATTTTGAATAGAATCGAGAGCTTGTGCATGGAGCCTCCGAGCGATTTCAAAAATTTTTCAAAAATATTCATCTCTCGGATCCTCTTGTAAATAAATAAATTAATGATTTTGAATAGCATCGAGAGCTTGTGCATGGAGCCTCTGAACGATTTCAAAAAATTTTCAAAAATTTTCATCTTTCGGATCCTCTTGTAAATAAATAAATTGATGATTTTGAATTGAATCGAGAGCTTGTGCATGGAGCCTCTGAGCGATTTCAAAAATTTTTCAAAAATTTTCATCTTTCGGATCCTCTTGTAAATAAATAAATTGATGATTTTGAATAGAATCGAGAGCTTGTGCATGGAGCCTCCGAGCGTTTTCAAAAATTTTCATCTTTCGGATCCTCTTGTAAATAAATAAATTGATGATTTTGAATAGAATCGAGAGGTTGTGCATGGAGCCTCCGAGCGATTTCAAAATTTTTTCAAAAATTTTCATCTTTCGGATCCTCTTGTAAATAAATAAATTGATGATTTTGAATAGAATCGAGAGCTTGTGCATGGAGCCTCCGAGCGATTTCAAAATTTTTTCAAAAATTTTCATCTTTCGGATCCTCTTGTAAATAAATAAATTGATGATTTTGAATAGAATCGAGAGCTTGTGCATGGAGCCCCCGAGCGATTTCAAAAATTTTTCAAAAATTTTCATCTCTCGGATCCTCTTGTAAATAAAAAAATTGATGATTTTGAATAGAATTGCGAGCTTTTGCATGGAGTCTCCGAGCGATTTCAAAAATTTTCATTTTTCGGATCCTCTTGTAAATTAATAAATTGATGATTTTGAATAGAATCGAGAGCTTATGCAAGGAGCCTCCGAGCGATTTCAAAAATTTTTCAAAAATTTTCATCTCTCGGATCCTCTTGTAAATAAAAAAATTGATGATTTTGAATAGAATTGAGAGCTTGTGCATGGAGTCTCCGAGCGATTTCAAAAATTTTCATTTTTCGGATCCTCTTGTAAATTAATAAATTGATGATTTTGAATAGAATCGAGAGCTTGTGCATGGAGCCTTCAAACGATTTCAAAAAATTTTCAAAAATTTTCATCTCTCGGATCCTCATGTAAATAAATAAATTGATGATTTTGAATAGAATCGAGAGCTTGTGCATGGAGCCTCCGAGCGATTTCAAAAAATTTTCAAAAATTTTCATCTTTCGGATCCTCTTGTAAATAAATAAATTTATGATTTTGAATAGAATCGAGAGCTTGTGCATGGAGCCTCCGAGCGATTTCAAAAAATTTCATCTTTCGGATCCTCTTGTAAATAAATAAATTGATGATTTTGAATAGAATCGAGAGCTTGTGCATGGAACCTCCGAGCGATTTCAAAAATTTTTCAAAAATTTTCATCTTTCGGATCCTCTTGTAAATAAATAAATTGATGATTTTGAATAGAATCGAGAGCTTGTGCATGGAGCCTCCGAGCGATTTCAAAAAATTTTCAAAAATTTTCATCTTTCGGATCCTCTTGTAAACTAATAAATTGATGATTTTGAATAGAATCGAGAGCTTGTGCATGGAGCCTCCGAGCGATTTCAAAAAATTTTCAAAAATTTTCATCTCTCGGATCCTCTTGTAAATAAATAAATTGATGATTTTGAATAGAATCGAGAGCTTGTGCATGGAGCCTCCGAGCGATTTCAAAAAATTTTCAAAAATTTTCATCTTGCGGATCCTCTTGTAAATTAATAAATTGATGATTTTGAATAGAATCGAGAGCTTGTGCATGGAGCCCCCGAGCGATTTCAAAAATTTTTCAAAAATTTTCATCTCTCGGATCCTCTTGTAAATAAAAAAATTGATGATTTTGAATAGAATTGCGAGCTTTTGCATGGAGTCTCCGAGCGATTTCAAAAATTTTCATTTTTCGGATCCTCTTGTAAATTAATAAATTGGTGATTTTGAATAGAATCGAGAGGTTGTGCATGGAGCCTCCGAGCGATTTCAAAATTTTTTCAAAAATTTTCATCTTTCGGATCCTCTTGTAAATAAATAAATTGGTGATTTTGAATAGAATCGAGAGCTTGTGCATGGAGCCTCCGAGCGATTTCAAAATTTTTTCAAAAATTTTCATCTTTCGGATCCTCTTGTAAATAAATAAATTGATGATTTTGAATAGAATCGAGAGCTTGTGCATGGAGCCTCCGAGCGATTTCAAAATTTTTTCAAAAATTTTCATCTTTCGGATCCTCTTGTAAATAAATAAATTGATGATTTTGAATAGAATCGAATGCTTGTGCATGGAGCCTCCGAGCGATTTCAAAAATTTTTCAAAAATTTTCATCTCTCGGATCCTCTTGTAAATAAAAAAATTGATGATTTTGAATAGAATTGCGAGCTTTTGCATGGAGTCTCCGAGCGATTTCAAAAATTTTCATTTTTCGGATCCTCTTGTAAATTAATAAATTGATGATTTTGAATAGAATCGAGAGCTTATGCAAGGAGCCTCCGAGCGATTTCAAAAATTTTCATCTTTCAGATCCTCTTGTAAATAAATAAATTGATGATTTTGAATAGAATCGAGAGCTTGTGCATGGAGCCTCCGAGCGTTTTCAAAAATTTTCATCTTTCGGATCCTCTTGTAAATAAATAAATTGATGATTTTGAATAGAATCGAGAGGTTGTGCATGGAGCCTCCGAGCGATTACAAAATTTTTTCAAAAATTTTCATCTTTCGGATCCTCTTGTAAATAAATAAATTGATGATTTTGAATAGAATCGAGAGCTTGTGCATGGAGCCTCCGAGCGATTTCAAAATTTTTTCAAAAATTTTCATCTTTCGGATCCTCTTGTAAATAAATAAATTGATGATTTTGAATAGAATCGAGAGCTTGTGCATGGAGCCCCCGAGCGATTTCAAAAATTTTTCAAAAATTTTCATCTCTCGGATCCTCTTGTAAATAAAAAAATTGATGATTTTGAATAGAATTGCGAGCTTTTGCATGGAGTCTCCGAGCGATTTCAAAAATTTTCATTTTTCGGATCCTCTTGTAAATTAATAAATTGATGATTTTGAATAGAATCGAGAGCTTATGCAAGGAGCCTCCGAGCGATTTCAAAAATTTTTCAAAAATTTTCATCTCTCGGATCCTCTTGTAAATAAAAAAATTGATGATTTTGAATAGAATTGAGAGCTTGTGCATGGAGTCTCCGAGCGATTTCAAAAATTTTCATTTTTCGGATCCTCTTGTAAATTAATAAATTGATGATTTTGAATAGAATCGAGAGCTTGTGCATGGAGCCTTCAAACGATTTCAAAAATTTTTCAAAAATTTTCATCTCTCGGATCCTCATGTAAATAAATAAATTGATGATTTTGAATAGAATCGAGAGCTAGTGCATGGAGCCTCCGAGCGATTTCAAAAAATTTTCAAAAATTTTCATCTTTCGGATCCTCTTGTAAATAAATAAATTTATGATTTTGAATAGAATCGAGAGCTTGTGCATGGAGCCTCCGCGCGATTTCAAAAGTTTTTCAAAAATTTTCATCTTTCGGATCCTCTTGTAAATAAATAAATTGATGATTTTGAATAGAATCGAGAGCTTGTGCATGGAGCCTCCGAGCGATTTCAAAATTTTTTCTAAAACTTTCATCTTTCGGATCCTCTTGTAAATAAATAAATTGATGATTTTGGATAGAATCGAGAGCTTGTGCATGGAGCCTCAGCGATTTCAAAAAAATTTCAAAAAATTTCATCTTTCGGATCCTCTTGTAAATAAATAAATTGATGATTTTGAATAGAATCGAGAGCTTGTGCATGGAGCCTCCGAGCGTTTTCAAAAATTTTCAACTTTCGGATCCTCTTGTAAATAAATAAATTGATGATTTTGAATAGAATCGAGAGGTTGTGCATGGAGCCTCCGAGCGATTTCAAAAATTTTTCAAAAATTTTCATCTTTAGGATCCTCTTGTAAATAAATAAATTGATGATTTTGAATAGAATCGAGAGCTTGTGCATGGAGCCTCCGAGCGTTTTCAAAAATTTTCATCTTTCGGATCCTCTTGTAAATAAATAAAATGATGATTTTGAATAGAATCGAGAGGTTGTGCATGGAGACTCCGAGCGATTTCAAAAATTTTTCAAAAATTTTCATCTTCAGGATCCTCTTGTAAATAAATAAATTGATGATTTTGAATAGAATCGAGAGCTTGTGCATGGAGTTTTCGAGCGATTTCAAAAATTTTCATCTTTCGGATCCTCTTGTAAATAAATAAATTGATGATTTTGAATAGAATCGAGAGCTTGTGCATGGAGCCTCCGAGCGATTTCAAAAATTTTTCAAAAATTTTCATCTTTCGGATCCTCTTGTAAATAAATAAATTGATGATTTTGAATAGAATTGAGAGCTCGTGCATGGAGTCTCCGAGCGATTTCA
Organism: Oxycera nigricornis; assembly: GCA_963942545.1. Lineage (NCBI taxonomy): Eukaryota > Metazoa > Arthropoda > Insecta > Diptera > Stratiomyidae > Oxycera > Oxycera nigricornis. The sequence continues at coordinate 14,932,158 of OZ012664.1, read as the reverse complement.
AAAATTTTCATCTTTCGGATCCTCTTGTAAATAAATAAATTGATGATTTTGAATAGAATCGAGAGCTTGTGCATGGAGCCTCCGAGCGATTTCAAAATTTTTTCTAAAACTTTCATCTTTCGGATCCTCTTGTAAATAAATAAATTGATGATTTTGGATAGAATCGAGAGCTTGTGCATGGAGCCTCAGCGATTTCAAAAAAATTTCAAAAAATTTCATCTTTCGGATCCTCTTGTAAATAAATAAATTTATGATTTTGAAAAGAATCGAGAGCTTGTGCATGGAGCCTCCGAGCGATTTCAAAAGTTTTTCAAAAATTTTCATCTTTCGGATCCTCTTGTAAATAAATAAATTGATGATTTTGAATAGAATCGAGAGCTTGTGCATGGAGCCTCCGAGCGATTTCAAAAAATTTCATCTTTCGGATCCTCTTGTAAATAAATAAATTGATGATTTTGAATAAAATCGAGAGCTTGTGCATGGAGCCTCCGAGCGATTTCAAAAATTTTTCAAAAATTTTCATCTTTCGGATCCTCTTGTAAATAAATAAATTGATGATTTTGAATAGAATCGAGAGCTTGTGCATGGAGCCTCCGAGCGATTTCAAAATTTTTTCAAAAATTTTCATCTTTCGGATCCTCTTGTAAATAAATAAATTGATGATTTTGAATAGAATCGAGAGCTTGTGCATGGAGCCTCCGAGCGATTTCAAAAATTTTTCAAAAATTTTCATCTTTCGGATCCTCTTGTAAATAAATAAATTGATGATTTTGAATAGAATTGAGAGCTTGTGCATGGAGTCTCCGAGCGATTTCAAAAATTTTCATCTTTCGGATCCTCTTGTAAATAAATAAATTGATGATTTTGAATAGAATCGAGAGCTTGTGCATGGAGCCTCCGAGCGATTTCAAAATTTTTTCTAAAACTTTCATCTTTCGGATCCTCTTGTAAATAAATAAATTGATGATTTTGGATAGAATCGAGAGCTTGTGCATGGAGCCTCAGCGATTTCAAAAAATTTCAAAAAATTTCATCTTTCGGATCCTCTTGTAAATAAATAAATTTATGATTTTGAATAGAATCGAGAGCTTGTGCATGGAGCCTCCGAGCGATTTCAAAAGTTTTTCAAAAATTTTCATCATTCGGATCCTCTTGTAAATAAATAAATTGATGATTTTGAATAGAATCGAGAGCTTGTGCATGGAGCCTCCGAGCGATTTCAAAAAATTTCATCTTTCGGATCCTCTTGTAAATTAATAAATTGATGATTTTGAATAGAATTGAGAGCTTGTGCATGGAGTCTCCGAGCGATTTCAAAAATTTTCATCTTTCGGATCCTCTTGTAAATAAATAAATTGATGATTTTGAATAGAATCGAGAGCTTGTGCATGGAGCCTCCGAGCGATTTCAAAATTTTTTCAAAAATTTTCATCTTTCGGATCCTCTTGTAAATAAATAAATTGATGATTTTGAATAGAATCGAGAGCTTGTGCATGGAGCCTCCGAGCGATTTCAAAATTTTTTCAAAAATTTTCATCTTTCGGATCCTCTTGTAAATAAATAAATTGATGATTTTGAATAGAATCGAGAGCTTGTGCATGGAGCCCCCGAGCGATTTCAAAAATTTTTCAAAAATTTTCATCTCTCGGATCCTCTTGTAAATAAAAAAATTGATGATTTTGAATAGAATTGCGAGCTTTTGCATGGAGTCTCCGAGCGATTTCAAAAATTTTCATTTTTCGGATCCTCTTGTAAATTAATAAATTGATGATTTTGAATAGAATCGAGAGCTTATGCAAGGAGCCTCCGAGCGATTTCAAAAATTTTTCAAAAATTTTCATCTCTCGGATCCTCTTGTAAATAAAAAAATTGATGATTTTGAATAGAATTGAGAGCTTGTGCATGGAGTCTCCGAGCGATTTCAAAAATTTTCATTTTTCGGATCCTCTTGTAAATTAATAAATTGATGATTTTGAATAGAATCGAGAGCTTGTGCATGGAGCCTTCAAACGATTTCAAAAATTTTTCAAAAATTTTCATCTCTCGGATCCTCATGTAAATAAATAAATTGATGATTTTGAATAGAATCGAGAGCTTGTGCATGGAGCCTCCGAGCGATTTCAAAAAATTTTCAAAAATTTTCATCTTTCGGATCCTCTTGTAAATAAATAAATTTATGATTTTGAATAGAATCGAGAGCTTGTGCATGGAGCCTCCGAGCGATTTCAAAAGTTTTTCAAAAATTTTCATCTTTCGGATCCTCTTGTAAATAAATAAATTGATGATTTTGAATAGAATCGAGAGCTTGTGCATGGAGCCTCCGAGCGATTTCAAAAAATTTCATCTTTCGGATCCTCTTGTAAATAAATAAATTGATGATTTTGAATAGAATCGAGAGCTTGTGCATGGAGCCTCCGAGCGATTTCAAAAATTTTTCAAAAATTTTCATCTTTCGGATCCTCTTGTAAATAAATAAATTGATGATTTTGAATAGAATCGAGAGCTTGTGCATGGAGCCTCCGAGCGATTTCAAAAAATTTTCAAAAATTTTCATCTTTCGGATCCTCTTGTAAATTAATAAATTGATGATTTTGAATAGAATCGAGAGCTTGTGCATGGAGCCTCCGAGCGATTTCAAAAAATTTTCAAAAATTTTCATCTCTCGGATCCTCTTGTAAATAAATAAATTGATGATTTTGAATAGAATCGAGAGCTTGTGCATGGAGCCTCCGAGCGATTTCAAAAAATTTTCAAAAATTTTCATCTTTCGGATCCTCTTGTAAATAAATAAATTGATGATTTTGAATAGAATCGAGAGCTTGTGCATGGAGCCCCCGAGCGATTTCAAAAATTTTTCAAAAATTTTCATCTCTCGGATCCTCTTGTAAATAAAAAAATTGATGATTTTGAATAGAATTGCGAGCTTTTGCATGGAGTCTCCGAGCGATTTCAAAAATTTTCATTTTTCGGATCCTCTTGTAAATTAATAAATTGATGATTTTGAATAGAATCGAGAGCTTATGCAAGGAGCCTCCGAGCGATTTCAAAAATTTTTCAAAAATTTTCATCTCTCGGATCCTCTTGTAAATAAAAAAATTGATGATTTTGAATAGAATTGAGAGCTTGTGCATGGAGTCTCCGAGCGATTTCAAAAATTTTCATTTTTCGGATCCTCTTGTAAATTAATAAATTGATGATTTTGAATAGAATCGAGAGCTTGTGCATGGAGCCTTCAAACGATTTCAAAAATTTTTCAAAAATTTTCATCTCTCGGATCCTCATGTAAATAAATAAATTGATGATTTTGAATAGAATCGAGAGCTAGTGCATGGAGCCTCCGAGCGATTTCAAAAAATTTTCAAAAATTTTCATCTTTCGGATCCTCTTGTAAATAAATAAATTTATGATTTTGAATAGAATCGAGAGCTTGTGCATGGAGCCTCCGAGCGATTTCAAAAGTTTTTCAAAAATTTTCATCTTTCGGATCCTCTTGTAAATAAATAAATTGATGATTTTGAATAGAATCGAGAGCTTGTGCATGGAGCCTCCGAGCGATTTCAAAATTTTTTCTAAAACTTTCATCTTTCGGATCCTCTTGTAAATAAATAAATTGATGATTTTGGATAGAATCGAGAGCTTGTGCATGGAGCCTCAGCGATTTCAAAAAAATTTCAAAAAATTTCATCTTTCGGATCCTCTTGTAAATAAATAAATTGATGATTTTGAATAGAATCGAGAGCTTGTGCATGGAGCCTCCGAGCGTTTTCAAAAATTTTCATCTTTCGGATCCTCTTGTAAATAAATAAATTGATGATTTTGAATAGAATCGAGAGGTTGTGCATGGAGCCTCCGAGCGATTTCAAAAATTTTTCAAAAATTTTCATCTTTAGGATCCTCTTGTAAATAAATAAATTGATGATTTTGAATAGAATCGAGAGCTTGTGCATGGAGCCTCCGAGCGTTTTCAAAAATTTTCATCTTTCGGATCCTCTTGTAAATAAATAAAATGATGATTTTGAATAGAATCGAGAGGTTGTGCATGGAGACTCCGAGCGATTTCAAAAATTTTTCAAAAATTTTCATCTTCAGGATCCTCTTGTAAATAAATAAATTGATGATTTTGAATAGAATCGAGAGCTTGTGCATGGAGTTTTCGAGCGATTTCAAAAATTTTCATCTTTCGGATCCTCTTGTAAATAAATAAATTGATGATTTTGGATAGAATCGAGAGCTTGTGCATGGAGCCTCAGCGATTTCAAAAAAATTTCAAAAAATTTCATCTTTCGGATCCTCTTGTAAATAAATAAATTGATGATTTTGAATAGAATCGAGAGCTTGTGCATGGAGCCTCCGAGCGTTTTCAAAAATTTTCATCTTTCGGATCCTCTTGTAAATAAATAAATTGATGATTTTGAATAGAATCGAGAGGTTGTGCATGGAGCCTCCGAGCGATTTCAAAAATTTTTCAAAAATTTTCATCTTTAGGATCCTCTTGTAAATAAATAAATTGATGATTTTGAATAGAATCGAGAGCTTGTGCATGGAGCCTCCGAGCGTTTTCAAAAATTTTCATCTTTCGGATCCTCTTGTAAATAAATAAAATGATGATTTTGAATAGAATCGAGAGGTTGTGCATGGAGACTCCGAGCAATTTCAAAAATTTTTCAAAAATTTTCATCTTTAGGATCCTCTTGTAAATAAATAAATTGATGATTTTGAATAGAATCGAGAGCTTGTGCATGGAGTTTTCGAGCGATTTCAAAAATTTTCATCTTTCGGATCCTCTTGTAAATAAATAAATTGATGATTTTGAATAGAATCGAGAGCTTGTACATGGAGCCTCCGAGCGATTTCAAAATTTTTTCTAAAACTTTCATCTTTCGGATCCTCTTGTAAATAAATAAATTGATGATTTTGAATAGAATCGAGAGCTTGTGCATGGAGCCTCATCGATTTCAAAAAAATTTCAAAAAAATTCATCTTTCGGATTCTCTTGTAAATAAATAAATTGATGATTTTGAATAGAATCGAGAGCTTTTGCATGGAGCCTCCGAGCGTTTTCAAAAATTTTCATCTTTCGGATCCTCTTGTAAATAAATAAATTGATGATTTTGAATAGAATCGAGAGGTTGTGCATGGAGCCTCCGAGCGATTTCAAAAATTTTTCAAAAATTTTTATCTGTAGGATCCTCTTGTAAATAAATAAATTGATGATTTTGAATAGAATCGAGAGCTTGTGCATGGAGCCTCCGAGCGATTTCAAAAATTTTTCAAACATTTTCATCTTTAGGATCCTCTTGTAAATAAATAAATTGATGATTTTGAATAGAATCGAGAGCTTGTGCATGGAGTCTCAGCGATTTCAAAAAAATTTCAAAAAATTTCATCTTTCGGATCCTCTTGTAAATAAATAAATTGATGATTTTGAATAGAATCGAGAGCTTGTGCATGGAGCCTCCGAGCGTTTTCAAAAATTTTCATCTTTCGGATCCTCTTGTAAATAAATAAATTGATGATTTTGAATAGAATCGAGAGCTTGTGCATGGAGTCTCCGAGCGATTTCCAAAATTTTCATCTTTCGGATCCTCTTGTAAATAAATAAATTGATGATTTTGAATAGAATCGAGAGCTTGTCCATGGAGCCTTCGAGCGTTTTCAAAAATTTTCATCTTTCGGATCCTCTTGTAAATAAATAAATTGATGATTTTGAATAGAATCGAGAGGTTGTGCATGGAGCCTCCGAGCGATTTCAAAAATTTTTCAAAAATTTTCATCTTTCGGATCCTCTTGTAAATAAATAAATTGATGATTTTGAATAGAATCGAGAGGTTGTGCATGGAGCCTCCGAGCGATTTCAAAAATTTTTCAAAAATTTTTATCTTTAGGATCCTCTTGTAAATAAATAAATTGATGATTTTGAATAGAATCGAGAGCTTGTGCATGGAGCCTCCGAGCGATTTCAAAATTTTTTCAAAAATTTCATATTTCGGATCATCTTGTAAATAAATAAATTGATGATTTTGAATAGAATCGAGAGCTTGTGCATGGAGTCTCAGCGATTTCAAAAAATTTCAAAAAATTTCATCTTTCGGATCCTCTTGTAAATAAATAAATTGATGATTTTGAATAGAATCGAGAGCTTGTGCATGGAGCCTCCGAACGTTTTCAAAAATTTTCATCTTTCGGATCCTCTTGTAAATAAATAAATTGATGATTTTGAATAGAATCGAGAGCTTGTGCATGGAGTCTCCGAGCGATTTCAAAAATTTTCATCTTTCGGATCCTCTTGTAAATAAATAAATTGATGATTTTGAATAGAATCGAGAGCTTGTGCATGGAGCCTCCGAGCGATTTCAAAATTTTTTCTAAAACTTTCATCTTTCGGATCATCTTGTAAATAAATAAATTGATGATTTTGAATAGAATCGAGAGCTTGTGTATGGAGTCTCAGCGATTTCAAAAAAATTTCAAAAAATTTCATCTTTCGGATCCTCTTGTAAATAAATAAATTGATGATTTTGAATAGAATCGAGAGCTTGTGCATGGAACCTCCGAGCGTTTTCAAAAATTTTCATCTTTCGGATCCTCTTGTAAATAAATAAATTGATGATTTTGAATTGAATCGAGAGGTTGTGCATGGAGCCTCCGAGCGATTTAAAAAATTTTTCAAAAATTTTCATCTCTCGGATCCTCTTGTAAATAAATAAAATGATGATTTTGAATAGAATCGAGAGGTTGTGCATGGAGCCTCCGAGCGATTTCAAAAATTTTTCAAAAATTTTCATCTTTAGGATCCTCTTGTAAATAAATAAATTGATGATTTTGAATAGAATCGAGAGCTTGTGCATGGAGCGTCCGAGCGACTTCAAAATTGTTTCAAAAATTTTCATCTTTCGGATCCTCTTGTAAATAAATAAATTGATGATTTTGAATAGAATCGAGAGCTTGTGCATGGAGCCCCCGAGCGATTTCAAAAATTTTTCAAAAATTTTCATCTCTCGGATCCTCTTGTAAATAAATAAATTGATGATTTTGAATAGAATCGAGAGCTTGTGCATGGAGCCTCTGAGCGATTTCAAAAAATTTTCAAAAATTTTCATCTTTAGGATCCTCTTGTAAATAAATAAATTGATGATTTTGAATAGATTTGAGAGCTTGTGCATGGAGTCTCCGAGCGATTTCAAAAATTTTCATCACTCGGATCCTCTTGTAAATAAATAAATTGATGATTTTGAATAGAATCGAGAGCTTGTGCATGGAGCCTCCGAGCGTTTTCAAAAATTTTCATCTTTCGGATCCTCTTGTAAATAAATAAATTGATGATTTTGAATAGAATCGAGAGCTTGTGCATGGAGCCTCCGAGCGTTTTCAAAAATTTTCATCTTTCGGATCCTCTTGTAAATAAATAAATTGATGATTTTGAATAGAATCGAGAGGTTGTGCATGGAGCCTCCGAGCGATTTCAAAAATTTTCCAAAAATTTTCATCTTTAGGATCCTCTTGTAAATAAGTAAATTGATGATTTTGAATAGAATCGAGAGGTTGTGCATGGAGCCTCCGAGCGATTTCAAAAAATTTTCAAAAATTTTAGTCTTTCGGATCCTCTTGTAAATAAATAAATTGATGATTTTCAATAGAATCGAGAGCTTGTGCATGGAGCCTCTGAGCGATTTCAAAATTTTTTCAAAAATGTTCATCTTTCGGATACTCTTGTAAATAAATAAATTGATGATTTTGAATAGAATCGAGAGCTTGTGCATGGAGTCTCCGAGCGTTTTCAAAAATTTTCATCATTCGGATCCTCTTGTAAATAAATAAATTGATGATTTTGAATAGAATCGAGAGGTTGTGCATGGAGCCTCCGAGCGATTTCAAAAATTTTTCAAAAATTTTCATCTTTAGGATCCTCTTGTAAATAAATAAATTGATGATTTTGAATAGAATCGAGAGCTTGTGCATGGAGCCTCCGAGCGATTTCAAAATTGTTTCAAAAATTTTCATCTTTCGGATCCTCTTGTAAATAAATAAATTGATGATTTTGAATAGAATCGAGAGCTTGTGCATGGAGCCCCCGAGCGATTTCAAAAAGTTTTCAAAAATTTTCATCTTTCGGATCCTCTTGTAAATAAATAAATTGATGATTTTGAATAGAATTGAGAGCTTGTGCATGGAGTCTCCGAGCGATTTCAAAAATTTTCATCTTTCGGATCCTCTTGTAAATAAATAAATTGATGATTTTGAATAGAATCGAGAGCTTGTGCATGGAGCCTCCGAGCGATTTCAAAAATTTTTCTAAAACTTTCATCTTTCGGATCCTCTTGTAAATAAATAAATTGATGATTTTGAATAGAATCGAGAGCTTGTGCATGGAGCCTCAGCGATTTCAAAAAAATATCAAAAAATTTCATCTTTCGGATCCTCTTGTAAATAAATAAATTGATGATTTTGAATAGAATCGAGAGCTTGTGCATGGAGCCTCCGAGCGATTTCAAAATTTTTTCAAAAATATTCATCTCTCGGATCCTCTTGTAAATAAATAAATTAATGATTTTGAATAGAATCGAGAGCTTGTGCATGGAGCCTCTGAACGATTTCAAAAAATTTTCAAAAATTTTCATCTTTCGGATCCTCTTGTAAATAAATAAATTGATGATTTTGAATTGAATCGAGAGCTTGTGCATGGAGCCTCTGAGCGATTTCAAATTTTTTTTTAAAATTTTCATCTTTCGGATCGTCTTGTAAATAAATAAATTGATGATTTTGAATAGAATCGAGAGCTTGTGCATGGAGCTTTCGAGCGTTTTCAAAAATTTTCATCTTTCGGATTCTCTTGTAAATAAATAAATTGATGATTTTGAATAGAATCGAGAGGTTGTGCATGGAGCCTCCGAGCGATTTCAAAAATTTTTCAAAAATTTTCATCTTTAGGATCCTCTTGTAAATAAATAAATTGATGATTTTGAATAGAATCGAGAGCTTGTGCATGGAGTCTCCGAGCGATTTCAAAAATTTTCATCTTTCGGATCCTCTTGTAAATAAATAAATTGATGATTTTGAATAGAATCGAGAGCTTGTGCATGGAGCCTCCGAGCGATTTCAAAAGTTTTTCAAAAATATTCATCTCTCGGATCCTCTTGTAAATAAATAAATTAATGATTTTGAATAGAATCGAGAGCTTGTGCATGGAGCCTCTGAGCGATTTCAAAAAAATTTCAAAAATTTTCATCTTTCGGATCCTCTTGTAAATAAATAAATTGATGATTTTGAATAGAATCGAGAGTTTGTGCATGGAGCCTCTGAGCGATTTCAAAAATTTTTCAAAAATTTTCATCTTTCGGATCCTCTTGTAAATAAATAAATTGATGATTTTGAATAGAATCGAGAGCTTGTGCATGGAGCCTCCGAGCGTTTTCAAAAATTTTCATCTTTCGGATCCTCTTGTAAATAAATAAATTGATGATTTTGAATAGAATCGAGAGGTTGTGCATGGAGCCTCCGAGCGATTTCAAAAATTTTTCAAAAATTTTCATCTTTAGGATCCTCTTGTAAATAAATAAATTGATGATTTTGAATAGAATCGAGAGCTTGTGCATGGAGCCTCCGAGCGATTTCAAAATTGTTTCAAAAATTTTCATCTTTCGGATCCTCTTGTAAATAAATAAATTGATGATTTTGAATAGAATCGAGAGCTTGTGCATGGATACTCCGAGCGATTTCAAAATTTTTTCAAAAATTTTCATCTTTCGGATCCTCTTGTAAATAAATAAATTGATGATTTTGAATAGAATCGAGAGCTTGTGCATGGAGCCCCCGAGCGATTTCAAAAATTTTTCAAAAATTTTCATCTCTCGGATCCTCTTGTAACTAAATAAATTGATGATTTTGAATAGAATCGAGAGCTTGTGCATGGAGCCTCTGAGCGATTTCAAAAAATTTTCAAAAATTTTCATCTTTAGGATCCTCTTGTAAATAAATAAATTGATGATTTTGGATAGAATTGAGAGCTTGTGCATGGAGTCTCCGAGCGATTTCAAAAATTTTCATCTTTCGGATCCTCTTGTAAATAAATAAATTGATGATTTTGAATAGAATCGAGAGCTTGTGCATGGAGCATCCGAGCGTTTTCAAAAATTTTCATCTTTCGGATCCTCTTGTAAATAAATAAATTGATGATTTTGAATAGAATCGAGAGCTTGTGCATGGAGCCTCCGAGCGATTTCAAAAATTTTCATCTTTCGGATCCTCTTGTAAATAAATAAATTGATGATTTTGAATAGAATCGAGAGGTTGTGCATGGAGCCTCCGAGCGATTTCAAAAATTTCCCAAAAATTTTCATCTTTAGGATCCTCTTGTAAATAAATAAATTGATGATTTTGAATAGAATCGAGAGGTTGTGCATGGAGCCTCCGAGCGATTTCAAAAAATTTTCAAAAATTTTAGTATTTCGGATCCTCTTGTAAATAAATAAATTGATGATTTTCAATAGAATCGAGAGCTTGTGCATGGAGCCTCTGAGCGATTTCAAAATTTTTTCAAAAATTTTCATCTTTCGGATCCTCTTGTAAATAAATAAATTGATGATTTTGAATAGAATCGAGAGCTTGTGCATGGAGCCTCCGAGCGTTTTCAAAAATTTTCATCATTCGGATCCTCTTGTAAATAAATAAATTGATGATTTTGAATAGAATCGAGAGGTTGTGCATGGAGCCTCCGAGCGATTTCAAAAATTTTTCAAAAATTTTCATCTTTCGGATCCTCTTGTAAATAAATAAATTGATGATTTTGAATAGAATCGAGAGCTTGTGCATGGAGCCTCCGAGCGATTTCAAAATTGTTTCAAAAATTTTCATCTTTCGGATCCTCTTGTAAATAAATAAATTGATGATTTTGAATAGAATCGAGAGCTTGTGCATGGAGCCCCCGAGCGATTTCAAAAATTTTTCAAAAATTTTCATCTTTCGGATCCTCTTGTAAATAAATAAATTGATGATTTTGAATAGAATTGAGAGCTTGTGCATGGAGTCTCCGAGCGATTTCAAAAATTTTCATCTTTCGGATCCTCTTGTAAATAAATAAATTGATGATTTTGAATAGAATCGAGAGCTTGTGCATGGAGCCTCCGAGCGATTTCAAAAATTTTTCTAAAACTTTCATCTTTCGGATCCTCTTGTAAATAAATAAATTGATGATTTTGAATAGAATCGAGAGCTTGTGCATGGAGCCTCAGCGATTTCAAAAAAATTTCAAAAAATTTCATCTTTCGGATCCTCTTGTAAATAAATAAATAGATGATTTTGAATAGAATCGAGAGCTTGTGCATGGAGCCTCCGAGCGATTTCAAAATTTTTTCAAAAATATTCATCTCTCGGATCCTCTTGTAAATAAATAAATTAATAATTTTGAATAGAATCGAGAGCTTGTGCATGGAGCCTCTGAACGATTTCAAAAAATTTTCAAAAATTTTCATCTTTCGGATCCTCTTGTAAATAAATAAATTGATGATTTTGAATTGAATCGAGAGCTTGTGCATGGAGCCTCTGAGCGATTTCAAAAATTTTTCAAAAATTTTCATCTTTCGGATCCTCTTGTTAATAAATAAATTGATGATTTTGAATAGAATCGAGAGCTTGTGCATGGAGCCTCCGAACGATTTCAAAATTTTTTCTAAAACTTTCATCTTTCGGATCCTCTTGTAAATAAATAAATTGATGATTTTGAATAGAATCGAGAGCTTGTGCATGGAGCCTCAGCGATTTCAAAAAAATTTCAAAAAATTTCATCTTTCGGATCCTCTTGTAAATAAATAAATTGATGATTTTGAATAAAATCGAGAGCTTGTGCATGAAGCCTCCGAGCGTTTTCAAAAATTTTCATCTTTCGGATCCTCTTGTAAATAAATAAATTGATGATTTTGAATAGAGTCGAGAGGTTGTACATGGAGCCTCCGAGCGATTTCAAAATTTTTTCAAAAACTTTCATCTTTCGGATCCTCTTGTAAATAAATAAATTGATGATTTTGAATAGAATCGAGAGCTTGTGCATGGAGCCTCAGCGATTTCAAAAAAATTTCCAAAAATTTCATCTTTCGGATACTCTTGTAAATAAATAAATTGATGATTTTGAATAAAATCGAGAGCTTGTCCATGGAGCCTCTGAGCGTTTTCAAAAATTTTCATCTTTCGGATCCTCTTGTAAATAAATAAATTGATGATTTTGAATAGAATCGAGAGCTTGTGCATGGAGCCTCCGAGCGTTTTCAAAAATTTTCATCATTCGGATCCTCTTGTAAATAAATAAATTGATGATTTTGAATAGAATCGAGAGGTTGTGCATGGAGCCTCCGAGCGATTCCAAAAATTTTTCAAAAATTTTCATCTTTAGGATCCTCTTGTAAATAAATAAATTGATGATTTTGAATAGAATCGAGAGCTTGTGCATGGAGCCTCCGAGCGATTTCAAAATTGTTTCAAAAATTTTCATCTTTCGGATCCTCTTGTAAATAAATAAATTGATGATTTTGAATAGAATCGAGAGCTTGTGCATGGAGCCTCTGAACGATTTCAAAAAATTTTCAAAAATTTTGATCTTTCGGATCCTCTTGTAAATAAATAAATTGATGATTTTGAATTGAATCGAGAGCTTTTGCATGGAGCCTCTGAGCGATTTCAAAAATTTTCATCTTTCGGATCCTCTTGTAAATAAATAAATTGATGATTTTGAATAGAATCGAGAGCTTGTGCATGGAGCTTTCGAGCGTTTTCAAAAATTTTCATCTTTCGGATCCTCTTGTAAATAAATAAATTGATGATTTTGAATAGAATCGAGAGGTTGTGCATGGAGCCTCCGAGCGATTTCAAAAATTTTTCAAAAATTTTCATCTTTCGGATCCTCTTGTAAATAAATAAATTGATGATTTTGAATAGAATCGAGAGCTTGTGCATGGAGTCTTTGAGCGATTTCAAAAATTTTCATCTTTCGGATCCTCTTGTAAATAAATAAATTGATTATTTTGAATAGAATCGAGAGCTTGTGCATGGAGCCTCCGAACGATTTCAAAATTTTTTCTAAAATTTTCATCTTTCGGATCCTCTTGTAAATAAATAAATTGATGATTTTGAATAGAATCGAGAGCTTGTGCATGGAGCCTCAGCGATTTCAAAAAAATTTCAAAAAATTTCATCTTTCGGATCCTCTTGTAAATAAATAAATTGATGATTTTGAATAAAATCGAGAGCTTGTGCATGGAGCCTCCGAGCGTTTTCAAAAATTTTCATCTTTCGGATCCTCTTGTAAATAAATAAATTGATGATTTTGAATAGAATCGAGAGGTTGTGCATGGAGCCTCCGAGCGATTTCAAAAATTTTCATCTTTCGGATCCTCTTGTAAATAAATAAATTGATGATTTTGAATAGAATCGAGAGCTTGTGCATGGAGCCTCAGCGATTTCAAAAAAATTTCAAAAAAATTTCATATTTCGGATCCTCTTGTAAATAAATAAATTGATGATTTTGAATAGAATCGAGAGCTTGTGCATGGAGCCTCCGAGCGTTTTCAAACATTTTCTTCTTTCGGATCCTCTTGTAAATAAATAAATTGATGATTTTGAATAGAATCAAGAGGTTGTGCATGGAGCCTCCGAGCGATTTCAAAAATTTTTCAAAAATTTTCATCTTTAGGATCCTCTTGTAAATAAATAAATTGATGATTTTGAATAGAATCGAGAGGTTGTGCATGGAGCCTCCGAGCGATTTCAAAAAAATTTCAAAAATTTTAATCTTTCGGATCCTCTTGTAAATAAATAAATTGATGATTTTCAATAGAATCGAGAGCTTGTGCATGGAGCCTCAGCGATTTCAAAAAAATTTCAAAAAATTTCATCTTTAGGATCCTCTTGTAAATAAATAAATTGATGATTTTGAATAGAATGGAGAGCTTGTGCATGGAGCCTCCGAGCGATTTCAAAAGTTTTTCAAAAATATTCATCTCTCGGATCCTCTTGTGAATAAATAAATTAATGATTTTGAATAGAATCGAGAGCTTGTGCATGGAGCCTCTGAGCGATTTCAAAAAATTTTCAGAAATTTTCATCTTTCGGATCCTCTTGTAAATAAATAAATTGATGATTTTGAATAAAATCGAGAGCTTGTGCATGGAGCCTCCGAGCGTTTTCAAAAATTTTCATCTTTCGGATCCTCTTGTAAATAAATAAATTGATGATTTTGAATAGAATCGAGAGGTTGTGCATGGAGCCTCCGAGCGATTTCAAAAATTTTCATCTTTCGGATCCTCTTGTAAATAAATAAATTGATGATTTTGAATAAAATCGAGAGCTTGTGCATGAAGCCTCCGAGCGTTTTCAAAAATTTTCATCTTTCGGATCCTCTTGTAAATAAATAAATTGACGATTTTGAATAGAATCGAGAGGTTGTACATGGAGCCTCCGAGCGATTTCAAAATTTTTTCAAAAATTTTCATCTTTCGGATCCTCTTGTAAATAAATAAATTGATGATATTGAATAGAATCGAGAGCTTATGCATGGAGCCCCCGAGCGATTTCAAAAATTTTTCAAAAATTTTTAACTCTCGGATCCTCTTGTAAATAAATAAATTGATGATTTTGAATAGAATTGAGAGCTTGTGCATGGAGCCTCCGAGCGTTTTCAAAAATTTTCATCTTTCGGATCCTCTTGTAAATAAATAAATTGATGATTTTGAATAGAATCGAGAGCTTGTGCATGGAGCTTCCGAACGATTTCAAAAATTTTTCTAAAACTTTCATCTTTCGGATCCTCTTGTAAATAAATAAATTGATGATTTTGAATAGAATCGAGAGCTTGTGCATGGAGCCTCAGCGATTTCAAAAAAATTTCCAAAAATTTCATCTTTCGGATACTCTTGTAAATAAATAAATTGATGATTTTGAATAAAATCGAGAGCTTGTCCATGGAGCCTCTGAGCGTTTTCAAAAATTTTCATCTTTCGGATCCTCTTGTAAATAAATAAATTGATGATTTTGAATAGAATCGAGAGCTTGTGCATGGAGCCTCCGAGCGTTTTCAAAAATTTTCATCATTCGGATCCTGTTGTAAATAAATAAATTGATTATTTTGAATAGAATCGAGAGGTTGTGCATGGAGCCTCCGAGCGATTTCAAAAATTTTTCAAAAATTTTCATCTTTCGGATCCTCTTGTAAATAAATAAATTGATGATTTTGAATAGAATCGAGAGCTTGTGCATGGAGCCTCCGAGCGATTTCAAAATTGTTTCAAAAATTTTCATCTTTCGGATCCTCTTGTAAATAAATAAATTGATGATTTTGAATAGAATCGAGAGCTTGTGCATGGAGCCTCTGAACGATTTCAAAAAATTTTCAAAAATTTTGATCTTTCGGATCCTCTTGTAAATAAATAAATTGATGATTTTGAATTGAATCGAGAGCTTTTGCATGGAGCCTCTGAGCGATTTCAAAAATTTTCATCTTTCGGATCCTCTTGTAAATAAATAAATTGATGATTTTGAATAGAATCGAGAGCTTGTGCATGGAGCTTTCGAGCGTTTTCAAAAATTTTCATCTTTCGGATCCTCTTGTAAATGAATAAATTGATGATTTTGAATAGAATCGAGAGCTTGTGCATGGAGTCTCCGAGCGATTTCAAAAATTTTCATCTTTCGGATCCTCTTGTAAATAAATAAATTGATGATTTTGAATAGAATCGAGAGCTTGTGCATGGAGCCTCCGAGCGATTTCAAAATTTTTTCTAAAACTTTCATCTTTCGGATCCTCTTGTAAATAAATAAATTGATGATTTTGAATAGAATCGAGAGGTTGTGCATTGAGCCTCGGAGCGATTTCAAAAAAATTTCAAAAATTTTAATCTTTCGGATCCTCTTGTAAATAAATAAATTGATGATTTTAAAAAAAATCGAGAGCTTGTGCATGGAGCCTCTGAGCGATTTCAAAATTTTTTCAAAAATTTTCATCTTTCGGATCCTCTTGTAAATAAATAAATTGATGATTTTGAATAGAATCGAGAGCTTGTGCATGGAGCCTCCGAGCGTTTTCAAAAATTTTCATCTTTCGGATCCTCTTGTAAATAAATAAATTGATGATTTTGAATAGAATCGAGAGGTTGTGCATGGAGCCTCCGAGCGATTTCAAAAATTTTTCAAAAATTTTCATCTTTAGGATCCTCTTGTAAATAAATAAATTGATGATTTTGAATAGAATCGAGAGCTTGTGCATGGAGCCTCCGAGCGATTTCAAAATTTTTTCAAAATTTTTCATGTTTCGGATCCTCTTGTAAATAAATAAATTGATGATTTTGAATAGAATCGAGAGATTGTGCATGGAGCCCCCGAGCGATTTCAAAAATTTTTCAAAAATTTTCATCTCTCGGATCCTCTTGTAAATAAATAAATTGATGATTTTGAATAGAATTGAGGGCTTGTGCATGGAGCCTCCGAGCGATTTCAAAAATTTTCATCTTTCGGATCCTCTTGTAAATAAATAAATTGATGATTTTGAATAGAATCGAGAGCTTGTGCATGGAGCCTCCGAGCGATTTCAAAAATTTTTCTAAAACTTTCATCTCTCGGATCCTCTTGTAAATAAATAAATTGATGATTTTGAAAAGAATCGAGAGCTTGTGCATGGAGCCTCCGAGCGATTTCAAAAATTTTTCTAAAACTTTCATCTCTCGGATCCTCTTGTAAATAAATAAATTGATGATTTTGAATAGAATCGAGAGCTTGTGCATGGAGCCTCCGAGCGATTTCAAAAAAATTTCAAAAATTTTAATCTTTCGGATCCTCTTGTAAATAAATAAATTGATGATTTTCAATAGAATCGAGAGCTTGTGCATGGAGCCTCTGAGCGATTTCAAAATTTTTTCAAAAATTTTCATCTTTCGGATCCTCTTGTAAATAAATAAATTGATGATTTTGAATAGAATCGAGAGCTTGTGCATGGAGCCTCCGAGCGATTTCAAAATTTTTTCTAAAACTGTCATCTTTCGGATCCACTTGTAATTAAATAAATTGATGATTTTGAATAGAATCGAGAGGTTGTGCATGGAGCCTCCGAGCGATTTCAAAAATTATTCAAAAATTTTCATCTTTAGGATCCTATTGTAAATAAATAAATTGATGATTTTGAATAGAATCGACAGCTTGTGCATGGAGCCTCCGAGCGATTTCAAAATTTTTTCAAAATTTTCATCTTTCGGATCTCCTTGTAAATAAATAAATTGATGATTTTGAATAGAATCGAGAGCTTGTACATGGAGCCCCCGAGCGATTTCAAAAATTTTTCAAAAATTTTCATCTCTCGGATCCTCTTGTAAATAAATAAATTGATGATTTTGAATAGAATTGAGGGCTTGTGCATGGAGCCTCCGAGCGATTTCAAAAATTTTCATCTTTCGGATCCTCTTGTAAATAAATAAATTGATGATTTTGAATAGAATCGAGAGCTTGTGCATGGAGCCTCCGAGCGATTTCAAAAATTTTTCTAAAACTTTCATCTCTCGGATCCTCTTGTAAATAAATAAATTGATGATTTTGAATAGAATCGAGAGCTTGTGCATGGAGCTTTCGAGCGTTTTCAAAAATTTTCATCTTTCGGATCCTCTTGTAAATAAATAAATTAATGATTTTGAATAGAATCGAGAGCTTGTGCATGGAGCCTCTGAACGATTTCAAAAAAATTTCAAAAATTTTCATCCTTCGGATCCTCTTGTAAATAAATAAATTGATGATTTTGAATTGAATCGAGAGCTTGTGCATGGAGCCTCTGAGCGATTTCAAAAATTTTTCAAAAATTTTCATCTTTCGGATCCTCTTGTAAATAAATAAATTGATGATTTTGAATAGAATCGAGGGCTTGTGCATGGAGCTTTCGAGCGTTTTCAAAAATTTTCATCTTTCGGATCCTCTTGTAAATAAATAAATTGATGATTTTGAATGGAATCGAGAGGTTGTGCATGGAGCCTCCGAGCGATTTCAAAAATTTTTCAAAAATTTTCATCTTTAGGATCCTCTTGTAAATAAATAAATTGATGATTTTGAATAGAATCGAGAGCTTGTGCATGGAGTCTCCGAGCGATTTCAAAAATTTTCATCTTTCGGATCCTCTTGTAAATAAATAAAGTGATGATTTTGAATAGATTCGAGAGCTTGTGCATGGAGCCTCCGAACGATTTCAAAATTTTTTCTAAAACTTTCATCTTTCGGATCCTCTTGTAAATAAATAAATTGATGATTTTGAATAGAATCGAGAGCTTGTGCATGGAGTCTCCGAGCGTTTTCAAAAATTTTCATCTTTCGGATCCTCTTGTAAATAAATAAATTGATGATTTTGAATAGAATCGAGAGCTTGTGCATGGAGCCTCCGAACGATTTCAAAATTTTTTCTAAAACTTTCATCTTTCGGATCCTCTTGTAAATAAATAAATTGATGATTTTGAATAGAATCGAGAGCTTGTGCATGGAGCCTCAGCGATTTCAAAAAAATTTCAAAAATTTCATCTTTCGGACCCTCTTGTAAATAAATAAATTGATGATTTTGAATAGAATCGAGAGCTTGTGCATGGAGCCTCGGCGATTTCAAAAAAATTTCAAAAAAATTTCATCTTTCGGATCCTCTTGTAAATAAATAAATTGATGATTTTGAATAGAATCGAGAGGTTGTGCATGGAGCCTCCGAGCGATTTCAAAAATTTTTCAAAAATTTTCATCTTTAGGATCCTCTTGTAAATAAATAAATTGATGATTTTGAATAGAATCGAGAGGTTGTGCATGGAGCCTCCGAGCGATTTCAAAAAATGTTCAAAAATTTTAATCTTTCGGATCCTCTTGTAAATAAATAAATTGATGATTTTCAATAGAATCGAGAGCTTGTGCATGGAGCCTCAGCGATTTCAAAAAAATTTCAAAAAATTTCATCTTTAGGATCCTCTTGTAAATAAATAAATTGATGATTTTGAATAGAATGGAGAGCTTGTGCATGGAGCCTCCGAGCGATTTCAAAAGTTTTTCAAAAATATTCATCTCTCGGATCCTCTTGTGAATAAATAGATTAATGATTTTGAATAGAATCGAGAGCCTGTGCATGGAGCCTCTGAGCGATTTAAAAAAATGTTCAAAAATTTTCATCTTTCGGATCCTCTTGTTAATAAAGAAATTGATGATTTTGAATAGAATCGAGAACTTGTGCATGGAGCCCCCGAGCGATTTCAAAAATTTTTCTAAAATTTTCATCTTTCGGATCCTCTTGTAAATAAATAAATTGATGATTTTGAATAGAATCGAGAGCTTGTGCATGGAGCCCCCGAGCGATTTCAAAAATTTTTCAAAAATTTTCATCTCTCGGATCCTCTTGTAAATAAATAAATTGATGATTTTGAATAGAATTGAGGGCTTGTGCATGGAGCCTCCGAGCGATTTCAAAAATTTTCATCTTTCGGATCCTCTTGTAAATAAATAAATTGATGATTTTGAATAGAATCGAGAGCTTGTGCATGGAGCCTCCGAGCGATTTCAAAATTTTTTCTAAAACTTTCATCTCTCGGATCCTCTTGTAAATAAATAAATTGATGATTTTGAAAAAAATCGAGAGCTTGTGCATGGAGCCTCTGAGCGATTTCAAAAATTTTTCAAAAATTTTCATCTTTCGGATCCTCTTGTAAATAAATAAATTGATGATTTTGAATAGAATCGAGAGCTTGTGCATGGAGCCCCCGAGCGATTTCAAAAATTTTTCAAAAATTTTCATCTTTCGGATCCTCTTGTAAATAAATAAATTGATGATTTTGAATAGAATCGGAAGCTTGTGCATGGAGCCCCCGAGCGATTTCAAAAATTTTTCAAAAATTTTCATCTCTCGGATCCTCTTGTAAATAAATAAATTGATGATTTTGAATAGAATTGAGGGCTTGTGCATGGAGCCTCCGAGCGATTTCAAAAATTTTCATCTTTCGGATCCTCTTGTAAATAAATAAATTGATGATTTTGAATAGAATCGAGAGCTTGTGCATGGAGCCTCCGAGCGATTTCAAAAATTTTTCTAAAACTTTCATCTCTCGGATCCTCTTGTAAATAAATAAATTGATGATTTTGAAAAGAATCGAGAGCTTGTGCATGGAGCCTCTGAGCGATTTCAAAAATTTTTCAACAATTTTCATCTTTCGGATCCTCTTGTAAATAAATAAATTGATGATTTTGAATAGAATTGAGGGCTTGTGCATGGAGCCTCCGAGCGATTTCAAATATTTTCATCTCTCGGATCCTCTTGTAAATAAATAAATTGATGATTTTGAATAGAATTGAGAGCTTGTGCATGGAGTCTCCGAGCGATTTCAAAAAATTTCATCTTTCGGATCCTCTTGTAAATAAATAAATTGATGATTTTGAATAGAATCGAGAGCTTGTGCATGGAGCCTCCGAGCGATTTCAAAAAATTTTCAAAAATTTTAATCTTTCGGATCCTCTTGTAAATAAATAAATTGATGATTTTGAATAGAATCGAGAGCTTGTGCATGGAGCCTCCGAGCGATTTCAAAAATTTTTCAAAAATTTTCATCTTTCGGATCCTCTTGTAAATAAATAAATTTATGATTTTGAATAGAATCGAGAGCTTGTGCATGGAGCCTCCGAGCGATTTCAAAAGTTTTTCAAAAATTTTCATCTTTCGGATCCTCTTGTAAATAAATAAATTGATGATTTTGAATAGAATCGAGAGCTTGTGCATGGAGCCTCCGAGCGATTTCAAAATTTTTTCAAGAATTTTCATCTTTTGGATCCTCTTGTAAATGAATAAATTGATGATTTTGAATAGAATCGAGAGCTTGTGCATGGAGTCTCCGAGCGATTGCAAAAATTTTCATCTTTCGGATCCTCTTGTAAATAAATAAATTGATGATTTTGAATAGAATCGAGAGCTTGTGCATGGAGCCTCCGAGCGATTTCAAAATTTTTTCTAAAACTTTCATCTTTCGGATCCTCTTGTAAATAAATAAATTGATGATTTTGAATAGAATCGAGAGGTTGTGCATGGAGCCTCGGAGCGATTTCAAAAAAATTTCAAAAATTTTAATCTTTCGGATCCTCTTGTAAATAAATAAATTGATGATTTTCAATAGAATCGAGAGCTTGTGCATGGAGCCTCTGAGCGATTTCAAAAATTTTTCAAAAATTTTCATCTGTCGGATCCTCTTGTAAATAAATAAATTGATGATTTTCAATAGAGTCGAGAGCTTGTGCATGGAGCCTCCGAGCGTTTTCAAAAATTTTCATCTTTCGGATCCTCTTGTAAAATAATAAATTGATGATTTTGAATAGAATCGAGAGGTTGTGCATGGAGCCTCCGAGCGATTTCAAAAATTTTTCAAAAATTTTCATCTTTAGGATCCTCTTGTAAATAAATAAATTGATGATTTTGAATAGAATCGAGAGCTTGTGCATGGAGCCTCCGAGCGATTTCAAAATTTTTTCAAAATTTTTCATCTTTCGGATCCTCTTGTAAATAAATAAATTGATGATTTTGAATAGAATCGAGAGCTTGTGCATGGAGCCCCCGAGCGATTTCAAAAATTTTTCAAAAATTTTCATCTCTCGGATCCTCTTGTAAATAAATAAATTGATGATTTTGAATAGAATTGAGGGCTTGTGCATGGAGCCTCCGAGCGATTTCAAAAATTTTCATCTTTCGGATCCTCTTGTAAATAAATAAATTGATGATTTTGAATAGAATCGAGAGCTTGTGCATGGAGCCTCCGAGCGATTTCAAAAATTTTTCAAAAATTTTCATCTCTCGGATCCTCTTGTAAATAAATAAATTGATGATTTTGAATAGAATTGAGGGCTTGTGCATGGAGCCTCCGAGCGATTTCAAAAATTTTTCATCTTTCGGATCCTCTTGTAAATAAATAAATTGATGATTTTGAATAGAATCGAGAGCTTGTGCATGGAGCCTCCGAGCGATTTCAAAAATTTTTCTAAAACTTTCATCTCTCGGATCCTCTTGTAAATAAATAAATTGATGATTTTGAAAAGAATCGAGAGCTTGTGCATGGAGCCTCTGAGCGATTTCAAAAATTTTTCAAAAATTTTCATCTTGCGGATCCTCTTGTAAATAAATAAATTGATGATTTTGAATAGAATCGAGAGCTTGTGCATGGAGCCCCCGAGCGATTTCAAAAATTTTTCAAAAATTTCCATCTTTCGGATCCTCTTGTAAATAAATAAATTGATGATTTTGAATAGAATCGAGAGCTTGTGCATGGAGCCCCCGAGCGATTTCAAAATTTTTTCAAAAATTTTCATCTCTCGGATCCTCTTGTAAATAAATAAATTGATGATTTTGAATAGAATTGAGAGCTTGTGCATGGAGTCTCCGAGCGATTTCAAAAATTTTCATCTTTCGGATCCTCTTGTTAATAAATAAATTGATGATTTTGAATAGAATCGAGAGCTTGTGCATGGAGCCTCCGAGCGATTTCAAAAATTTTTCTAAAACTTTCATCTCTCGGATCCTCTTGTAAATAAATAAATTGATGATTTTGAATAGAATTGAGAGCTTGTGCATGGAGTCTCCGAGCGATTTCAAAAATTTTCATCTTTCGGATCCTCTTGTTAATAAATAAATTGATGATTTTGAATAGAATCGAGAGCTTGTGCATGGAGCCTCCGAGCGATTTCAAAAAATTTTCTAAAACTTTCATCTCTCGGATCCTCTTGTAAATAAATAAATTGATGATTTTGAATAGAATCGAGAGCTTGTGCATGGAGCCTCCGAGCGATTTCAAAAATTTTTCAAAAATTTTCATCTCTCGGATCCTCTTGTAAATAAATAAATTGATGATTTTGAATAGAATTGAGGGCTTGTGCATGGAGCCTCCGAGCGATTTCAAAAATTTTCATCTTTCGGATTCTCTTGTAAATAAATAAATTGATGATTTTGAATAGAATCGAGAGCTTGTGCATGGAGCCTCCGAGCGATTTCAAAAATTTTTCTAAAACTTTCATCTCTCGGATCCTCTTGTAAATAAATAAATTGATGATTTTGAAAAGAATCGAGAGCTTGTGCATGGAGCCTCTGAGCGATTTCAAAAATTTTTCAAAAATTTTCATCTTTCGGATCCTCTTGTAAATAAATAAATTGATGATTTTGAATAGAATCGAGAGCTTGTGCATGGAGCCCCCGAGCGATTTCAAAAATTTTTCAAAAATTTCCATCTTTCGGATCCTCTTGTAAATAAATAAATTGATGATTTTGAATAGAATCGAGAGCTTGTGCATGGAGCCCCCGAGCGATTTCAAAATTTTTTCAAAAATTTTCATCTCTCGGATCCTCTTGTAAATAAATAAATTGATGATTTTGAATAGAATTGAGAGCTTGTGCATGGAGTCTCCGAGCGATTTCAAAAATTTTCATCTTTCGGATCCTCTTGTTAATAAATAAATTGATGATTTTGAATAGAATCGAGAGCTTGTGCATGGAGCCTCCGAGCGATTTCAAAAATTTTTCTAAAACTTTCATCTCTCGGATCCTCTTGTAAATAAATAAATTGATGATTTTGAAAAGAATCGAGAGCTTGTGCATGGAGCCTCTGAGCGATTTCAAAAATTTTTCAACAATTTTCATCTTTCGGATCCTCTTGTAAATAAATAAATTGATGATTTTGAATAGAATTGAGGGCTTGTGCATGGAGCCTCCGAGCGATTTCAAAAATTTTCATCTCTCGGATCCTCTTGTAAATAAATAAATTGATGATTTTGAATAGAATTGAGAGCTTGTGCATGGAGTCTCCGAGCGATTTCAAAAAATTTCATCTTTCGGATCCTCTTGTAAATAAATAAATTGATGATTTTGAATAGAATCGAGAGCTTGTGCATGGAGCCTCCGAGCGATTTCAAAAAATTTTCAAAAATTTTAATCTTTCGGATCCTCTTGTAAATAAATAAATTGATGATTTTGAATAGAATCGAGAGCTTGTGCATGGAGCCTCCAAGCGATTTCAAAAATTTTTCAAAAATTTTCATCTTTCGGATCCTCTTGTAAATAAATAAATTTATGATTTTGAATAGAATCGAGAGCTTGTGCATGGAGCCTCCGAGCGTTTTCAAAAATTTTCATCTTTCGGATCCTCTTGTAAATAAATAAATTGATGATTTTGAATAGAATCGAGAGCTTGTGCATGGAGCCTCCGAGCGATTTCAAAATTTTTTCAAGAATTTTCATCTTTTGGATCCTCTTGTAAATGAATAAATTGATGATTTTGAATAGAATCGAGAGCTTGTGCATGGAGTTTCCGAGCGATTTCAAAAATTTTCATCTTTCGGATCCTCTTGTAAATAAATAAATTGATGATTTTGAATAGAATCGAGAGCTTGTGCATGGAGCCTCCGAGCGATTTCAAAACTTTTTCTAAAACTTTCATCTTTCGGATCCTCTTGTAAATAAATAAATTGATGATTTTGAATAGAATCGAGAGGTTGTGCATGGAGCCTCGGAGCGATTTCAAAAAAATTTCAAAAATTTTAATCTTTCGGATCCTCTTGTAAATAAATAAATTGATGATTTTCAATAGAATCGAGAGCTTGTGCATGGAGCCTCTGAGCGATTTCAAAATTTTTTCAAAAATTTTCATCTTTCGGATCCTCTTGTAAATAAATAAATTGATGATTTTGAATAGAATCGAGAGCTTGTGCATGGAGCCTCCGAGCGTTTTCAAAAATTTTCATCTTTCGGATCCTCTTGTAAAATAATAAATTGATGATTTTGAATAGAATCGAGAGGTTGTGCATGGAGCCTCCGAGCGATTTCAAAAATTTTTCAAAAATTTTCATCTTTAGGATCCTCTTGTAAATAAATAAATTGATGATTTTGAATAGAATCGAGAGCTTGTGCATGGAGCCTCCGAGCGATTTCAAAATTTTTTCAAAATTTTTCATCTTTCGGATCCTCTTGTAAATAAATAAATTGATGATTTTGAATAGAATCGAGAGCTTGTGCATGGAGCCCCCGAGCGATTTCAAAAATTTTTCAAAAATTTTCATCTCTCGGATCCTCTTGTAAATAAATAAATTGATGATTTTGAATAGAATTGAGGGCTTGTGCATGGAGCCTCCGAGCGATTTCAAAAATTTTCATCTTTCGGATCCTCTTGTAAATAAATAAATTGATGATTTTGAATAGAATCGAGAGCTTGTGCATGGAGCCTCCGAGCGATTTCAAAAATTTTTCTAAAACTTTCATCTCTCGGATCCTCTTGTAAATAAATAAATTGATGATTTTGAAAAGAATCGAGAGCTTGTGCATGGAGCCTCCAAGCGATTTCAAAAATTTTTCTAAAACTTTCATCTCTCGGATCCTCTTGTAAATAAATAAATTGATGATTTTGAATAGAATCGAGAGCTTGTGCATGGAGCCTCCGAGCGATTTCAAAAAAATTTCAAAAATTTTAATCTTTCGGATCCTCTTGTAAATAAATAAATTGACGATTTTCAATAGAATCGAGAGCTTGTGCATGGAGCCTCTGAGCGATTTCAAAATTTTTTCAAAAATTTTCATCTTTCGGATCCTCTTGTAAATAAATAAATTGATGATTTTGAATAGAATCGAGAGCTTGTGCATGGAGCCTCCGAGCGATTTCAAAAATTTTTCTAAAACTTTCATCTTTCGGATCCTCTTGTAATTAAATAAATTGATGATTTTGAATAGAATCGAGAGGTTGTGCATGGAGCCTCCGAGCGGTTTCAAAAATTTTTCAAAAAATTTCATCTTTAGGATCCTACTGTAAATAAATAAATTGATGATTTTGAATAGAATCGAGAGCTTGTGCACGGAGCCTCCGAGCGATTTCAAAATTTTTTCAAAATTTTCATCTTTCGGATCCTCTTGTAAATAAATAAATTGATGATTTTGAATAGAATCGAGAGCTTGTGCATGGAGCCCCCGAGCGATTTCAAAAATTTTTCAAAAATTTTCATCTCTCGGATCCTCTTGTAAATAAATAAATTGATGATTTTGAATAGAATTGAGGGCTTGTGCATGGAGCCTCCGAGCGATTTCAAAAATTTTCATCTTTCGGATCCTCTTGTAAATAAATAAATTGATGATTTTGAATAGAATCGAGAGCTTGTGCATGGAGCCTCCGAGCGATTTCAAAAATTTTTCTAAAACTTTCATCTCTCGGATCCTCTTGTAAATAAATAAATTGATGATTTTGAATAGAATCGAGAGCTTGTGCATGGAGCTTTCGAGCGTTTTCAAAAATTTTCATCTTTCGGATCCTCTTGGAAATAAATAAATTAATGATTTTGAATAGAATCGAGAGCTTGTGCATGGAGCCTCTGAACGATTTCAAAAAATTTTCAAAAATTTTCATCTTTCGGATCCTCTTGTGAATAAATAAATTGATGATTTTGAATTGAATCGAGAGCTTGTGCATGGAGCCTCCGAGCGATTTCAAAAATTTTTCAAAAATTTTCATCTTTAGGATCCTCTTGTAAATAAATAAATTGATGATTTTGAATAGAATCGAGAGCTTGTGCATGGAGTCTCCGAGCGTTTTCAAAAATTTCCATCTTTCGGATCCTCTTGTAAATAAATAAATTGATGATTTTGAATAGAATCGAGAGGTTGTGCATGGAGCCTCCGAGCGATTTCAAAAATTTTCATCTTTCGGATCCTCTTGTAAATAAATAAATTGATGATTTTGAATAGAATCGAGAGCTTGTGCATGGAGCCTCAGCGATTTCAAAAAAATTTCAAAAAAATTTCATCTTTCGGATCCTCTTGAAAATAAATAAATTGATGATTTTGAATAGAATCGAGAGCTTGTGCATGGAGCCTCCGAGCGTTTTCAAAAATTTTCTTCTTTCGGATCCTCTTCTAAATAAATAAATTGATGATTTTGAATAGAATCGAGAGGTTGTGCATGGAGCCTCCGAGCGATTTCAAAAAATTTTCAAAAATTTTCATCTTAAGGATCCTCCTGTAAATAAACAAATTGATGATTTTGAATAGAATCGAGAGGTTGTGCATGGAGCCTCCGAGCGATTTCAAAAAATTTTCAAAAATTTTAATCTTTCGGATCCTCTTGTAAATAAATAAATTGATGATTTTCAATAGAATCGAGAGCTTGTGCATGGAACCTCAGCGATTTCAAAAAAATTTCAAAACATTTCATCTTTCGGATCCTCTTGTAAATAAATAAATTGATGATTTTGGATAGAATCGAGAGCTTGTGCATGGAGCCTCCGAGCGATTTCAAAAGTTTTTCAAAAATATTCATCTCTCGGATCCTCTTGTAAATAAATAAATTAATGATTTTGAATAGAATCGAGAGCTTGTGCATGGAGCCTCTGAACGATTTCAAAAAATTTTCAAAAATTTTCATCTTTCGGATCCTCTTGTAAATAAATAAATTGATGATTTTGAATAGAATCGAGAGCTTGTGCATGGAGCCTCTGAGCGATTTCAAAAAATTTTCAAAAATTTTCATCTTTCGGATCCTCTTGTAAATAAATAAATTGATGATTTTGAATAGAATCGAGAGCTTGTGCATGGAGCCTCCGAGCGTTTTCAAAAATTTTCATCTTTCGGATCCTCTTGTAAATAAATAAATTGATGATTTTGAATAGAATCGAGAGGTTGTACATGGAGCCTCCGAGCGATTTCAAAATTTTTTCAAAAATTTTCATCTTTCGGATCCTCTTGTAAATAAATAAATTGATGATATTGAATAGAATCGAGAGCTTATGCATGGAGCCCCCGAGCGATTTCAAAAATTTTTCAAAAATTTTTAACTCTCGGATCCTCTTGTAAATAAATAAATTGATGATTTTGAATAGAATTGAGAGCTTGTGCATGGAGCCTCCGAGCGTTTTCAAAAATTTTCATCTTTCGGATCCTCTTGTAAATAAATAAATTGATGATTTTGAATAGAATCGAGAGCTTGTGCATGGAGCCTCCGAACGATTTCAAAATTTTTTCTAAAACTTTCATCTTTCGGATCCTCTTGTAAATAAATAAATTGATGATTTTGAATAGAATCGAGAGCTTGTGCATGGAGCCTCAGCGATTTCAAAAAAATTTCAAAAAATTTCATCTTTCGGATCCTCTTGTAAATAAATAAATTGATGATTTTGAATAAAATCGAGAGCTTGTGCATGGAGCCTCCGAGCGTTTACAAAAATTTTCATCTTTCGGATCCTCTTGTAAATAAATAAATTGATGATTTTGAATAGAATCGAGAGGTTGTGCATGGAGCCTCCGAGCGATTTCAAAAATTTTCATCTTTCGGATCCTCTTGTAAATAAATAAATTGATGATTTTGAATAGAATCGAGAGCTTGTGCATGGAGCCTCAGCGATTTCAAAAAAATTTCAAAAAAATTTCATCTTTCGGATCCTCTTGTAAATAAATAAATTGATGATTTTGAATAGAATCGAGAGCTTGTGCATGGAGCCTCTGAGCGATTTCAAAAAAATTTCAAAAATTTTCATCTTTCGGATCCTCTTGTAAATAAATAAATTGATGATTTTGAATAGAATCGAGAGCTTGTGCATGGAGCCTCTGAGCGATTTCAAAAATTTTTCAAAAATTTTCATCTTTCGGATCCTCTTGTAAATAAATAAATTGATGATTTTGAATAGAATCGAGAGCTTGTGCATGGAGCCTCCGAGCGTTTTCAAAAATTTTCATTTTTCGGATCCTCTTGTAAATAAATAAATTGATGATTTTGAATAGAATCGAGAGGTTGTGCATGGAGCCTCCGAGCGATTCCAAAATTTTTTCAAAAATTTTCATCTTTCGGATCCTCTTGTAAATAAATAAATTGATGATATTGAATAGAATCGAGAGCTTGTGCATGGAGCCCCCGAGCGATTTCAAAAATTTTTCAAAAATTTTTAACTATCGGATCCTCTTGTAAATAAATAAATTGATGATTTTGAATAGAATTGAGAGCTTGTGCATGGAGCCTCCGAGCGTTTTCAAAAATTTTCATCTTTCGGATCCTCTTGTAAATAAATAAATTGATGATTTTGAATAGAATCGAGAGCTTGTGCATGGAGCCTCCGAGCGTTTTCAAAAATTTTCATCTTTCGGATCCTCTTGTAAATAAATAAATTGATGATTTTGAATAGAATCGAGAGCTTGTGCATGGAGCCTCCGAGCGTTTTCAAAAATTTTCATCTTTCGGATCCTCTTGTAAATAAATAAATTGATGATTTTGAATAGAATCGAGAGGTTGTGCATGGAGCCTCCGAGCGATTTCAAAAATTTTCCAAAAATTTTCATCTTTAGGATCCTCTTGTAAATAAATAAATTGATGATTTTGAATAGAATCGAGAGGTTGTGCATGGAGCCTCCGAGCGATTTCAAAAAAATTTCAAAAATTTTAGTCTTTCGGATCCTCTTGTAAATAAATAAATTGATGATTTTCAATAGAATCGAGAGCTTGTGCATGGAGCCTCTGAGCGATTTCAAAAATTTTTCAAAAATTTTCATCTTTTGGATCCTCTTGTAAATAAATAAATTGATGATTTTGAATAGAATCGAGAGCTTGTGCATGGAGCTTCCGAGCGTTTTCAAAAATTTTCATCTTTCGGATCCTCTTGTAAATAAATAAATTGATGATTTTGAATAGAATCGAGAGGTTGTGCATGGAGCCTCCGAGCGATTTCAAAAATTTTTCAAAAATTTTCATCTTTAGGATCCTCTTGTAAATAAATAAATTGATGATTTTGAATAGAATCGAGAGCTTGTGCATGGTGCCTCCGAGCGATTTCAAAATTTTTTCAAAAATTTTCATCTTTCGGATCCTCTTGTAAATAAATAAATTGATGATTTTGAATAGAATCGAGAGCTTGTGCATGGAGCCTCCGAGCGATTTCAAAAATTTTTCAAAAATTTTCATCTCTCGGATCCTCTTGTAAATAAATAAAGTGATGATTTTGAATAGAATCGAGAGCTTGTGCATGGAGCCTCCTAGCGATTTCAAAAAAATTTCAAAAATTTTCATCTCTCGGATCCTCTTGTAAATAAATAAATTGATGATTTTGAATAGAATCGAGAGCTTGTGCAGGGAGCCTCCGAGCGATTTCAAAATTTTTTCAAAAATTTTCATCTTTCGGATCCTCTTGTAAATAAATAAATTGATGATTTTGAATAGAATCGAGAGCTTGTGCATGGAGCCTCCGAGCGATTTCAAAGTTTTTTCAAAAATTTTCATCTTTCGGATCCTCTTGTAAATAAATAAATTGATGATTTTGAATAGAATCGAGAGCTTGTGCATGGAGCCTCCGAGCGATTTCAAAAATTTTTCAAAAATTTTCATCTCTTGGATCCTCTTGTAAATAAATAAATTGATGATTTTGAATAGAATCGAGAGCTTGTGCATGGAGCCTCCGAGCGATTTCAAAAATGTTTCAAAAACTTTCATCTTTCGGATCCTCTTGTAAATAAATAAATTGATGATTTTGAATAGAATCGAGAGCTTGTGCATGGAGCCTCTGAGCGATTTCAAAGATTTTTCAAAAATTTTCATCTCTCGGATCCTCTTGTAAATAAATAAATTGATGATTTTGAATAGAATCGAGAGCTTGTGCATGGAGCCTTCGAGCGATTTCAAAAATTTTTTAAAAATTTTCATCTCTGGGATCCTCTTGTAAATAAATAAATGGATGATTTTGAATAGAATCGAGAGCTTGTGCATGGAGCCTCCGAGCGATTTCAAAATTTTTTCAAAAACTTTCATCTTTCGGATCCTCTTGTAAATAAATAAATTGATGATTTTGAATAGAATCGAGAGGTTGTGCATGGAGCCTCCGAGCGATTTCAAAAAATTTTCAAAAATTTTAGTCTTTCGGATCCTCTTGTAAATAAATAAATTGATGATTTTCAATAGAATCGAGAGCTTGTGCATGGAGCCTCTGAGCGATTTCAAAATTTTTTCAAAAATTTTCATCTTTCGGATCCTCTTGTAAATAAATAAATTGATGATTTTGAATAGAATCGAGAGCTTGTGCATGGAGCCTCCGAGCGTTTTCAAAAATTTTCATCTTTCGGATCCTCTTGTAAATAAATAAATTGATGATTTTGAATAGAATCGAGAGGTTGTGCATGGAGCCTCCGAGCGATTTCAAAAATTTTTCAAAAATTTTCATCTTTAGGATCCTCTTGTAAATAAATAAATTGATGATTTTGAATAGAATCGAGAGCTTGTGCATGGAGCCTCCGAGCGATTTCAAAATTTTTTCAAAAATTTTCATCTTTCGGATCCTCTTGTAAATAAATAAATTGATGATTTTGAATAGAATCGAGAGCTTGTGCATGGAGCCTCCGAGCGATTTCAAAAATTTTCATCTCTCGGATCCTCTTGTAAATAAATAAAGTGATGATTTTGAATAGAATCGAGAGCTTGTGCATGGAGCCTCCTAGCGATTTCAAAAAATTTTCAAAAATTTTCATCTCTCGGATCCTCTTGTAAATAAATAAATTGATGATTTTGAATAGAATCGAGAGCTTGTGCAGGGAGCCTCCGAGCGATTTCAAAATTTTTTCAAAAATTTTCATCTTTCGGATCCTCTTGTAAATAAATAAATTGATGATTTTTAATAGAATCGAGAGCTTGTGCATGGAGCCTCCGAGCGATTTCAAAGTTTTTTCAAAAATTTTCATCTTTCGGATCCTCTTGTAAATAAATAAATTGATGATTTTGAATAGAATCGTGAGCTTGTGCATGGAGCCTCTGAGCGTTTTCAAAAATTTTCATCATTCGGATCCACTTGTAAATAAATAAATTGATGATTTTGAATAGAATCGAGAGCTTGTGCATGGAGCCTCCGAGCGATTTCATAAATTTTTCTAAAACTTTCATCTTTCGGATCCTCTTGTAAATAAAAAAATTGATGATTTTGAATAGAATCGAGAGGTTGTGCATGGGGCCTCCGAGCGATTTCAAAAATTTTCCAAAAATTTTCATCTTTAGGATCCTGTTGTAAATAAATAAATTGATGATTTTGAATAGAATCGAGCGGTTGTGCATGGAGCCTCCGAGCGATTTCAAAAAATTTTCAAAAATTTTAGTCTTTCGGATCCTCTTGTAAATAAATAAATTGATGATTTTAAATAGAATCGAGAGCTTGTGCATGGAGCCTCCGAGCGATTTCAAAAATTTTTCAAAAATTTTCATCTTTCGGATCCTCTTGTAAATAAATAAATTGATGATTTTGAATAGAATCGAGAGCTTGTGCATGGAGCCTCCGAGCGATTTCAAAAATTTTTCAAAAATTTTCATCTTTCGGATCCTCTTGTAAATAAATAAATTGATGATTTTGAATAGAATCGAGAGCTTGTGCATGGAGCCTCTGAGCGATTTCAAAAATTTTTAAAAAATTTTCATCTTTCGGATCCTCTTGTAAATAAATAAATTGATGATTTCGAATAGAATCGAGAGCTTGTGCATGGAGCCTCCAAGCGATTTCAAAAATTTTTCAAAAATTTTCATTTCTCGGATCCTCTTGTAAATAAATAAATTGATGATTTTGAATAGAATCGAGAGCTTGTGCATGGAGCCGTCGAGCGATTTCAAAAAATTTTCAAAAATTTTCATCTTTCGGATCCTCTTGTAAATAAATAAATTGATGATTTTGAATAGAATCGAGAGCTTGTGCATGGAGCCTCCGAGCGATTTCAAAAAAATTTCAAAAATTTTAGTCTTTCGGATCCTCTTGTAAATAAATAAATTGATGATTTTCAATAGAATCGAGAGCTTGTGCATGGAGCCTCTGAGCGATTTCAAAATTTTTTCAACAATTTTCATCTTTCGGATCCACTTGAAAATAAATAAATTGACGATTTTGAATAGAATCGAGAGCTTGTGCATGGAGCCTCCGAGCGTTTTCAAAAATTTTCATCATTCGGATCCTCTTGTAAATAAATAAATTGATGATTTTGAATAGAATCGAGAGGTTGTGCATGGAGCCACCGAGCGATTTCAAAAATTTTTCAAAAATTTTCATCTTTAGGATCCTCTTGTAAATAAATAAATTGATGATTTTGAATAGAATCGAGAGCTTGTGCATGGAGCCTCCGAGCGATTTCAAAATTTTTTCAAAAATTTTCATCTTTCGGATCCTCTTGTAAATAAATAAATTGATGATTTTGAATAGAATCGAGAGCTTGTGCATGGAGCCTCCGAGCGATTTCAAAAAAATTTCAAAAAATTTCATCTCTCGGATCCTCTTGTAAATAAATAAATTAATGATTTTGAATAGAATCGAGAGCTTGAGCATGGAGCCTCTGAACGATTTCAAAAAATTTTCACAAATTTTGATCTTTCGGATCCTCTTGTAAATAAATAAATTGATGATTTTGAATTGAATCGAGAGCTTGTGCATGGAGCCTCTGGGCGATTTCAAAAAATTTTCAAAAATTTTCATCTTTCGGATCCTCTTGTAAATAAATAAATAGATGATTTTGAATAGAATCGAGAGCTTGTGCATGGAGCTTTCGAGCGTTTTCAAAAATTTTCATCTTTCGGATCCTCTTGTAAATAAAAAAATTGATGATTTTGAATAGAATCGAGAGGTTGTGCATGGAGCCTCCGAGCGATTTCAAAAATTTTTCAAAAATTTTCATCTTTAGGATCCTCTTGTAAATAAATAAATTGATGATTTTGAATAGAATCGAGAGCTTGTGCATGGAGCCTCCGAGCGATTTCAAAAATTTTCATCTTTCGGATCCTCTTGTAAATAAATAAATTGATGATTTTGAATAGAATCGAGAGCTTGTGCATGGAGTCTCCGAGCGATTTCAAAATTTTCATCTTTCGGATCCTCTTGTAAATAAATAAATTGATGATTTTGAATAGAATCGAGAGCTTGTGCATGGAGCCTCCGAACGATTTCAAAATTTTTTCTTAAACTTTCATCTTTCGGATCCTCTTGTAAATAAATAAATTGATGATTTTGAATAGAATCGAGAGCTTGTGCATGGAGCCTCCGAGCGATTTCAAACAATTTTCAAAAATTTTAATCTTTCGGATCCTCTTGTAAATAAATAAATTGATGATTTTGAATAGAATCGAGAGCTTGTGCATGGAGCCTCCGAGCGATTTCAAAAATTTTTCAAAAATTTTCATCTTTCGGATCCTCTTGTAAATAAATAAATTTATGATTTTGAATAGAATCGAGAGCTTGTGCATGGAGCCTCCGAGCGTTTTCAAAAATTTTCATCTTTCGGATCCTCTTGTAAATAAATAAATTGATGATTTTGAATAGAATCGAGAGCTTGTGCATGGAGCCTCCGAGCGATTTCAAAATTTTTTCAAGAATTTTCATCTTTTGGATCCTCTTGTAAATGAATAAATTGATGATTTTGAATAGAATCGAGAGCTTGTGCATGGTGTCTCCGAGCGATTTCAAAAATTTTCATCTTTCGGATCCTCTTGTAAATAAATAAATTGATGATTTTGAATAGAATCGAGAGCTTGTGCATGGAGCCTCCGAGCGATTTCAAAATTTTTTCTAAAACTTTCATCTTTCGGATCCTCTTGTAAATAAATAAATTGATGATTTTGAATAGAATCGAGAGGTTGTGCATGGAGCCTCGGGGCGATTTCAAAAAAATTTCAAAAATTTTAATCTTTCGGATCCTCTTGTAAATAAATAAATTGATGATTTTCAATAGAATCGAGAGCTTGTGCATGGAGCCTCTGAGCGATTTCAAAAATTTTTCAAAAATTTTCATCTTTCGGATCCTCTTGTAAATAAATAAATTGATGATTTTGAATAGAATCGAGAGCTTGTGCATGGAGCCCCCGAGCGATTTCAAAAATTTTTCAAAAATTTTCATCTTTCGGATCCTCTTGTAAATAAATAAATTAATGATTTTGAATAGAATCGAGAGCTTGTGCATGGAGCCTCTGAACGATTTCAAAAAATTTTCACAAATTTTGATCTTTCGGATCCTCTTGTAAATAAATAAATTTATGATTTTGAATAGAATCGAGAGCTTGTGCATGGAGCCTCCGAGCGTTTTCAAAAATTTTCATCTTTCGGATCCTCTTGTAAATAAATAAATTGATGATTTTGAATAGAATCGAGAGCTTGTGCATGGAGCCTCCGAGCGATTTCAAAATTTTTTCAAGAATTTTCATCTTTTGGATCCTCTTGTAAATGAATAAATTGATGATTTTCAATAGAATCGAGAGCTTGTACATGGAGCCTCTGAGCGATTTCAAAAATTTTTCAAAAATTTTCATCTTTCGGATCCTCTTGTAAATAAATAAATTTATGATTTTGAATAGAATCGAGAGCTTGTGCATGGAGCCTCCGAGCGTTTTCAAAAATTTTCATCTTTCGGATCCTCTTGTAAATAAATAAATTGATGATTTTGAATAGAATCGAGAGCTTGTGCATGGAGCCTCCGAGCGATTTCAAAATTTTTTCAAGAATTTTCATCTTTTGGATCCTCTTGTAAATGAATAAATTGATGATTTTGAATAGAATCGAGAGCTTGTGCATGGAGTCTCCGAGCGATTTCAAAAATTTTCATCTTTCGGATCCTCTTGTAAATAAATAAATTGATGATTTTGAATAGAATCGAGAGCTTGTGCATGGAGCCTCCGAGCGATTTCAAAATTTTTTCTAAAACTTTCATCTTTCGGATCCTCTTGTAAATAAATAAATTGATGATTTTGAATAGAATTGAGAGCTTGTGCATGGAGTCTCCGAGCGATTTCAAAAAATTTCATCTTTCGGATCCTCTTGTAAATAAATAAATTGATGATTTTGAATAGAATCGAGAGCTTGTGCATGGAGCCTCCGAGCGATTTCAAAAAATTTTCAAAAATTTTAATCTTTCGGATCCTCTTGTAAATAAATAAATTGATGATTTTGAATAGAATCGAGAGCTTGTGCATGGAGCCTCCGAGCGATTTCAAAAATTTTTCAAAAATTTTCATCTTTCGGATCCTCTTGTAAATAAATAAATTTATGATTTTGAATAGAATCGAGAGCTTGTGCATGGAGCCTCCGAGCGTTTTCAAAAATTTTCATCTTTCGGATCCCCTTGTAAATAAATAAATTGATGATTTTGAATAGAATCGAGAGCTTGTGCATGGAGCCTCCGAGCGATTTCAAAGTTTTTTCAAGAATTTTCATCTTTTGGATCCTCTTGTAAATGAATAAATTGATGATTTTGAATAGAATCGAGAGCTTGTGCATGGAGTCTCCGAGCGATTTCAAAAATTTTCATCTTTCGGATCCTCTTGTAAATAAATAAATTGATGATTTTGAATAGAATCGAGAGCTTGTGCATGGAGCCTCCGAGCGATTTCAAAATTTTTTCTAAAACTTTCATCTTTCGGATCCTCTTGTAAATAAATAAATTGATGATTTTGAATAGAATCGAGAGGTTGTGCATGGAGCCTCGGAGCGATTTCAAAAAAATTTCAAAAATTTTAATCTTTCGGATCCTCTTGTAAATAAATAAATTGATGATTTTCAATAGAATCGAGAGCTTGTGCATGGAGCCTCTGAGCGATTTCAAAATTTTTTCAAAAATTTTCATCTTTCGGATCCTCTTGTAAATAAATAAATTGATGATTTTGAATAAAATCGAGAGCTTGTGCATGGAGCTTCCGAGCGTTTTCAAAAATTTTCATCTTTCGGATCCTCTTGTAAAATAATAAATTGATGATTTTGAATAGAATCGAGAGGTTGTGCATGGCGCCTCCGAGCGATTTCAAAAATTTTTCAAAAATTTTCATCTTTAGGATCCTCTTGTAAATAAATAAATTGATGATTTTGAATAGAATCGAGAGCTTGTGCATGGAGCCTCCGAGCGATTTCAAAATTTTTTCAAAATTTTTCATCTTTCGGATCCTCTTGTAAATAAATAAATTGATGATTTTGAATAGAATCGAGAGCTTGTGCATGGAGCCCCCGAGCGATTTCAAAAATTTTTCAAAAATTTTCATCTCTCGGATCCTCTTGTAAATAAATAAATTGATGATTTTGAATAGAATTGAGGGCTTGTGCATGGAGCCTCCGAGCGATTTCAAAAATTTTCATCTTTCGGATCCTCTTGTAAATAAATAAATTGATGATTTTGAATAGAATCGAGAGCTTGTGCATGGAGCCTCCGAGCGATTTCAAAAATTTTTCAAAAATTTTCATCTCTCGGATCCTCTTGTAAATAAATAAATTGATGATTTTGAATAGAATTGAGGGCTTGTGCATGGAGCCTCCGAGCGATTTCAAAAATTTTCATCTTTCGGATCCTCTTGTAAATAAATAAATTGATGATTTTGAATAGAATCGAGAGCTTGTGCATGGAGCCTCCGAGCGATTTCAAAAATTTTTCTAAAACTTTCATCTCTCGGATCCTCTTGTAAATAAATAAATTGATGATTTTGAAAAGAATCGAGAGCTTGTGCATGGAGCCTCTGAGCGATTTCAAAAATTTTTCAAAAATTTTCATCTTTCGGATCCTCTTGTAAATAAATAAATTGATGATTTTGAATAGAATCGAGAGCTTGTGCATGGAGCCCCCGAGCGATTTCAAAAATTTTTCAAAAATTTTCATCTTTCGGATCCTCTTGTAAATAAATAAATTGATGATTTTGAATAGAATCGAGAGCTTGTGCATGGAGCCCCCGAGCGATTTCAAAAATTTTTCAAAAATTTTCATCTCTCGGATCCTCTTGTAAATAAATAAATTGATGATTTTGAATAGAATTGAGGGCTTGTGCATGGAGCCTCCGAGCGATTTCAAAAATTTTCATCTTTCGGATCCTCTTGTAAATAAATAAATTGATGATTTTGAATAGAATCGAGAGCTTGTGCATGGAGCCTCCGAGCGATTTCAAAAATTTTTCTAAAACTTTCATCTCTCGGATCCTCTTGTAAATAAATAAATTGATGATTTTGAAAAGAATCGAGAGCTTGTGCATGGAGCCTCTGAGCGATTTCAAAAATTTTTCAACAATTTTCATCTTTCGGATCCTCTTGTAAATAAATAAATTGATGATTTTGAATAGAATTGAGGGCTTGTGCATGGAGCCTCCGAGCGATTTCAAAAAATTTTCAAAAATTTTCATCTCTCGGATCCTCTTGTAAATAAATAAATTGATGATTTTGGATAGAATTGAGAGCTTGTGCATGGAGTCTCCGAGCGATTTCAAAAAATTTCATCTTTCGGATCCTCTTGTAAATAAATAAATTGATGATTTTGAATAGAATCGAGAGCTTGTGCATGGAGCCTCCGAGCGATTTCAAAAAATTTTCAAAAATTTTAATCTTTCGGATCCTCTTGTAAATAAATAAATTGATGATTTTGAATAGAATCGAGAGCTTGTGCATGGAGCCTCCGAGCGATTTCAAAAATTTTTCAAAAATTTTCATCTTTCGGATCCTCTTGTAAATAAATAAATTTATGATTTTGAATAGAATCGAGAGCTTGTGCATGGAGCCTCCGAGCGTTTTCAAAAATTTTCATCTTTCGGATCCTCTTGTAAATAAATAAATTGATGATTTTGAATAGAATCGAGAGCTTGTGCATGGAGCCTCCGAGCGATTTCAAAATTTTTTCAAGAATTTTCATCTTTTGGATCCTCTTGTAAATGAATAAATTGATGATTTTGAATAGAATCGAGAGCTTGTGCATGGAGTCTCCGAGCGATTTCAAAAATTTTCATCTTTCGGATCCTCTTGTAAATAAATAAATTGATGATTTTGAATAGAATCGAGAGCCTCCGAGCGATTTCAAAATTTTTTCTAAAACTTTCATCTTTCGGATCCTCTTGTAAATAAATAAATTGATGATTTTGAATAGAATCGAGAGGTTGTGCATGGAGCCTCGGAGCGATTTCAAAAAAATTTCAAAAATTTTAATCTTTCGGATCCTTTTGTAAATAAATAAATTGATGATTTTCAATAGAATCGAGAGCTTGTGCATGGAGCCTCTGAGCGATTTCAAAATTTTTTCAAAAATTTTCATCTTTCGGATCCTCTTGTAAATAAATAAATTGATGATTTTGAATAGAATCGAGAGCTTGTGCATGGAGCCTCCGAGCGATTTCAAAAATTTTTCAAAAATTTTCATCTTTCGGATCCTCTTGTAAAATAATAAATTGATGATTTTGAATAGAATCGAGAGGTTGTGCATGGAGCCTCCGAGCGATTTCAAAAATTTTTCAAAAATTTTCATCTTTAGGATCCTCTTGTAAATAAATAAATTGATGATTTTGAATAGAATCGAGAGCTTGTGCATGGAGCCTCCGAGCGATTTCAAAATTTTTTCAAAATTTTTCATCTTTCGGATCCTCTTGTAAATAAATAAATTGATGATTTTGAATAGAATCGAGAGCTTGTGCATGGAGCCCCCGAGCGATTTCAAAAATTTTTCAAAAATTTTCATCTCTCGGATCCTCTTGTAAATAAATAAATTGATGATTTTGAATAGAATTGAGGGCTTGTGCATGGAGCCTCCGAGCGATTTCAAAAATTTTCATCTTTCGGATCCTCTTGTAAATAAATAAATTGATGATTTTGAATAGAATCGAGAGCTTGTGCATGGAGCCTCCGAGCGATTTCAAAAATTTTTCTAAAACTTTCATCTCTCGGATCCTCTTGTAAATAAATAAATGGATGATTTTGAAAAGAATCGAGAGCTTGTGCATGGAGCCTCCGAGCGATTTCAAAAATTTTTCTAAAACTTTCATCTCTCGGATCCTCTTGTAAATAAATAAATTGATGATTTTGAATAGAATCGAGAGCTTGTGCATGGAGCCTCCGAGCGATTTCAAAAAAATTTCAAAAATTTTAATCTTTCGGATCCTCCTGTAAATAAATAAATTGATGATTTTCAATAGAATCGAGAGCTTGTGCATGGAGCCTCTGAGCGATTTCAAAATTTTTTCAAAAATTTTCATCTTTCGGATCCTCTTGTAAATAAATAAATTGATGATTTTGAATAGAATAGAGAGCTTGTGCATGGAGCCTCCGAGCGATTTCAAAATTTTTTCTAAAACTTTCATCTTTCGGATCCTCTTGTAATTAAATAAATTGATGATTTTGAATAGAATCGAGAGGTTGTGCATGGAGCCTCCGAGCGGTTTCAAAAATTTTTCAAAAAATTTCATCTTTAGGATCCTATTGTAAATAAATAAATTGATGATTTTGAATAGAATCGAGAGCTTGTGCATGGAGCCTCCGAGCGATTTCAAAATTTTTTCAAAATTTTCATCTTTCGGATTCTCTTGTAAATAAATAAATTGATGATTTTGAATAGAATCGAGAGCTTGTGCATGGAGCCCCCGAGCGATTTCAAAAATTTATCAAAAATTTTCATCTCTCGGATCCTCTTGTAAATAAATAAATTGATGATTTTGAATAGAATTGAGGGCTTGTGCATGGAGCCTCCGAGCGATTTCAAAAATTTTCATCTTTCGGATCCTCTTGTAAATAAATAAATTGATGATTTTGAATAGAATCGAGAGCTTGTGCATGGAGCCTCCGAGCGATTTCAAAAATTTTTCTAAAACTTTCATCTCTCGGATCCTCTTGTAAATAAATAAATTGATGATTTTGAATAGAATCGAGAGCTTGTGCATGGAGCTTTCGAGCGTTTTCAAAAATTTTCATCTTTCGGATCCTCTTGTAAATAAATAAATTAATGATTTTGAATAGAATCGAGAGCTTGTGCATGGAGCCTCTGAACGATTTCAAAAAATTTTCAAAAATTTTCATCTTTCGGATCCTCTTGTGAATAAATAAATTGATGATTTTGAATTGAATCGAGAGCTTGTGCATGGAGCCTCCGAGCGATTTCAAAAATTTTTCAAAAATTTTCATCTTTAGGATCCTCTTGTAAATAAATAAATTGATGATTTTGAATAGAATCGAGAGCTTGTGCATGGAGTCTCCGAGCGTTTTCAAAAATTTCCATCTTTCGGATCCTCTTGTAAATAAATAAATTGATGATTTTGAATAGAATCGAGAGGTTGTGCATGGAGCCTCCGAGCGATTTCAAAAATTTTCATCTTTCGGATCCTCTTGTAAATAAATAAATTGATGATTTTGAATAGAATCGAGAGCTTGTGCATGGAGCCTCAGCGATTTCAAAAAAATTTCAAAAAAATTTCATCTTTCGGATCCTCTTGTAAATAAATAAATTGATGATTTTGAATAGAATCGAGAGCTTGTGCATGGAGCCTCCGAGCGTTTTCAAAAATTTTCTTCTTTCGGATCCTCTTGTAAATAAATAAATTGATGATTTTGAATAGAATCGAGAGGTTGTGCATGGAGCCTCCGAGCGATTTCAAAAAATTTTCAAAAATTTTCATCTTAAGGATCCTCTTGTAAATAAACAAATTGATGATTTTGAATAGAATCGAGAGGTTGTGCATGGAGCCTCCGAGCGATTTCAAAAAA
Organism: Oxycera nigricornis; assembly: GCA_963942545.1. NCBI lineage: Eukaryota > Metazoa > Arthropoda > Insecta > Diptera > Stratiomyidae > Oxycera > Oxycera nigricornis. Next base: position 14,890,707 of record OZ012664.1, on the reverse strand, counting down.
TTTTCAAAAATTTTAATCTTTCGGATCCTCTTGTAAATAAATAAATTGATGATTTTCAATAGAATCGAGAGCTTGTGCATGGAGCCTCAGCGATTTCAAAAAAAATTCAAAAAATTTCATCTTTCGGATCCTCTTGTAAATAAATAAATTGATGATTTTGAATAGAATCGAGAGCTTGTGCATGGAGCCTCCGAGCGATTTCAAAAGTTTTTCAAAAATATTCATCTCTCGGACCCTCTTGTAAATAAATAAATTAATGATTTTGAATAGAATCGAGAGCTTGTGCATGGAGCCTCTGAGCGATTTCAAAAAATTTTCAAAAATTTTCATCTTTCGGATCCTCTTGTAAATAAATAAATTGATGATTTTGAATAGAATCGAGAGCTTGTGCATGGAGCCTCTGAGCGATTTCAAAAATTTTTCAAAAATTTTCATCTTTCGGATCCTCTTGTAAATAAATAAATTGATGATTTTGAATAGAATCGAGAGCTTGTGCATGGACCCTCCGAGCGTTTTCAAAAATTTTCATCTTTCGGATCCTCTTGTAAATAAATAAATTGATGATTTTGAATAGAATCGAGAGGTTGTACATGGAGCCTCCGAGCGATTTCAAAATTTTTTCAAAAATTTTCATCTTTCGGATCCTCTTATAAATAAATAAATTGATGATATTGAATAGAATCGAGAGCTTATGCATGGAGCCCCCGAGCGATTTCAAAAATTTTTCAAAAATTTTTAACTCTCGGATCCTCTCGTAAATAAATAAATTGATGATTTTGAATAGAATTGAGAGCTTGTGCATGGAGCCTCCGAGCGTTTTCAAAAATTTTCATCTTTCGGATCCTCTTGTAAATAAATAAATTGATGATTTTGAATAGAATCGAGAGCTTGTGCATGGAGCCTCCGAACGATTTCAAAATTTTTTCTAAAACTTTCATCTTTCGGAACCTCTTGTAAATAAATAAATTGATGATTTTGAATAGAATCGAGAGCTTGTGCATGGAGCCTCAGCGATTTCAAAAAATTTCAAAAAATTTCATCTTTCGGATCCTCTTGTAAATAAATAAATTGATGATTTTGAATAAAATCGAGAGCTTGTGCATGGAGCCTCCGAGCGTTTTCAAAAATTTTCATCTTTCGGATCCTCTTGTAAATAAATAAATTGATGATTTTGAATAGAATCGAGAGGTTGTGCATGGAGCCTCAGCGATTTCAAAAATTTTCATCTTTCGGATCCTCTTGTAAATAAATAAATTGATGATTTTGAATAGAATCGAGAGCTTGTGCATGGAGCCTCAGCGATTTCAAAAAAAAATCAAAAAAATTTCATCTTTCGGATCCTCTTGTAAATAAATAAATTGATGATTTTGAATAGAATCGAGAGCTTTTGCATGGAGCCTCCGAGCGTTTTCAAAAATTTTCATCATTCGGATCCTCTTGTAAATAAATAAATTGATGATTTTGAATAGAATCGAGAGCTTGTGCATGGAGCCTCCGAGCGATTTCAAAATTTTTTCAAAAATTTTCATCTTTCGGATCCTCTTGTAAATAAATAAATTGATGATTTTGAATAGAATCGAGAGCTTGTGCATGGAGCCCCCGAGCGATTTCAAAAATTTTTCAAAAATTTTCATCTTTCGGATCCTTTTGTAAATAAATAAATTGATGATTTTGAATAGAATTGAGAGCTTGTGCATGGAGTCTCCGAGCGATTTCAAAAATTTTCATCTTTCGGATCCTCTTGTAAATAAATAAATTGATGATTTTGAATAGAATCGAGACCTTGTGCATGGAGCCTCCTAGCGATTTCAAAAATTTTTCTAAAACTTTCATCTTTCGGATCCTCTTGTAAATAAATAAATTGATGATTTTGAATAGAATCGAGAGCTTGTGCATGGAGCCTCAGCGATTTCAAAAAAATTTAAAAAAATTTCATCTTTCGGATCCTCTTGTAAATAAATAAATTGATGATTTTGAATAGAATCGAGAGCTTGTGCATGGAGCCTCCGAGCGATTTCAAAAAATTTTCAAAAATTTTAATCTTTCGGATCCTCTTGTAAATAAATAAATTGATGATTTTCAATAGAATCGAGAGCTTGTGCATGGAGCCTCAGCGATTTCAAAAAAATTTCAAAAAATTTCATCTTTAGGATCCTCTTGTAAATAAATAAATTGATGATTTTGAATAGAATGGAGAGCTTGTGCATGGAGCCTCCGAGCGATTTCAAAAGTTTTTCAAAAATATTCATCTCTCGGATCCTCTTGTGAATAAATAAATTAATGATTTTGAATAGAATCGAGAGCTTGCGCATGGAGCCTCTAAGCGATTTCAAAAAATTTTCAAAAATTTTCATCTTTCGGATCCTCTTGTAAATAAATAAATTGATGATTTTGAATAGAATCGAGAGCTTGTGCATGGAGCCTCTGAGCGATTTCAAAAATTTTCAAAAATTTTCATCTTTCGGATCCTCTTGTAAATAAATAAATTGATGATTTTGAATAGAATCGAGAGCTTGTGCATGGAGCCTCCGAGCGTTTTCAAAAATTTTCATCTTTCGGATCCTCTTGTAAATAAATAAATTGATGATTTTGAATAGAATCGAGAGGTCGTGCATGGAGCCTCCGAGCGATTCCAAAATTTTTTCAAAAATTTTCATCTTTCGGATCCTCTTGTAAATAAATAAATTGATGATATTGAATAGAATCGAGAGCTTGTGCATGGAGCCCCCGAGCGATTTCAAAAATTTTTCAAAAATTTTTAACTATCGGATCCTCTTGTAAATAAATAAATTGATGATTTTGAATAGAATTGAGAGCTTGTGTATGGAGCCTCCGAGCGTTTTCAAAAATTTTCATCTTTCGGATCCTCTTGTAAATAAATAAATTGATGATTTTGAATAGAATCGAGAGCTTGTGCATGGAGCCTCCGAGCGTTTTCAAAAATTTTCATCTTTCGGATCCTCTTGTAAATAAATAAATTGATGATTTTGAATAGAATCGAGAGCTTGTGCATGGAGCCTCCGAGCGTTTTCAAAAATTTTCATCTTTCGGATCCTCTTGTAAATAAATAAATTGATGATTTTGAATAGAATCGAGAGGTTGTGCATGGAGCCTCCGAGCGATTTCAAAAATTTTCCAAAAATTTTCATCTTTAGGATCCTCTTGTAAATAAATAAATTGATGATTTTGAATAGAATCGAGAGGTTGTGCATGGAGCCTCCGAGCGATTTCAAAAAATTTTCAAAAATTTTAGTCTTTAGGATCCTCTTGTAAATAAATAAATTGATGATTTTCAATAGAATCGAGAGCTTGTGCATGGAGCCTCTGAGCGGTTTCAAAAATTTTTCAAAAATTTTCATCTTTTGGATCCTCTTGTAAATAAATAAATTGATGATTTTGAATAGAATCGAGAGCTTGTGCATGGAGCCTCCGAGCGTTTTCAAAAATTTTCATCTTTCGGATCCTCTTGTAAATAAATAAATTGATGATTTTGAATAGAATCGAGAGGTTGTGCATGGAGCCTCCGAGCGATTTCAAAAATTTGTCAAAAATTTTCATCTATAGGATCCTCTTGTAAATAAATAAATTGATGATTTTGAATAGAATCGAGAGCTTGTGCATGGTGCCTCCGAGCGATTTCAAAATTTTTTCAAAAATTTTCATCTTTCGGATCCTCTTGTAAATAAATAAATTGATGATTTTGAATAGAATCGAGAGCTTGTGCATGGAGCCTCCGAGCGATTTCAAAAATTTTTCAAAAATTTTCATCTCTCGGATCCTCTTGTAAATAAATAAAGTGATGATTTTGAATAGAATCGAGAGCTTGTGCATGGAGCCTCCTAGCGATTTCAAAAAATTTTCAAAAATTTTCATCTCTCGGATCCTCTTGTAAATAAATAAATTGATGATTTTGAATAGAATCGAGAGCTTGTGCAGGGAGCCTCCGAGCGATTTCAAAATTTTTTCAAAAATTTTCATCTTTCGGATCCTCTTGTAAATAAATAAATTGATGATTTTGAATAGAATCGAGAGCTTGTGCATGGAGCCTCCGAGCGATTTCAAAGTTTTTTCAAAAATTTTCATCTTTCGGATCCTCTTGTAAATAAATAAATTGATGATTTTGAATAGAATCGAGAGCTTGTGCATGGAGCCTCCGAGCGATTTCAAAAAATTTTCAAAAATTTTCATCTCTTGGATCCTCTTGTAAATAAATAAATTGATGATTTTGAATAGAATCGAGAGCTTGTGCATGGAGCCTCCGAGCGATTTCAAAAATGTTTCAAAAACTTTCATCTTTCGGATCCTCTTGTAAATAAATAAATTGATGATTTTGAATAGAATCGAGAGCTTGTGCATGGAGCCTCTGAGCGATTTCAAAGATTTTTCAAAAATTTTCATCTCTCGGATCCTCTTGTAAATAAATAAATTGATGATTTTGAATAGAATCGAGAGCTTGTGCATGGAGCCTTCGAGCGATTTCAAAAATTTTTTAAAAATTTTCATCTCTGGGATCCTCTTGTAAATAAATAAATGGATGATTTTGAATAGAATCGAGAGCTTGTGCATGGAGCCTCCGAGCGATTTCAAAATTTTTTCAAAAACTTTCATCTTTCGGATCCTCTTGTAAATAAATAAATTGATGATTTTGAATAGAATCGAGAGGTTGTGCATGGAGCCTCCGAGCGATTTCAAAAAATTTTCAAAAATTTTAGTCTTTCGGATCCTCTTGTAAATAAATAAATTGATGATTTTCAATAGAATCGAGAGCTGGTGCATGGAGCCTCTGAGCGATTTCAAAATTTTTTCAAAAATTTTCATCTTTCGGATCCTCTTCTAAATAAATAAATTGATGATTTTGAATAGAATCGAGAGCTTGTGCATGGAGCCTCCGAGCGTTTTCAAAAATTTTCATCTTTCGGATCCTCTTGTAAATAAATAAATTGATGATTTTGAATAGAATCGAGAGGTTGTGCATGGAGCCTCCGAGCGATTTCAAAAATTTTCCAAAAATTTTCATCTTTAGGATCCTCTTGTAAATAAATAAATTGATGATTTTGAATAGAATCGAGAGCTTGTGCATGGAGCCTCCGAGCGATTTCAAAATTTTTTCAAAAATTTTCATCTTTCGGATCCTCTTGTAAATAAATAAATTGATGATTTTGAATAGAATCGAGAGCTTGTGCATGGAGCCTCCGAGCGATTTCAAAAATTTTTCAAAAATTTTCATCTCTCGGATCCTCTTGTAAATAAATAAAGTGATGATTTTGAATAGAATCGAGAGCTTGTGCATGGAGCCTCCTAGCGATTTCAAAAAATTTTCAAAAATTTTCATCTCTCGGATCCTCTTGTAAATAAATAAATTGATGATTTTGAATAGAATCGAGAGCTTGTGCAGGGAGCCTCCGAGCGATTTCAAAATTTTTTCAAAAATTTTCATCTTTCGGATCCTCTTGTAAATAAATAAATTGATGATTTTCAATAGAATCGAGAGCTTGTGCATGGAGCCTCCGAGCGATTTCAAAGTTTTTTCAAAAATTTTCATCTTTCGGATCCTCTTGTAAATAAATAAATTGATGATTTTGAATAGAATCGAGAGCTTGTGCATGGAGCCTCCGAGCGTTTTCAAAAATTTTCATCATTCGGATCCACTTGTAAATAAATAAATTGATGATTTTGAATAGAATCGAGAGCTTGTGCATGGAGCCTCCGAGCGATTTCATAAATTTTTCTAAAACTTTCATCTTTCGGATCCTCTTGTAAATAAAAAAATTGATGATTTTGAATAGAATCGAGAGGTTGTGCATGGGGCCTCCGAGCGATTTCAAAAATTTTCCAAAAATTTTCATCTTTAGGATCCTCTTGTAAATAAATAAATTGATGATTTTGAATAGAATCGAGCGGTTGTGCATGGAGCCTCCGAGCGATTTCAAAAAATTTTCAAAAATTTTAGTCTTTCGGATCCTCTTGTAAATAAATAAATTGATGATTTTAAATAGAATCGAGAGCTTGTGCATGGAGCCTCTGAGCGATTTCAAAAATTTTTCAAAAATTTTCATCTTTCGGATCCTCTTGTAAATAAATAAATTGATGATTTTGAATAGAATCGAGAGCTTGTGCATGGAGCCTCCGAGCGATTTCAAAAATTTTTCAAAAATTTTCATCTTTCGGATCCTCTTGTAAATAAATAAATTGATGATTTTGAATAGAATCGAGAGCTTGTGCATGGAGCCTCTGAGCGATTTCAAAAATTTTTAAAAAATTTTCATCTTTCGGATCCTCTTGTAAATAAATAAATTGATGATTTCGAATAGAATCGAGAGCTTGTGCATGGAGCCTCCAAGCGATTTCAAAAATTTTTCAAAAATTTTCATTTCTCGGATCCTCTTGTAAATAAATAAATTGATGATTTTGAATAGAATCGAGAGCTTGTGCATGGAGCCGTCGAGCGATTTCAAAAAATTTTCAAAAATTTTCATCTTTCGGATCCTCTTGTAAATAAATAAATTGATGATTTTGAATAGAATCGAGAGCTTGTGCATGGAGCCTCCGAGCGATTTCAAAAAAATTTCAAAAATTTTAGTCTTTCGGATCCTCTTGTAAATAAATAAATTGATGATTTTCAATAGAATCGAGAGCTTGTGCATGGAGCCTCTGAGCGATTTCAAAATTTTTTCAACAATTTTCATCTTTCGGATCCACTTGAAAATAAATAAATTGACGATTTTGAATAGAATCGAGAGCTTGTGCATGGAGCCTCCGAGCGTTTTCAAAAATTTTCATCATTCGGATCCTCTTGTAAATAAATAAATTGATGATTTTGAATAGAATCGAGAGGTTGTGCATGGAGCCACCGAGCGATTTCAAAAATTTTTCAAAAATTTTCATCTTTAGGATCCTCTTGTAAATAAATAAATTGATGATTTTGAATAGAATCGAGAGCTTGTGCATGGAGCCGTCGAGCGATTTCAAAATTTTTTCAAAAATTTTCATCTTTCGGATCCTCTTGTAAATAAATAAATTGATGATTTTGAATAGAATCGAGAGCTTGTGCATGGAGCCTCCGAGCGATTTCAAAAATTTTTCAAAAATTTTCATCTTTCGGATCCTCTTGTAAATAAATAAATTGATGATTTTGAATAGAATCGAGAGCTTGTGCATGGAGCCTCCGAGCGATTTCAAAAAAATTTCAAAAAATTTCATCTCTCGGATCCTCTTGTAAATAAATAAATTAATGATTTTGAATAGAATCGAGAGCTTGTGCATGGAGCCTCTGAACGATTTCAAAAATTTTTCACAAATTTTGATCTTTCGGATCCTCTTGTAAATAAATAAATTGATGATTTTGAAATGAATCGAGAGCTTGTGCATGGAGCCTCTGGGCGATTTCAAAAATTTTTCAAAAATTTTCATCTTTCGGATCCTCTTGTAAATAAATAAATTGATGATTTTGAATAGAATCGAGAGCTTGTGCATGGAGCTTTCGAGCGTTTTCAAAAATTTTCATCTTTCGGATCCTCTTGTAAATAAATAAATTGATGATTTTGAATAGAATCGAGAGGTTGTGCATGGAGCCTCCGAGCGATTTCAAAAATTTTTCAAAAATTTTCATCTTTAGGATCCTCTTGTAAATAAATAAATTGATGATTTTGAATAGAATCGAGATCTTGTGCATGGAGCCTCCGAGCGATTTCAAAAATTTTCATCTTTCGGATCCTCTTGTAAATAAATAAATTGATGATTTTGAATAGAATCGAGAGCTTGTGCATGGAGACTCCGAGCGTTTTCAAAAATTTTCATCTTTCGGATCCTCTTGTAAATAAATAAATTGATGATTTTGAATAGAATCGAGAGGTTGTGCATGGAGCCTCCGAGCGATTTCAAAAATTTTCCAAAAATTTTCATCTTTAGGATCCTCTTGTAAATAAATAAATTGATGATTTTGAATAGAATCGAGAGCTTGTGCATGGAGCCTCAGCGATTTCAAAAAAATTTCAAAAAATTTCATCTTTCGGATCCTCTTGTAAATAAATAAATTGATGATTTTGAATAAAATCGACAGCTTGTGCATGGAGCCTCCGAGCGTTTTCAAAAAAATTTCATCTTTCGGATCCTCTTGTAAATAAATAAATTGATGATTTTGAATAGAATCGAGAGCTTGTGCATGGAGCCTCCGAGCGTTTTCGAAAATTTTCTTCTTTCGGATCCTCTTGTAAATAAATAAATTGATGATTTTGAATAGAATCGAGAGGTTGTGCATGGAGCCTCCGAGCGATTTCAAAAATTTTTCAAAAATTTTCATCTTTCGGATCCTCTTGTAAATGAATAAATTGATGATTTTCAATAGAATCGAGAGCTTGTGCATGGAGCCTCAGCGATTTCAAAAAAAATTCAAAAAATTTCATCTTTCGGATCCTCTTGTAAATAAATAAATTGATGATTTTGAATAGAATGGAGAGCTTGTGCATGGAGCCTCCGAGCGATTTCAAAAGTTTTTCAAAAATATTCATCTCTTGGATCCTCTTGTAAATAAATAAATTAATGATTTTGAATAGAATCGAGAGCTTGTGCATGGAGCCTCTGAGCGATTTCAAAAAAATTTCAAAAATTTTCATCTTTCGGATCCTCTTGTAAATAAATAAATTGATGATTTTGAATAGAATCGAGAGCTTGTGCATGGAGCCTCTGAGCGATTTCAAAAATTTTTCAAAAATTTTCATCTTTCGGATCCTCTTGTAAATAAATAAATTGATGATTTTGAATAGAATCGAGAGCTTGTGCATGGAGCCTCCGAGCGTTTTCAAAAATTTTCTTCTTTCGGATCCTCTTGTAAATAAATAAATTGATGATTTTGAATAGAATCGAGAGGTTGTGCATGGAGCCTCCGAGCGATTTCAAAATTTTTTCAAAAATTTTCATCTTTCGGATCCTTTTGTAAATAAATAAATTGATGATATTGAATAGAATCGAGAGCTTGTGCATGGAGCCCCCAAGCGATTTCAAAAAATTTTCAAAAATTTTTAACTCACGGATCCTCTTGTAAATAAATAAATTGATGATTTTGAATAGAATTGAGAGCTTGTGCATGGAGCCTCCGAGCGTTTTCAAAAATTTTCATCTTTCGGATCCTCTTGTAAATAAATAAATTGATGCTTTTGAATAGAATCGAGAGCTTGTGCATGGAGCCTCCGAGCGTTTTCAAAAATTTTCATCTTTCGGATCCTCTTGTAAATAAATAAATTGATGATTTTGAATAGAATCGAGAGCTTGTGCATGGAGACTCCGAGCGTTTTCAAAAATTTTCATCTTTCGGATCCTCTTGTAAATAAATAAATTGATGATTTTGAATAGAATCGAGAGGTTGTGCATGGAGCCTCCGAGCGATTTCAAAAATTTTCCAAAAATTTTCATCTTTAGGATCCTCTTGTAAATAAATAAATTGATGATTTTGAATAGAATCGAGAGGTTGTGCATGGAGCCTCCGAGCGATTTCAAAAATTTTTCAAAAATTTCAGTCTTTCGGATCCTCTTGTAAATAAATAAATTGATGATTTTCAATAGAATCGAGAGCTTGTGCATGGAGCCTCTGAGCGATTTCAAAATTTTTTCAAAAATTTTCATCCTTCGGATCCTCTTGTAAATAAATAAATTGATGATTTTGAATAGAATCGAGAGCTTGTGCATGGAGCCTCCGAGCGTTTTCAAAAATTTTCATCTTTCGGATCCTCTTGTAAATAAATAAATTGATGATTTTGAATAGAATCGAGAGGTTGTGCATGGAGCCTCCGAGCGATTTCAAAAATTTTTCAAAAATTTTCATCTTTCGGATCCTCTTGTAAATAAATAAATTGATGATTTTGAATAGAATCGAGAGCTTGTGCATGGAGCCTCCGAGCGATTTCAAAATTTTTTCAAAAATTTTCATCTTTCGGATCCTCTTGTAAATAAATAAATTGATGATTTTGAATAGAATCGAGAGCTTGTGCATGGAGCCCCCGAGCGATTTCAAAAATTTTTCAAAAATTTTCATCTTTCGGATCCTTTTGTAAATAAATAAATTGATGATTTTGAATAGAATTGAGAGCTTGTGCATGGAGTCTCCGAGCGATTTCAAAAATTTTCATCTTTCGGATCCTCTTGTAAATAAATAAATTGATGATTTTGAATAGAATCGAGAGCTTGTGCATGGAGCCTCCGAGCGATTTCAAAAATTTTTCTAAAACTTTCATCTTTCGGATACTCTTGTAAATAAATAAATTGATGATTTTGAATAGAATCGAGAGGTTGTGCATGGAGCCTCAGCGATTTCAAAAAAATTTCAAAAAATTTCATCTTTCGGATCCTCTTGTAAATAAATAAATTGATGATTTTGAAAAGAATCGAGAGCTTGTGCATGGAGCCTCCGAGCGATTTCAAAATTTTTTCAAAAATATTCATCTCTCGGATCCTCTTGTAAATATTTAAATTAATGATTTTGAATAGAATCGAGAGCTTGTGCATGGAGCCTCAGCGATTTCAAAAAAATTTCAAAAATTTTCATCTTTCGGATCCTCTTGTAAATAAATAAATTGATGATTTTGAATAGAATCGAGAGGTTGTGCATGTAGCCTCCGAGCGATTTCAAAATTTTTTCAAAAATTTTCATCTTTCGGATCCTCTTGTAAATAAATAAATTGATGATTTTGAATAGAATCGAGAGCTTGTGCATGGAGCCTCCGAGCGATTTCAAAATTTTTTCAAAAATTTTCATCTTTCGGATCCTCTTGTAAATAAATAAATTGATGATTTTGAATAGAATCGAGAGCTTGTGCATGGAGCCTCCGAGCGATTTCAAAAAATTTTCAAAAATTTTCATCTCTCGGATCCTCTAGTAAATAAAAAAATTGATGATTTTGAATAGAATTGAGAGCTTGTGCATGGAGTCTCCGAGCGATTTCAAAAAATTTCATCTTTCGGATCCTCTTGTAAATAAATAAATTGATGATTTTGAATAGAATCGAGAGCTTGTGCATGGAGCCTCCGAGCGATTTCAAAATTTTTTCAAAAATTTTCATCTTTCGGATCCTCTTGTAAATAAATAAATTGATGATTTTGAATAGAATCGAGAGCTTGTGCATGGAGCCTCCGAGCGATTTCAAAAATTTTTCAAAAATTTTCATCTCTCGGATCCTCATGTAAATAAATAAATTGATGATTTTGAATAGAATCGAGAGCTTGTTCATGGAGCCTCCGAGCGATTTCAAAAAATTTTCAAAAATTTTCATCTTTCGGATCCTCTTGTAAATAAATAAATTGATGATTTTGAATAGAATCGAGAGCTTGTGCATGGAGCCTCCGAGCGTTTTCAAAAATTTTCTTCTTTCGGATCCTCTTGTAAATAAATAAATTGATGATTTTGAATAGAATCGAGAGGTTGTGCATGGAGCCTCCGAGCGATTTCAAAATTTTTTCAAAAATTTTCATCTTTCGGATCCTTTTGTAAATAAATAAATTGATGATATTGAATAGAATCGAGAGCTTGTGCATGGAGCCCCCGAGCGATTTCAAAAATTTTTCAAAAATTTTTAACTCACGGATCCTCTTGTAAATAAATAAATTGATGATTTTGAATAGAATTGAGAGCTTGTGCATGGAGCCTCCGAGCGTTTTCAAAAATTTTCATCTTTCGGATCCTCTTGTAAATAAATAAATTGATGCTTTTGAATAGAATCGAGAGCTTGTGCATGGAGCCTCCGAGCGTTTTCAAAAATTTTCATCTTTCGGATCCTCTTGTAAATAAATAAATTGATGATTTTGAATAGAATCGAGAGCTTGTGCATGGAGACTCCGAGCGTTTTCAAAAATTTTCATCTTTCGGATCCTCTTGTAAATAAATAAATTGATGATTTTGAATAGAATCGAGAGGTTGTGCATGGAGCCTCCGAGCGATTTCAAAAATTTTCCAAAAATTTTCATCTTTAGGATCCTCTTGTAAATAAATAAATTGATGATTTTGAATAGAATCGAGAGGTTGTGCATGGAGCCTCCGAGCGATTTCAAAAATTTTTCAAAAATTTCAGTCTTTCGGATCCTCTTGTAAATAAATAAATTGATGATTTTCAATAGAATCGAGAGCTTGTGCATGGAGCCTCTGAGCGATTTCAAAATTTTTTTCAAAAATTTTCATCCTTCGGATCCTCTTGTAAATAAATAAATTGATGATTTTGAATAGAATCGAGAGCTTGTGCATGGAGCCTCCGAGCGTTTTCAAAAATTTTCATCTTTCGGATCCTCTTGTAAATAAATAAATTGATGATTTTGAATAGAATCGAGAGGTTGTGCATGGAGCCTCCGAGCGATTTCAAAAATTTTTCAAAAATTTTCATCTTTAGGATCCTCTTGTAAATAAATAAATTGATGATTTTGAATAGAATCGAGAGCTTGTGCATGGAGCCTCCGAGCGATTTCAAAATTTTTTCAAAAATTTTCATCTTTCGGATCCTCTTGTAAATAAATAAATTGATGATTTTGAATAGAATCGAGAGCTTGTGCATGGAGCCCCCGAGCGATTTCAAAAATTTTTCAAAAATTTTCATCTTTCGGATCCTTTTGTAAATAAATAAATTGATGATTTTGAATAGAATTGAGAGCTTGTGCATGGAGTTTCCGAGCGATTTCAAAAATTTACATCTTTCGGATCCTCTTGTAAATAAATAAATTGATGATTTTGAATAGAATCGAGAGCTTGTGCATGGAGCCTCCGAGCGATTTCAAAAAATTTTCTAAAACTTTCATCTTTCGGATCCTCTTGTAAATAAATAAATTGATGATTTTGAATAGAATCGAGAGGTTGTGCATGGAGCCTCAGCGATTTCAAAAAAATTTCAAAAAATTTCATCTTTCGGATCCTCTTGTAAATAAATAAATTGATGATTTTGAATAGAATCGAGAGCTTGTGCATGGAGCCTCCGAGCGATTTCAAAATTTTTTCAAAAATATTCATCTCTCGGATCCTCTTGTAAATATTTAAATTAATGATTTTGAATAGAATCGAGAGCTTGTGCATGGAGCCTCAGCGATTTCAAAAAAATTTCAAAAATTTTCATCTTTCGGATCCTCTTGTAAATAAATAAATTGATGATTTTGAATAGAATCGAGAGGTTGTGCATGTAGCCTCCGAGCGATTTCAAAATTTTTTCAAAAATTTTCATCTTTCGGATCCTCTTGTAAATAAATAAATTGATGATTTTGAATAGAATCGAGAACTTGTGCATGGAGCCTCCGAGCGATTTCAAAATTTTTTCAAAAATTTTCATCTTTCGGATCCTCTTGTAAATAAATAAATTGATGATTTTGAATAGAATCGAGAGCTTGTGCATGGAGCCTCCGAGCGATTTCAAAAAATTTTCAAAAATTTTCATCTCTCGGATCCTCTAGTAAATAAAAAAATTGATGATTTTGAATAGAATTGAGAGCTTGTGCATGGAGTCTCCGAGCGATTTCAAAAAATTTCATCTTTCGGATCCTCTTGTAAATAAATAAATTGATGATTTTGAATAGAATCGAGAGCTTGTGCATGGAGCCTCCGAGCGATTTCAAAATTTTTTCAAAAATTTTCATCTTTCGGATCCTCTTGTAAATAAATAAATTGATGATTTTGAATAGAATCGAGAGCTTGTTCATGGAGCCTCCGAGCGATTTCAAAAAATTTTCAAAAATTTTCATCTTTCGGATCCTCTTGTAAATAAATAAATTGATGATTTTGAATAGAATCGAGAGCTTGTGCATGGAGCCTCCGAGCGATTTCAAAATTTTTTCAAAAATTTTCATCTTTCGGATCCTCTTGTAAATAAATAAATTGATGATTTTGAATAGAATCGAGAGCTTGTGCATGGAGCCTCCGAGCGATTTCAAAAGTTTTTCAAAAATTTTCATCTTTCGGATCCTCTTGTAAATAAATAAATTGATGATTTTGAATAGAATCGAGGGCTTGTGCATGGAGCCTCCGAGCGATTTAAAAAAATTTCATCTTTCGGATCCTCTTGTAAATAAATAAATTGATGATTTTTAATAGAATCGAGAGCTTGTGCATGGAGCCTCCGAGCGATTTCAAAAGTTTTTCAAAAATTTTAATCTTTCGGATCCTCTTGTAAATAAATAAATTTATGATTTTGAATAGAATCGAGAGCTTGTGCATGGAGCCTCCGAGCGATTTCAAAAGTTTTTCAAAAATTTTCATCTTTCGGATCCTCTTGTAAATAAATAAATTGATGATTTTGAATAGAATCGAGAGCTTGTGCATGGAGCCTCCGAGCGATTTCAAAAATTTTTCAAAAATTTTCATCTCTCGGATCCTCATGTAAATAAATAAATTGATGATTTTGAATAGAATCGAGAGCTTGTGCATGGAGCCTCCGAGCGATTTCAAAAAATTTTCAAAAATTTTCATCTTTCGGATCCTCTTGTAAATAAATAAATTTATGATTTTGAATAGAATCGAGAGCTTGTGCATGGAGCCTCCGAGCGATTTCAAAAGTTTTCAAAAATTTTCATCTTTCGGATTCTCTTGTAAATAAATAAATTGATGATTTTGAATAGAACGAGAGCTTGTGCATGGAGCCTCAGCGATTTCAAAAAAATTTCAAAAAATTTCATCTTTCGGATCCTCTTGTAAATAAATAAATTAATGATTTTGAATAGAATCGAGAGCTTGTGCATGGAGCCTCCGAGCGTTTTCAAAAATTTTCATCTTTCGGATCCTCTTGTAAATAAATAAATTGATGATTTTGAATAGAATCGAGAGGTTGTGCATGGAGCCTACGAGCGATTTCAAAATTTTTTCAAAAATTTTCATCTTTAGGATCCTCTTGTAAATAAATAAATTGATGATTTTGAATAGAATCGAGAGGTTGTGCATGGAGCCTCCGAGCGATTTCAAAAAATTTTCAAAAATTTTCATCTTTCGGATCCTCTTGTAAATAAATAAATTGATGATTTTGAATAGAATCGAGAGCTTGTGCATGGAGCCTCTGAGTGATTTCAAAAATTTTTCAAAAATTTTCATCTTTCGGATCCTCTTGTAAATAAATAAATTGATGATTTTGAATAGAATCGAGAGCTTGTGCATGGAGCCTCCGAGCGATTTCCAAAATTTTTCAAACATTTTCATCTTTCGGATCCTCTTGTAAATAAATAAATTGATGATTTTGAATAGAATCGAGAGCTTGTGCATGGAGCCTCCGAGCGATTTCAAAATTTTTTCAAAAATTTTCATCTTTCGGATCCTCTTGTAAATAAATAAATTGATGATTTTGAATAGAATCGAGAGCTTGTGCATGGAGCCCCCGAGCGATTTCAAAAATTTTTCAAAAATTTTCATCGCTCGGATCCTATTGTAAATAAATAAATTGATGATTTTGAATAGAATTGAGAGCTTGTGCATGGAGTCTCCGAACGATTTCAAAAATTTTCATCTTTCGGATCCTCTTGTAAATAAATAAATTGATGATTTTGAATAGAATCGAGAGCTTGTGCATGGAGCCTCCGAGCGATTTCAAAATTTTTTCTAAAACTTTCATCTTTCGGATCCTCTTGTAAATAAATAAATTGATGATTTTGAATAGAAGCGAGAGCTTGTGCATGGAGCCTCAGCGATTTCAAAAAAATTTCAAAAAATTTCATCTTTCGGATCCTCTTGTAAATAAATAAATTGATGATTTTGAATAGAATCGAGAGCTTGTGCGTGGAACCTCCGAGCGTTTTCAAAAATTTTCATCTTTCGGATCCTCTTGTAAATAAATAAATTGATGATTTTGAATAGAATCGAGAGGTTGTGCATGGAGCCTCCGAGCGATTTCAAAAATTTTTCAAAAATTTTCATCTTTAGGATCCTCTTGTAAATAAATAAATTGATGATTTTGAATAGAATCGAGAGCTTGTGCATGGAGCCTCCGAGCGATTTCAAAAATTTTCATCTTTCGGATCCTCTTGTAAATAAATAAATTGATGATTTTGAATAGAATCGAGAGGTTGTGAATGGGGCCTCCGAGCGATTTCAAAAATTTTTCAAAAATTTTCATCTTTAGGATCCTCTTGTAAATAAATAAATTGATGATTTTGAATAGAATCGAGAGCTTGTGCATGGAGTCTCCGAGCGATTTCAAAAATTTTCATCTTTCGGATCCTCTTGTAAATAAATAAATTGATGATTTTGAATAGAATCGAGAGCTTGTGCATGGAGCTTCCGAGCGATTTCAAAAATTTTTCAAAAATTTTCATCTTTAGGATCCTCTTGTAAATAAATAAATTGATGATTTTGAATAGAATCGAGAGCTTGTGCATGGAGCCTCAGCGATTTCAAAAAAATTTCAAAAAATGTCATCTTTCGGATCCTCTTGTAAATAAATAAATTGATGATTTTGAATAGAATCGAGAGCTTGTGCATGGAGCCTCCGAGCGTTTTCAAAAATTTTCATCTTTCGGATCCTCTTGTAAATAAATAAATTGATGATTTTGAATAAAATCGAGAGGTTGTGCATGGAGCCTCCGAGCGATTTCAAAAATTTTTCAAAAATTTTCATCTTTAGGATCCTCTTGTAAATAAATAAATTGATGATTTTGAATAGAATCGAGAGCTTGTGCATGGAGCCTCCGAGCGATTTCAAAAATTTTCATCTTTCGGATCCTCTTGTAAATAAATAAATTGATGATTTTGAATAGAATCGAGAGGTTGTGAATGGGGCCTCCGAGCGATTTCAAAAATTTTTCAAAAATTTTCATCTTTAGGATCCTCTTGTAAATAAATAAATTGATGATTTTGAATAGAATCGAGAGCTTGTGCATGGAGCCTCAGCGATTTCAAAAAAATTTCAAAAAATGTCATCTTTCGGATCCTCTTGTAAATAAATAAATTGATGATTTTGAATAGAATCGAGAGCTTGTGCGTGGAACCTCCGAGCGTTTTCAAAAATTTTCATCTTTCGGATCCTCTTGTAAATAAATAAATTGATGATTTTGAATAGAATCGAGAGGTTGTGCATGGAGCCTCCGAGCGATTTCAAAAATTTTTCAAAAATTTTCATCTTTAGGATCCTCTTGTAAATAAATAAATTGATGATTTTGAATAGAATCGAGAGCTTGTGCATGGAGCCTCCGAGCGATTTCAAAAATTTTCATCTTTCGGATCCTCTTGTAAATAAATAAATTGATGATTTTGAATAGAATCGAGAGGTTGTGAATGGGGCCTCCGAGCGATTTCAAAAATTTTTCAAAAATTTTCATCTTTAGGATCCTCTTGTAAATAAATAAATTGATGATTTTGAATAGAATCGAGAGCTTGTGCATGGAGTCTCCGAGCGATTTCAAAAATTTTCATCTTTCGGATCCTCTTGTAAATAAATAAATTGATGATTTTGAATAGAATCGAGAGCTTGTGCATGGAGCTTCCGAGCGATTTCAAAAATTTTTCAAAAATTTTCATCTTTAGGATCCTCTTGTAAATAAATAAATTGATGATTTTGAATAGAATCGAGAGCTTGTGCATGGAGCCTCAGCGATTTCAAAAAAATTTCAAAAAATGTCATCTTTCGGATCCTCTTGTAAATAAATAAATTGATGATTTTGAATAGAATCGAGAGCTTGTGCATGGAGCCTCCGAGCGTTTTCAAAAATTTTCATCTTTCGGATCCTCTTGTAAATAAATAAATTGATGATTTTGAATAAAATCGAGAGGTTGTGCATGGAGCCTCCGAGCGATTTCAAAAATTTTTCAAAAATTTTCATCTTTAGGATCCTCTTGTAAATAAATAAATTGATGATTTTGAATAGAATCGAGAGCTTGTGCATGGAGCCTCCGAGCGATTTCAAAAATTTTCATCTTTCGGATCCTCTTGTAAATAAATAAATTGATGATTTTGAATAGAATCGAGAGGTTGTGAATGGGGCCTCCGAGCGATTTCAAAAATTTTTCAAAAATTTTCATCTTTAGGATCCTCTTGTAAATAAATAAATTGATGATTTTGAATAGAATCGAGAGCTTGTGCATGGAGCCTCTGAGCGATTTCAAAAATTTTTCAAAAATTTTCATCTTTCGGATCCTCTTGTAAATAAATAAATTGATGATTTTGAATAGAATCGAGAGCTTGTGCATGGAGCCTCCGAGCGATTTCAAAATTTTTTCTAAAACTTTCATCTTTCGGATCCTCTTGTAAATAAATAAATTGATGATTTTGAATAGAAGCGAGAGCTTGTGCATGGAGCCTCAGCGATTTCAAAAAAATTTCAAAAAATTTCATCTTTCGGATCCTCTTGTAAATAAATAAATTGATGATTTTGAATAGAATCGAGAGCTTGTGCGTGGAACCTCCGAGCGTTTTCAAAAATTTTCATCTTTCGGATCCTCTTGTAAATAAATAAATTGATGATTTTGAATAGAATCGAGAGGTTGTGCATGGAGCCTCCGAGCGATTTCAAAAATTTTTCAAAAATTTTCATCTTTAGGATCCTCTTGTAAATAAATAAATTGATGATTTTGAATAGAATCGAGAGCTTGTGCATGGAGCCTCCGAGCGATTTCAAAAATTTTCATCTTTCGGATCCTCTTGTAAATAAATAAATTGATGATTTTGAATAGAATCGAGAGGTTGTGAATGGGGCCTCCGAGCGATTTCAAAAATTTTTCAAAAATTTTCATCTTTAGGATCCTCTTGTAAATAAATAAATTGATGATTTTGAATAGAATCGAGAGCTTGTGCATGGAGTCTCCGAGCGATTTCAAAAATTTTCATCTTTCGGATCCTCTTGTAAATAAATAAATTGATGATTTTGAATAGAATCGAGAGCTTGTGCATGGAGCTTCCGAGCGATTTCAAAAATTTTTCAAAAATTTTCATCTTTAGGATCCTCTTGTAAATAAATAAATTGATGATTTTGAATAGAATCGAGAGCTTGTGCATGGAGCCTCAGCGATTTCAAAAAAATTTCAAAAAATGTCATCTTTCGGATCCTCTTGTAAATAAATAAATTGATGATTTTGAATAGAATCGAGAGCTTGTGCATGGAGCCTCCGAGCGTTTTCAAAAATTTTCATCTTTCGGATCCTCTTGTAAATAAATAAATTGATGATTTTGAATAAAATCGAGAGGTTGTGCATGGAGCCTCCGAGCGATTTCAAAAATTTTTCAAAAATTTTCATCTTTAGGATCCTCTTGTAAATAAATAAATTGATGATTTTGAATAGAATCGAGAGCTTGTGCATGGAGTCTCCGAGCGATTTCAAAAATTTTTATCGCTCGGATCCTCTTGTAAATAAATAAATTGATGATTTTGAATAGAATCGAGAGCTTGTGCATGGAGCCTCAGCAATTTCAAAAAAATTTCAAAAAATTTCATCTTTCGGATCCTCTTGTAAATAAATAAATTGATGATTTTGAATAGAATCGAGAGCTTGTGCATGGAGCCTCCGAGCGATTTCAACATTTTTTCAAAAATATTCATCTCTCGGATCCTCTTGTAAATAAATAAATTAATGATTTTGAATAGAATCGAGAGCTTGTGCATGAAGCCTCTGAGCGATTTCAAAAAAATTTCAAAAATTTTCATCTTTCGGATCCTCTTGTAAATAAATAAATTGATGATTTTGAATAGAATCGAGAGGTTGTGCATGGAGCCTCCGAGCGATTTCAAAAAATTTTCAAAAATTTTAATCTTTCGGATCCTTTTGTAAATAAATAAATTGATGATTTTCAATAGAATCGAGAGCTTGTGCATGGAGCCTCTGAGCGATTTCAAATTTTTTTCAAAAATTTTCATCTTTCGGATCCTCTTGTAAATAAATAAATTGATGATTTTGAATAGAATCGAGAGCTTGTGCATGGAACCTCCGAGCGTTTTCAAAAATTTTCATCTTTCGGATCCTCTTGTAAATAAATAAATTGATGATTTTGAATAGAATCGAGAGGTTGTGCATGGAGCCTCCGAGCGATTTCAAAAATTTTTCAAAAATTTTCATCTTTAGGATCCTCTTGTAAATAAATAAATTGATGATTTTGAATAGAATCGAGAGCTTGTGCATGGAGCCTCCGAGCGATTTCAAAATTTTTTCAAAAATTTTCATCTTTCGGATCCTCTTGTAAATAAATAAATTGATGATTTTGAATAGAATCGAGAGCTTGTGCATGAAGACCCCGAGCGATTTCAAAAATTTTTCAAAAATTTTCATCCCTAAGATCCTCTTGTAAATAAATAAATTGATGATTTTGAATAGAATTGAGAGCTTGTGCATGGAGTCTCCGAGCGATTTCAAAAATTTTCATCTTTCGGATCCTCTTGTAAATAAATAAATTGACGATTTTGAATAGAATCGAGAGCTTGTGCATGGAGCCTCCGAGCGATTTCAAAATTTTTTCTAAAACTTTCATCCTTCGGATCCTCTTGTAAATAAATAAATTGATGGTTTTGAATAGAATCGAGAGCTTGTGCATGGAGCCTCAGCAATTTCAAAAAAATTTCAAAAAATTTCATCTTTCGGATCCTCTTGTAAATAAATAAATTGATGATTTTGAATAGAATCGAGAGCTAGTGCATGGAGCCTCCGAGCGATTTCAACATTTTTTCAAAAATATTCATCTCTCGGTTCCTCTTGTAAATAAATAAATTAATGATTTTGAATAGAATCGAGAGCTTGTGCATGGAGCCTCTGAGCGATTTCAAAAAAATTTCAAAAATTTTCATCATTCGGATCCTCTTGTAAATAAATAAATTGATGATTTTGAATAGAATCGAGAGCTTGTGCATGGAGCCTCTGAGCGATTTCAAAATTTTTTCAAAAATTTTCATCTTTCGGATCCTCTTGTAAATAAATAAATTGATGATTTTGAATAGTATCGAGAGCTTGTGCATGGAGCCTCCGAGCGATTTCAAAAATTTTTCAAACATTTTCATCTTTCGGATCCTCTTGTAAATAAATAAATTGATGATTTTGAATAGAATCGAGAGCTTGTGCATGGAGCCTCCGAGCGATTTCAAAATTTTTTCAAAAATTTTCATCTTTCGGATCCTCTTGTAAATAAATAAATTGATGATTTTGAATAGAATCGAGAGCTTGTGCATGGAGCCCCCGAGCGATTTCAAAAATTTTTCAAAAATTTTCATCTCTCGGATCCTCTTGTAAATAAATAAATTGATGATTTTGAATAGAATTGAGAGCTTGTGCATGGAGTCTCCGAGCGATTTCAAAAATTTTCATCTTTCGGATCCTCTTGTAAATAAATAAATTGATGATTTTGAATAGAATCGAGAGCTTGTGCATGGAGCTCCCGAGCGATTTCAAAATTTTTTCTAAAACTTTCATCTTTCGGATCCTCTTGTAAATAAATAAATTGATGATTTTGAATAGAATCGAGAGGTTGTGCATGGAGCTTCAGCGTTTTCAAAAAAATTTTAAAAAATTTCATCTTTCGGATCCTCTTGTAAATAAATAAATTGATGATTTTGAATAGAATCGAGAGCTTGTGCATGGAGCCTCCGAGCGATTTCAAAAATTTTCATCTTTCGGATCCTCTTGTAAATAAATAAATTGATGTTTTGAATAGAATCGAGAGCTTGTGCATGGAGCCCCCGAGCGATTTCAAAAATTTTTCAAAAATTTTCATCGCTCGGATCCTCTTGTAAATAAATAAATTGATGATTTTGAATAGAATTGAGAGCTTGTGCATGGAGTCTCCGAGCGATTTCAAAAATTTTCATCTTTCGGATCCTCTTGTAAATAAATAAATTGATGATTTTGAATAGAATCGAGAGCTTGTGCATGGAGCCTTCGAGCGATTTCAAAAAATTTTCTAAAACTTTCATCTTTCGGATCCTCTTGTAAATAAATAAATTGATGATTTTGAATAGAATCGAGAGCTTGTGCATGGAGCCTCAGCGATTTCAAAAAAATTTCAAAAAATTTCGTCTTTCGGATCCTCTTGTAAATAAATAAATTGATGATTTTGAATAGAATCGAGAGCTTGTACATGGAGCCTCCGAGCGATTTCAAAATTTTTTCAAAAATATTCATCTCTCGGATCCTCTTGTAAATAAATAAATTAATGATTTTGAATAGAATCGAGAGCTTGTGCATGGAGCCTCTGAGCGATTTAAAAAAATTTTCAATAATTTTCATCTTTCGGATCCTCTTGTAAATAAATAAATTGATGATTTTTAATAGAATCGAGAGCTTGTGCATGGAGCCTCTGAGCGATTTCAAAAATTTTTCAAAAATTTTCATCTTTCGGATCCTCTTGTAAATAAATAAATTGATGATTTTGAATAGAATCGAGAGCCTGTGCATGGAGCCTCCGAGCGATTTCCAAAATTTTTCAAACATTTTCATCTTTCGGATCCTCTTGTAAATAAATAAATTGATGAATTTGAATAGAATCGAGAGCTTGTGCATGGAGTCTCCGAGCGATTTCAAAAATTTTCATCTTTCGGATCCTCTTGTAAATAAATAAATTGTTGATTTTGAGTAGAATCGAGAGCTTGCGCATGGAGCCTCAGCGATTTCAAAAAAATTTCAAAAAATTTCATCTTTCGGATCCTCTTGTAAATAAATAAATTGATGATTTTGAATAGAATCGAGAGCTTGTGCATGGAGCCTCCGAGCGATTTCAAAAATTTTCAAAAATTTTCATCTTTCGGATCCTCTTGTAAATAAATAAATTGATGATTTTGAATAGAATCGAGAGGTTGTGCATGGAGCCTCCGAGCGATTTCAAAAATTTTTCGAAAATTTTCATCTTTCGGATCCTCTTGTAAATAAATAAATTGATGATTTTGAATAGAATCGAGAGCTTGTGCATGGAACCCCCGAGCGATTTCAAAAATTTTTCAAAAATTTTCATCTCTCGGATCCTCTTGTAAATAAATAAATTGATGATTTTGAATAGAATTGAGAGCTTGTGCATGGAGTCTCCGAGCGATTTCAAAAATTTTCATCTTCCGGATCGTCTTGTAAATAAATAAATTGATGATTTTGAATAGAATCGAGACCTTGTGCATGGAGCCTCCGAGCGATTTCAAAATTTTTTCTAAAACTTTCATCTTTCGGATCCTCTTGTAAATAAATAAATTGATGATTTTGAATAGAATCGAGAGCTTGTGCATGGAGCCTCAGCGATTTCAAAAAAATTTCAAAAAATTTCATCTTTCGGATCCTCTTGTAAGTAAATAAATTGATGATTTTGAATAGAATCGAGAGCTTGTGCATGGAGCCTCCGAGCGATTTCAAAATTTTTTCAAAAATATTCGTCTCTCGGATCCTCTTGTAAATAAATAAATTAATGACTTTGAATAGAATCGAGAGCTTGTGCATGGAGCCTCTGAGCGATTACAAAAATTTTTCAAAAATTTTCATCTTTCGGATCCTCTTGTAAATAAATAAATTGATGATTTTGAATAGAATCGAGAGCTTGTGCATGGAGCCCCCAAACGATTTCAAAATTTTTTAAAAATTTTCATCTCTCAGATCCTCTTGTAAATAAATAAATTATTGATTTTGAATAGAATTGAGAGCTTGTGCATGGAGTCTCCGAGCGATTTCAAAAATTTTCATCTTTCGGATCCTCTTGTAAATAAATAAATTGATGATTTTGAATAGAATCGAGAGCTTGTGCATGGAGCCTCCGAGCGATTTCAAAATTTTTTCTAAAACTTTCATCTTTCGGATCCTCTTGTAAATAAATAAATTGATGATTTTGAATAGAATCGAGAGCTTGTGCATGGAACCTCAGCGATTTCAAAAAAATTTCAAAAAATTTCATCTTTCGGATCCTCTTGTAAATAAATAAATTGATGATTTTGAATAGAATCGAGAGCTTGTGCATGGAGCCTCCGAGCGTTTTCAAAAATTTTCATCTCTAGGATCCTCTTGTAAATAAATAAATTGATGATTTTGAATAGAATCGATAGCTTGTGCATGGAGCCTCCGAGCGATTTCAAAAATTTTTCAAAAATTTTCATCTTTAGGATCCTCTTGTAAATAAATAAATTGATGATTTTGAATAGAATCGAGAGCTTGTGCATGGAGCCTCCGAGCGTTTTCAAAAATTTTCATCTTTCGGATCCTCTTGTAAATAAATAAATTGATGATTTTGAATAGAATCGAGAGGTTGTGCATGGAGCCTCCGAGCGATTTCAAAATTTTTTCAAAAATTTTCATCTTTCGGATCCTCTTGTAAATAAATAAATTGATGATTTTGAATAGAATCGAGAGCTTGTGCATGGAGCCTCCGAGCGATTTCAAATTTTTTTCTAAAACTTTCATCTTTCGGATCCTCTTGTAAATAAATAAATTGATGATTTTGAATAGAATCGAGAGCTTGTGCATGGAGCCTCAGCGATTTCAAAAAAAATTTCAAAAAATTTCATCTTTCGGATCCTCTTGTAAATAAATAAATTGATGATTTTGAATAGAATCGAGAGCTAGTGCATGGAGCCTCCGAGCGATTTCAACATTTTTTCAAAAATATTCATCTCTCGGATCCTCTTGTAAATAAATAAATTGATGATTTTGAATAGAATCGAGAGCTTGTGCATGGAGCCTCCGAGCGTTTTCAAAAATTTTCATCTTTCGGATCCTCTTGTAAATAAATAAATTGATGATTTTGAATAGAATCGAGAGCTTGTGCATGGAGCCCCCGAGCGATTTCAAAAATTTTTCAAAAATTTTCATCGCTCGGATCCTCTTGTAAATAAATAAATTGATGATTTTGAATAGAATTGAGAGCTTGTGCATGGAGTCTCCGAGCGATTTCAAAAATTTTCATCTTTCGGATCCTCTTGTAAATAAATAAATTGATGATTTTGAATAGAATCGAGAGCTTGTGCATGGAGCCTCCGAGCGATTTCAAAATTTTTTGTAAAACTTTCATCTTTCGGATCCTCTTGTAAATAAATAAATTGATGATTTTGAATAGAATCGAGAGCTTGTGCATAGAGCCTCAGCCATTTCAAAAAAATTTCAAAAAAATTCATCTTTCGGATCCTCTTGTAAATAAATAAATTGATGATTTTGAATAGAATCGAGAGCTTGTGCATGGAGCCTCCGAGCGATTTCAAAATTTTTTCAAAAATATTCATCTCTCGGATCCTCTTGTAAATAAATAAATTAATGATTTTGAATAGAATCGAGAGCTTGTGCATGGAGCCTCTGAGCGATTTCAAAAAATTTTCAAAAACTTTCATCTTTCGGATCCTCTTGTAAATAAATAAATTGATGATTTTTAATAGAGTCGAGAGCTTGTGCATGGAGCCTCTGAGCGATTTCAAAAATTTTTCAAAAATTTTCATCTTTCGGATCCTCTTGTAAATAAATAAATTGATGATTTTGAATAGAATCGAGAGCTTGTGCATGGAGCCTCCGAGCGATTTCCAAAATTTTTCAAACATTTTCATCTTTCGGATCCTCTTGTAAATAAATAAATTGATGATTTTGAATAGAATCGAGAGCTTGTGCATGGAGCCCCCGAGCGATTTCAAAAATTTTTAAAAAAATTTTCATCTCTCGGATCCTCTTGTAAATAAATAAATTGTTGATTTTGAATAGAATTGAGAGCTTGTGCATGGAGTCTCCGAGCGATTTCAAAAAATTTCATCTTTCGGATACTCTTGTAAATAAATAAATTGATGATTTTGAATAGAATCGAGAGCCTGTGCATGGAGCCTCAGCGATTTCAAAAAAATTTCAAAAAATTTGATCTTTCGGATCCTCTTGTAAATAAATAAATTGATGATTTTGAATAGAATCGAGAGCTTTTGCATGGAGCCTCCGAGCGTTTTCAAAAATTTTCATCTTTCGGATCCTCTTGTAAATAAATAAATTGATGATTTTGAATAGAATCGAGAGGTTGTGCATGGAGCCTCCGAGCGATTTCAAAAATTTTTCAAAAATTTTCATCTTTAGGATCCTCTTGTAAATAAATAAATTGATGATTTTGAAAAGAATCGAAGGGTGTGCATGGAGCCTCCGAGCGATTTAAAAAAATTTTCAAAAATTTTAATCTTTCGGATCCTCTTGTAAATAAATAAATTGATGATTTTCAATAGAATCGAGAGCTTGTGCATGGAGCCTCTGAGCGATTTCAAAATTTTTTCAAAAATTTGCATCTTTCGGATCCTCTTGTAAATAAATAAATTGTTGATTTTGAATAGAATCGAGAGCTTGTTCATGGAGCGTCCGAGCGTTTTCAAAAATTTTCATCTTTCGGATCCTCTTGTAAATAAATAAATTGATGATTTTGAATAGAATCGAGAGGTTGTGCATGGAGCCTCCGAGCGATTACAAAAATTTTTCAAAAATTTTCATCTTTAGGATCCTCTTGTAAATAAATAAATTGATGATTTTGAATAGAATCGAGCGCTTGTGCATGGAGCCTCCGAGCGATTTCAAAAATTTTTCAAAAATTTTCATCTTTCGGATCCTCTTGTAAATAAATAAATTGATGATTTTGAATAGAATCGAGAGCTTGTGCATAGAACCCCCGAGCGATTTCAAAAATTTTTCAAAAATTTTCATCTCTCGGATCCTCTTGTAAATAAATAAATTGATGATTTTGAATAGAATTGAGAGCTTGTGCATGGAGTCTCCGAGCGATTTCAAAAATTTTCATCTTTCGGATCCTCTTGTAAATAAATAAATTGATGATTTTGAATAGAATCGAGACCTTGTGCATGGAGCCTCCGAGCGATTTCAAAATTTTTTCTAAAACTTTCATCTTTCGGATCCTCTTGTTAATAAATAAATTGATGATTTTGAATAGAATCGAGAGCTTGTGCATGGAGCCTCAGCGATTTCAAAAAAATTTCAAAAAATTTCATCTTTCGGATCCTCTTGTAAATAAATAAATTGATGATTTTGAATAGAATCGAGACCTTGTGCATGGAGCCTCCGAGCGATTTCCAAAATTTTTCAAACATTTTCATCTTTCGGATCCTCTTGTTAATAAATAAATTGATGATTTTGAATAGAATCGAGAGCTTGTGCATGGAGCCTCCGAGCGATTTCAAAATTTTTTCAAAAATTTTCATCTTTCGGATCCTCTTGTAAATAAATAAATTGATGATTTTGAATAGAATCGAGAGCTTGTGCATGGAGCGTCCGAGCGTTTTCAAAAATTTTCATCTTTCGGATCCTCTTGTAAATAAATAAATTAATGATTTTGAATAGAATCGAGAGCTTGTGCATGGAGCCTCTGAGCGATTTCAAAAAATTTTCAAAAATTTTCATCTTTCGGATCCTCTTGTAAATAAATAAATTGATGATTTTGAATAGAATCGAGAACTTGTGCATGGAGCCTCTGAGCGATTTCAAAATTTTTTCAAAAATTTTCATCTTTCGGATCCTCTTGTAAATAAATAAATTGATGATTTTGAATAGAATTGAGAGCTTGTGCATGGAGTCTCCGAGCGATTTCAAAAATTTTCATCTTTCGGATCCTCTTGTAAATAAATAAATTGATGATTTTGAATAGAATCGAGACCTTGTGCATGGAGCCTCCGAGCGATTTCAAAAATTTTTCTAAAACTTTCATCTTTCGGATCCTCTTGTAAATAAATACATTGATGATTTTGAATAGAATCGAGAGCTTGTGCATGGAGCCTCAGCGATTTCAAAAAAATTTCAAAAAAATTCATCTTTCGGATCCTCTTGTAAATAAATAAATTGATGATTTTGAATAGAATCGAGAGCTTGTGCATGGAGCCTCCGAGCGTTTTCAAAATTTTTTCTAAAACTTTCATCT
Organism: Oxycera nigricornis; assembly: GCA_963942545.1. Lineage (NCBI taxonomy): Eukaryota > Metazoa > Arthropoda > Insecta > Diptera > Stratiomyidae > Oxycera > Oxycera nigricornis. The sequence goes on along the minus strand of OZ012664.1, from coordinate 14,862,952 downwards.
TTCGGATCCTCTTGTAAATAAATAAATTGATGATTTTGAATAGAATCGAGAGCTTGTGCATGGAGCCTCAGCGATTTCAAAAAAATTTCAAAAAAATTCATCTTTCGGATCCTCTTGTAAATAAATAAATTGATGATTTTGAATAGAATCGAGAGCTTGTGCATGGAGCCTCCAAGCGTTTTCAAAAATTTTCATCTTTCGGATCCTCTTGTAAATAAATAAATTAATGATTTTGAATAGAATCGAGAGCTTGTGCATGGAGCCTCTGAGCGATTTCAAAAAATTTTCAAAAATTTTCATCTTTCGGATCCTCTTGTAAATAAATAAATTGATGATTTTGAATAGAATCGAGAGCTTGTGCATGGAGCCTCCGAGCGATTTCAAAATTTTTCAAACATTTTCATCTTTCGGATCCTCTTGTAAATAAATAAATTGAAAGATTGAATAGAATCGAGAGCTTGTGCATGGAGCCTCCGAGCGATTTCAAAAATTTTTCTTAAATTTTCATCTTTCGGATCCTCTTGTAAATAAATAAATTTATGATTTTGAATAGAATCGAGAGCTTGTGCATGGAGCTCCCGAGCGATTTCAAAAAAATTTTAACAGTTTTCATCTCTCGGATCCTCTTGTAAATAAATAAATTGATGATTTTGAATAGAATTGAGAGCTTGTGCAGGGAGTCTCCGAGCGATTTCAAAAATTTCCATCTTTCGGATCCTCTTGTAAATAAATAAATTGATGATTTTGAATAGAATCGAGAGCTTGTGCATCGAGCCTCCGAGCGATTTCAAAATTTTTTCTAAAACTTTCATCTTTCGGATCCTCTTGTAAATAAATAAATTGATGATTTTGAATAGAATCGAGAGCTTGTGCATGGAGCCTCAGCGATTTCAAAAAAATTTCAAAAAATTTCATCTTTCGGATCCTCTTGTAAATAAATAAATTGATGATTTTGAATAGAATCGAGACCTTGTGCATGGAGCCTCCGAGCGTTTTCAAAAATTTTCATCTTTCGGATCCTCTTGTAAATAAATAAATTGATGATTTTGAATAGAATCGAGAGCTTGTGCATGGAGCCTCCGAGCGATTTCAAAATTTTTTCAAAAATTTTCATCTTTAGGATCCTCTTGTAAATAAATAAATTGATGATTTTGAATAGAATCGAGAGCTTGTGCATGGAGCCTCCGAGCGTTTTCAAAAATTTTCATCTTTTGGATCCTCTTGTAAATAAATAAATTGATGATTTTGAATAGAATCGAGAGGTTGTGCATGGAGCCTCCGAGCGATTTCAAAATTTTTTCAAAAATTTTCATCTTTCGGATCCTCTTGTAAATAAATAAATTGATGATTTTGAATAGAATCGAGAGCTTGTGCATGGAGCCTCCGAGCGATTTCAAAATTTTTTCTAAAACTTTCATCTTTCGGATCCTCTTGTAATTAAATAAACTGATGATTTTGAATAGAATCGAGAGCTTGTGCATGGAGCCTCAGCGATTTCAAAAAAATTTCAAAAAATTTCATCTTTCGGATCCTCTTGTAAATAAATAAATTGATGATTTTGAATAGAATCGAGAGCTAGTGCATGGAGCCTCCGAGCTATTTCAACATTTTTTCAAAAATATTCATCTCTCGGATCCTCTTGTAAATAAATAAATTAATGATTTTGAATAGAATCGAGAGCTTGTGCAGGGAGCCTCTGAGCGATTTCAAAAAATTTTCTAAAATTTTCATCTTTCGGATCCTCTTGTAAATAAATAAATTGATGATTTTGAATAGAATCGAGAGCTTGTGCATGGAGCCTCCGAGCGATTTCCAAATTTTTTTCTTAAACTTCCATCTTTCGGATCCTCTTGTAAATAAATAAATTGATGATTTTGAATAGAATCGAGAGCTTGTGCATGGAGCCTCAGCGATTTCAATTTTTTTTTAAAAAATAACATCTTTCGGATCCTCTTGTAAATAAATAAATTGATGATTTTGAATAGAATCGAGAGCTTGTGCAGGGAGCCTCTGAGCGATTTCAAAAAATTTTCTAAAATTTTCATCTTTCGGATCCTCTTGTAAATAAATAAATTGATGATTTTGAATAGAATCGAGAGCTTGTGCATGGAGCCTCCGAGCGATTTCCAAATTTTTTTCTTAAACTTCCATCTTTCGGATCCTCTTGTAAATAAATAAATTGATGATTTTGAATAGAATCGAGAGCTTGTGCATGGAGCCTCAGCGATTTCAATTTTTTTTTAAAAAATAACATCTTTCGGATCCTCTTGTAAATAAATAAATTGATGATTTTGAATAGAATCGAGAGCTTGTGCATAGAGCCTCCGAGCGTTTTCAAAAATTTTCATCTTTCGGATCCTCTTGTAAATAAATAAATTGATGATTTTGAATAGAATCGAGAGCTTGTGCATGGAGCCCCCGAGCGATTTCAAAAATTTTTCAAAAATTTTCGTCGCTCGGATCCTCTTGTAAATAAATAAATTGATGATTTTGAATAGAATTGAGAGCTTGTGCATGGAGTCTCCGAGCGATTTCAAAAATTTTCATCTTTCGGATCCTCTTGTAAATAAATAAATTTATGATTTTGAATAGAATCGAGAGCTTGTGCATGGAGCCTCCGAGCGATTTCAAAATTTTTTCTAAAACTTTCATCTTTCGGATCCTCTTGTAAATAAATAAATTGATGATTTTGAATAGAATCGAGAGCTTGTGCATGGAGCCTCAGCGATTACAAAAAAATTTCAAAAAATTTCATCTTTCGGATCCTCTTGTAAATAAATAAATTGATGATTTTGAATAGAATCGAGAGCTTGTGCATGGAGCCTCCGAGCGATTTCAAAATTTTTTCAAAAATATTCGTCTCTCGGATCCTCTTGTAAATAAATAAATTATTGATTTTGAATAGAATCGAGAGCTTGTGCATGGAGCCTCTGAGCGATTCCAAAAAATTTTCAAAAATTTTCATCTTTCGGATCCTCTTGTAAATAAATAAATTGATGATTTTGAAAAGAATCGAGAGCTTGTGCATGAGGCCTCTGAGCGATTTCAAAAATTTTTCAAAAATTTTCATCTTTCGGATCCTCTTGTAAATAAATAAATTGATGATTTTGAATAGAATCGAGAGCTTGTGCATGGAGCCTCCGAGCGATTTCCAAAATTTTTCAAACATTTTCATCTTTCGGATCCTCTTGTAAATAAATAAATTGATGATTTTGAATAGAATCGAGAGCTTGTGCATGGAGCCTCCGAGCGATTTCAAAATTTTTTCAAAAATTTTCATCTTTCGGATCCTCTTGTAAATAAATAAATTGATGATTTTGAATATAATCGAGAGCTTGTGCATGGAGCCCCCGAGCGATTTCAAAAATTTTTCAAAAATTTTCATCTTTCGGATCCTCTTGTAAATAAATAAATTGATGATTTTGAATAGAATTGAGAGCTTGTGCATGGAGTCTCCGAGCGATTTCAAAAATTTTCATCTTTCGGATCCTCTTGTAAATAAATAAATTGATGATTTTGAATAGAATTGAGAGCTTGTGCAAGGAGCCTCCGAGCGATTTCAAATTTTTTTCTAAAACTTTCATCTTTCGGATCCTCTTGTAAATAAATAAATTGATGATTTTGAATAGAATCGAGAGCTTGTGCATAGAACCCCGAGCGATTTCAAAAATTTTTCAAAAATTTTCATCTCTCGGATCCTCTTGTAAATAAATAAATTGATGATTTTGAATAGAATTGAGAGCTTGTGCATGGAGTCTCCGAGCGATTTCAAAAATTTTCATCTTTCGGATCCTCTTGTAAATAAATAAATTGATGATTTTGAATAGAATCGAGAGCTTGTGCATGGAGCCTCCGAGCGATTTTAAAATTTTTTCTAAAACTTTCATCTCTCGGATCCTCTTGTAAATAAATAAATTGATGATTTTGAATAGAATCGAGAGCTTGTGCATGGAGCCTCCGAGCGATTTCAAATTTTTTTCTAAAACTTTCATCTTTCGGATCCTCTTGTAAATAAATAAATTGATGATTTTGAATAGAATCGAGAGCTAGTGCATGGAGCCTCAGCGATTTAAAAAAAATTTCAAAAAATTTCATCTTTCGGATCCTCTTGTAAATAAATAAATTGATGATTTTGAATAGAATCGAGAGCTTGTGCATGGAGCCTCCGAGCGATTCCAAAAAATTTTCAAAAATTTTAATCTTTCGGATCCTCTTGTAAATAAATAAATTGATGATTTTGAATAGAATAGAGAGCTTGTGCATGGAGCCTCCGAGCGTTTTCAAAAATTTTCATCTTTTGGATCCTCTTGTAAATAAATAAATTGATGATTTTGAATAGAATCGAGAGTTTGTGCATGGAGCCTCCGAGCGATTTCAAAAATTTTTCAAAAATTTTCATCTTTAGGATCCTCTTGTAAATAAATAAATTGATGATTTTGAATAGAATCGAGAGCTTGTGCATGGAGCCTCCGAGCGATTTCAAAATTTTTTCAAAAATTTTCATCTTTCGGATCCTCTTGTAAATAAATAAATTGATGATTTTGAATAGAATCGAGAGCTTGTGCATGGAACCCCCGAGCGATTTCAAAAATTTTTCAAAAATTTTCATCTCTCGGATCCTCTTGTAAATAAATAAATTGATGATTTTGAATAGAATTGAGAGCTTGTGCATGGAGTCTCCGAGCGATTTCAAAAATTTTCATCTTTCGGATCCTCTTGTAAATAAATAAATTGATGATTTTGAATAGAATCGAGACCTTGTGCATGGAGCCTCCGAGCGATTTCAAAAATTTTTCTAAAACTTTCATCTTTCGGATCCTCTTGTAAATAAATAAATTGATGATTTTGAATAGAATCGAGAGCTTGTGCATGGAGCCTCAGCGATTTCAAAAAAATTTCAAAAAATTTCATCTTTCGGATCCTCTTGTAAATAAATAAATTGATGATTTTGAATAGAATCGAGAGCTTGTGCATGAAGCCTCCGAGCGATTTCAAAATTTTTTCAAAAATATTCGTCTCTCGGATCCTCTTCTAAATAAATAAATTAATGATTTTGAATAGAATCGAGAGCTTGTGCATGGAACCTCTGAGCGATTTCAAAAAATTTTCAAAAATTTTCATCTTTTGGATCCTCTTGTAAATAAATAAATTGATGATTTTGAATAGAATCGAGAACTTGTGCATGGAGCCTCTGAGCGATTTCAAAATTTTTTCAAAAATTTTCATCTTTCGGATCCTCTTGTAAATAAATAAATTGATGATTTTGAATAGAATCGAGAGCTTGTGCATGGAGCCTCCGAGCGATTTCAAAAATTTTTCAAACATTTTCATCTTTCGGATCCTCTTGTAAATAAATAAATTGATGATTTTGAATAGAATCGAGAGCTTGTGCATGGAGCCTCCGAGCGATTTCAAAATTTTTTCTAAAACTTTCATCTTTCGGATCCTCTTGTAAATAAATAAATTGATGATTTTGAATAGAATCGAGAGCTTGTGCATGGAGCCTCAGCGATTTCAAAAAAATTTCAAAAAAATTCATCTTTCGGATCCTCTTGTAAATAAATAAATTGATGATTTTGAATAGAATCGAGAGCTTGTGCATGGAGCCTCTGAGCGATTTCAAAAAATTTTCAAAAATTTTCATCTTTCGGATCCTCTTGTAAATAAATAAATTGATGATTTTGAATAGAATCGAGAACTTGTGCATGGAGCCTCTGAGCGATTTCAAAATTTTTTCAAAAATTTTCATCTTTCGGATCCTCTTGTAAATAAATAAATTGATGATTTTGAATAGAATTGAGAGCTTGTGCATGGAGCGTCCGAGCGTTTTCAAAAATTTTCATCTTTCGGATCCTCTTGTAAATAAATAAATTATTGATTTTGAATAGAATCGAGAGCTTGTGCATGGAGCCTCTGAGCGATTTCAAAAAATTTTCAAAAATTTTCATCTTTCGGATCCTCTTGTAAATAAATAAATTGATGATTTTGAATAGAATCGAGAACTTGTGCATGGAGCCTCTGAGCGATTTCAAAATTTTTTCAAAAATTTTCATCTTTCGGATCCTCTTGTAAATAAATAAATTGATGATTTTGAATAGAATTGAGAGCTTGTGCATGGAGTCTCCGAGCGATTTCAAAAATTTTCATCTTTCGGATCCTCTTGTAAATAAATAAATTGATGATTTTGAATAGAATCGAGACCTTGTGCATGGAGCCTCCGAGCGATTTCAAAAATTTTTCTAAAACTTTCATCTTTCGGATCCTCTTGTAAATAAATAAATTGATGATTTTGAATAGAATCGAGAGCTTGTGCATGGAGCCTCAGCGATTTCAAAAAAATTTCAAAAAAATTCATCTTTCAGATCCTCTTGTAAATAAATAAATTGATGATTTTGAATAGAATCGAGAGCTTGTGCATGGAGCCTCAGCGATTTCAAAAAAATTTCAAAAAAATTCATCTTTCGGATCCTCTTGTAAATAAATAAATTGATGATTTTGAATAGAATCGAGAGCTTGTGCATGGAGCCTCCAAGCGTTTTCAAAAATTTTCATCTTTCGGATCCTCTTGTAAATAAATAAATTAATGATTTTGAATAGAATCGAGAGCTTGTGCATGGAGCCTCTGAGCGATTTCAAAAAATTTTCAAAAATTTTCATCCTTCGGATCCTCTTGTAAATAAATAAATTGATGATTTTGAATAGAATCGAGAGCTTGTGCATGGAGCCTCCGAGCGATTTCAAAATTTTTCAAACATTTTCATCTTTCGGATCCTCTTGTAAATAAATAAATTGAAAGATTGAATAGAATCGAGAGCTTGTGCATGGAGCCTCCGAGCGATTTCAAAAATTTTTCTTAAATTTTCATCTTTCGGATCCTCTTGTAAATAAATAAATTTATGATTTTGAATAGAATCGAGAGGTTGTGCATGGAGCTCCCGAGCGATTTCAAAAAAATTTTAACAATTTTCATCTCTCGGATCCTCTTGTAAATAAATAAATTGATGATTTTGAATAGAATTGAGAGCTTGTGCATGGAGTCTCCGAGCGATTTCAAAAATTTCCATCTTTCGGATCCTCTTGTAAATAAATAAATTGATGATTTTGAATAGAATCGAGAGCTTATGCATCGAGCCTCCGAGCGATTTCAAAATTTTTTCTAAAACTTTCATCTTTCGGATCCTCTTGTAAATAAATAAATTGATGATTTTGAATAGAATCGAGAGCTTGTGCATGGAGCCTCAGCGATTTCAAAAAAATTTCAAAAAATTTGATCTTTCGGATCCTCTTGTAAATAAATAAATTGATGATTTTGAATAGAATCGAGACCTTGTGCATGGAGCCTCCGAGCGTTTTCAAAAATTTTCATCTTTCGGATCCTCTTGTAAATAAATAAATTGATGATTTTGAATAAAATCGAGAGCTTGTGCATGGAGCCTCCGAGCGATTTCAAAATTTTTTCAAAAATTTTCATCTTTAGGATCCTCTTGTAAATAAATAAATTGATGATTTTGAATAGAATCGAGAGCTTGTGCATGGAGCCTCCGAGCGTTTTCAAAAATTTTCATCTTTTGGATCCTCTTGTAAATAAATAAATTGATGATTTTGAATAGAATCGAGAGGTTGTGCATGGAGCCTCCGAGCGATTTCAAAATTTTTTCAAAAATTTTCATCTTTCGGATCCTCTTGTAAATAAATAAATTGATGATTTTGAATAGAATCGAGAGCTTGTGCATGGAGCCTCCGAGCGATTTCAAAATTTTTTCTAAAACTTTCATCTTTCGGATCCTCTTGTAATTAAATAAACTGATGATTTTGAATAGAATCGAGAGCTTGTGCATGGAGCCTCAGCGATTTCAAAAAAATTTCAAAAAATTTCATCTTTCGGATCCTCTTGTAAATAAATAAATTGATGATTTTGAATAGAATCGAGAGCTAGTGCATGGAGCCTCCGAGCTATTTCAACATTTTTTCAAAAATATTCATCTCTCGGATCCTCTTGTAAATAAATAAATTAATGATTTTGAATAGAATCGAGAGCTTGTGCAGGGAGCCTCTGAGCGATTTCAAAAAATTTTCAAAAATTTTCATCTTTCGGATCCTCTTGTAAATAAATAAATTGATGATTTTGAATAGAATCGAGAGCTTGTGCATGGAGCCTCCGAGCGATTTCCAAATTTTTTTCTAAAACTTCCATCTTTCGGATCCTCTTGTAAATAAATAAATTGATGATTTTGAATAGAATCGAGAGCTTGTGCATGGAGCCTCAGCGATTTCAATTTTTTTTAAAAAAATAACATCTTTCGGATCCTCTTGTAAATAAATAAATTGATGATTTTGAATAGAATCGAGAGCTTGTGCATAGAGCCTCCGAGCGTTTTCAAAAATTTTCATCTTTCGGATCCTCTTGTAAATAAATAAATTGATGATTTTGAATAGAATCGAGAGCTTGTGCATGGAGCCCCCGAGCGATTTCAAAAATTTTTCAAAAATTTTCGTCGCTCGGATCCTCTTGTAAATAAATAAATTGATGATTTTGAATAGAATTGAGAGCTTGTGCATGGAGTCTCCGAGCGATTTCAAAAATTTTCATCTTTCGGATCCTCTTGTAAATAAATAAATTTATGATTTTGAATAGAATCGAGAGCTTGTGCATGGAGCCTCCGAGCGATTTCAAAATTTTTTCTAAAACTTTCATCTTTCGGATCCTCTTGTAAATAAATAAATTGATGATTTTGAATAGAATCGAGAGCTTGTGCATGGAGCCTCAGCGATTACAAAAAAATTTCCAAAAATTTCATCTTTCGGATCCTCTTGTAAATAAATAAATTGATGATTTTGAATAGAATCGAGAGCTTGTGCATGGAGCCTCCGAGCGATTTCAAAATTTTTTCAAAAATATTCGTCTCTCGGATCCTCTTGTAAATAAATAAATTAATGATTTTGAATAGAATCGAGAGCTTGTTCATGGAGCCTCTGAGCGATTCCAAAAAATTTTCAAAAATTTTCATCTTTCGGATCCTCTTGTAAATAAATAAATTGATGATTTTGAATAGAATCGAGAGCTTGCGCATGAGGCCTCTGAGCGATTTCAAAAATTTTTCAAAAATTTTCATCTTTCGGATCCTCTTGTAAATAAATAAATTGATGATTTTGAATAGAATCGAGAGCTTGTGCATAGAGCCTCCGAGCGATTTCCAAAATTTTTCAAACATTTTCATCTTTCGGATCCTCTTTTAAATAAATAAATTGATGATTTTGAATAGAATCGAGAGCTTGTGCATGGAGCCTCCGAGCGATTTCAAAATTTTTTCAAAAATTTTCATCTTTCGGATCCTCTTGTAAATAAATAAATTGATGATTTTGAATATAATCGAGAGCTTGTGCATGGAGCCCCCGAGCGATTTCAAAAATTTTTCAAAAATTTTCATCTCTCGGATCCTCTTGTAAATAAATAAATTGATGATTTTGAATAGAATTGAGAGCTTGTGCATGGAGTCTCCGAGCGATTTCAAAAATTTTCATCTTTCGGATCCTCTTGTAAATAAATAAATTGATGATTTTGAATAGAATTGAGAGCTTGTGCAAGGAGCCTCCGAGCGATTTCAAATTTTTTTCTAAAACTTTCATCTTTCGGATCCTCTTGTAAATAAATAAATTGATGATTTTGAATAGAATCGAGAGCTTGTGCATAGAACCCCGAGCGATTTCAAAAATTTTTCAAAAATTTTCATCTCTCGGATCCTCTTGTAAATAAATAAATTGATGATTTTGAATAGAATTGAGAGCTTGTGCATGGAATCTCCGAGCGATTTCAAAAATTTTCATCTTTCGGATCCTCTTGTAAATAAATAAATTGATGATTTTGAATAGAATCGAGAGCTTGTGCATGGAGCCTCCGAGCGATTTCAAAAATTTTTCTAAAACTTTCATCTCTCGGATCCTCTTGTAAATAAATAAATTGATGATTTTGAATAGAATCGAGAGCTTGTGCATGGAGCCTAAGAGCGATTTCAAATTTTTTTCTAAAACTTTCATCTTTCGGATCCTCTTGTAAATAAATAAATTGATGATTTTGAATAGAATCGAGAGCTAGTGCATGGAGCCTCAGCGATTTAAAAAAAATTTCAAAAAATTTCATCTTTCGGATCCTCTTGTAAATAAATAAATTGATGATTTTGAATAGAATCGAGAGCTTGTGCATGGAGCCTCCGAGCGATTTCAAAAAATTTTCAAAAATTTTAATCTTTCGGATCCTCTTGTAAATAAATAAATTGATGATTTTGAATAGAATCGAGAGCTTGTGCATGGAGCCTCCGAGCGTTTTCAAAAATTTTCATCTTTCGGATCCTCTTGTAAATAAATAAATTGATGATTTTGAATAGAATCGAGAGGTTGTGCATGGAGCCTCCGAGCGATTTCAAAAATTTTTCAAAAATTTTCATCTTTAGGATCCTCTTGTAAATAAATAAATTGATGATTTTGAATAGAATCGAGAGCTTGTGCATGGAGCCTCCGAGCGATTTCAAATTTTTTTCAAAAATTTTCATCTTTCGGATCCTCTTGTAAATAAATAAATTGATGATTTTGAATAGAATCGAGAGCTTGTGCATGGAACCCCCGAGCGATTTCAAAAATTTTTCAAAAATTTTCATCTCTCGGATCCTCTTGTAAATAAATAAATTGATGATTTTGAATAGAATTGAGAGCTTGTGCATGGAGTCTCCGAGCGATTTCAAAAATTTTCATCTTTCGGATCCTCTTGTAAATAAATAAATTGATGATTTTGAATAGAATCGAGACCTTGTGCATGGAGCCTCCGAGCGATTTCAAAAATTTTTCTAAAACTTTCATCTTTCGGATCCTCTTGTAAATAAATAAATTGATGATTTTGAATAGAATCGAGAGCTTGTGCATGGAGCCTCAGCGATTTCAAAAAAATTTCAAAAAATTTCATCTTTCGGATCCTCTTGTAAATAAATAAATTGATGATTTTGAATAGAATCGAGAGCTTGTGCATGAAGCCTCCGAGCGATTTCAAAATTTTTTCAAAAATATTCGTCTCTCGGATCCTCTTCTAAATAAATAAATTAATGATTTTGAATAGAATCGAGAGCTTGTGCATGGAACCTCTGAGCGATTTCAAAAAATTTTCAAAAATTTTCATCTTTTGGATCCTCTTGTAAATAAATAAATTGATGATTTTGAATAGAATCGAGAACTTGTGCATGGAGCCTCTGAGCGATTTCAAAATTTTTTCAAAAATTTTCATCTTTCGGATCCTCTTGTAAATAAATAAATTGATGATTTTGAATAGAATCGAGAGCTTGTGCATGGAGCCTCCGAGCGATTTCAAAAATTTTTCAAACATTTTCATCTTTCGGATCCTCTTGTAAATAAATAAATTGATGATTTTGAATAGAATCGAGAGCTTGTGCATGGAGCCTCCGAGCGATTTCAAAATTTTTTCAAAATTTTTCATCTTTCGGATCCTCTTGTAAATAAATAAATTGATGATTTTGAATAGAATCGAGAGCTTGTGCATGGAGCCTCCGAGCGATTTCCAAAATTTTTCAAACATTTTCATCTTTCGGATCCTCTTGTAAATAAATAAATTGATGATTTTGAATAGAATCGAGAGCTTGTGCATGGAGCCTCCGAGCGATTTCAAAATTTTTTCAAAAATTTTCATCTTTCGGATCCTCTTGTAAATAAATAAATTGATGATTTTGAATATAATCGAGAGCTTGTGCATGGAGCCCCCGAGCGATTTCAAAAATTTTTCAAAAATTTTCATCTCTCGGATCCTCTTGTAAATAAATAAATTGATGATTTTGAATAGAATTGAGAGCTTGTGCATGGAGTCTCCGAGCGATTTCAAAAATTTTCATCTTTCGGATCCTCTTGTAAATAAATAAATTGATGATTTTGAATAGAATTGAGAGCTTGTGCAAGGAGCCTCCGAGCGATTTCAAATTTTTTTCTAAAACTTTCATCTTTCGGATCCTCTTGTAAATAAATAAATTGATGATTTTGAATAGAATCGAGAGCTTGTGCATAGAACCCCGAGCGATTTCAAAAATTTTTCAAAATTTTCATCTCTCGGATCCTCTTGTAAATAAATAAATTGATGATTTTGAATAGAATTGAGAGCTTGTGCATGGAGTCTCCGAGCGATTTCAAAAATTTTCATCTTTCGGATCCTCTTGTAAATAAATAAATTGATGATTTTGAATAGAATCGAGAGCTTGTGCATGGAGCCTCCGAGCGATTTCAAAAATTTTTCTAAAACTTTCATCTCTCGGATCCTCTTGTAAATAAATAAATTGATGATTTTGAATAGAATCGAGAGCTTGTGCATGGAGCCTCCGAGCGATTTCAAATTTTTTTCTAAAACTTTCATCTTTCGGATCCTCTTGTAAATAAATAAATTGATGATTTTGAATAGAATCGAGAGCTAGTGCATGGAGCCTCAGCGATTTAAAAAAAATTTCAAAAAATTTCATCTTTCGGATCCTCTTGTAAATAAATAAATTGATGATTTTGAATAGAATCGAGAGCTTGTGCATGGAGCCTCCGAGCGATTTCAAAAAATTTTCAAAAATTTTAATCTTTCGGATCCTCTTCTAAATAAATAAATTGATGATTTTGAATAGAATCGAGAGCTTGTGCATGGAGCCTCCGAGCGTTTTCAAAAATTTTCATCTTTCGGATCCTCTTGTAAATAAATAAATTGATGATTTTGAATAGAATCGAGAGGTTGTGCATGGAGCCTCCGAGCGATTTCAAAAATTTTTCAAAAATTTTCATCTTTAGGATCCTCTTGTAAATAAATAAATTGATGATTTTGAATAGAATCGAGAGCTTGTGCATGGAGCCTCCGAGCGATTTCAAAATTTTTTCAAAAATTTTCATCTTTCGGATCCTCTTGTAAATAAATAAATTGATGATTTTGAATAGAATCGAGAGCTTGTGCATGGAACCCCCGAGCGATTTCAAAAATTTTTCAAAAATTTTCATCTCTCGGATCCTCTTGTAAATAAATAAATTGATGATTTTGAATAGAATTGAGAGCTTGTGCATGGAGTCTCCGAGCGATTTCAAAAATTTTCATCTTTCGGATCCTCTTGTAAATAAATAAATTGATGATTTTGAATAGAATCGAGACCTTGTGCATGGAGCCTCCGAGCGATTTCAAAAATTTTTCTAAAACTTTCATCTTTCGGATCCTCTTGTAAATAAATAAATTGATGATTTTGAATAGAATCGAGAGCTTGTGCATGGAGCCTCAGCGATTTCAAAAAAAATTCAAAAAATTTCATCTTTCGGATCCTCTTGTAAATAAATAAATTGATGATTTTGAATAGAATCGAGAGCTTGTGCATGAAGCCTCCGAGCGATTTCAAAATTTTTTCAAAAATATTCGTCTCTCGGATCCTCTTCTAAATAAATAAATTAATGATTTTGAATAGAATCGAGAGCTTGTGCATGGAACCTCTGAGCGATTTCAAAAAATTTTCAAAAATTTTCATCTTTTGGATCCTCTTGTAAATAAATAAATTGATGATTTTGAATAGAATCGAGAACTTGTGCATGGAGCCTCTGAGCGATTTCAAAATTTTTTCAAAAATTTTCATCTTTCGGATCCTCTTGTAAATAAATAAATTGATGATTTTGAATAGAATCGAGAGCTTGTGCATGGAGCCTCCGAGCGATTTCAAAAATTTTTCAAACATTTTCATCTTTCGGATCCTCTTGTAAATAAATAAATTGATGATTTTGAATAGAATCGAGAGCTTGTGCATGGAGCCTCCGAGCGATTTCAAAATTTTTTCAAAATTTTTCATCTTTCGGATCCTCTTGTAAATAAATAAATTGATGATTTTGAATAGAATCGAGAGCTTGTGCATGGAGCCCCCGAGCGATTTCAAAAATTTTTCAAAAACTTTCATCTCTCGGATCCTCTTGTAAATAAATAAATTGATGATTTTGAATAGAATTGAGGGCTTGTGCATGGAGCCTCCGAGCGATTTCAAAAATTTTCATCTTTCGGATCCTCTTGTAAATAAATAAATTGATGATTTTGAATAGAATCGAGAGCTTTTGCTTGGAGCCTCCGAGCGATTTCAAAAATTTTTCTAAAACTTTCATCTCTCGGATCCTCTTGTAAATAAATAAATTGATGATTTTGAAAAGAATCGAGAGCTTGTGCATGGAGCCTCTGAGCGATTTCAAAAATTTTTCAAAAATTTTCATCTTTCGGATCCTCTTGTAAATAAATAAATTGATGATTTTGAATAGAATCGAGAGCTTGTGCATGGAGCCTCCGAGCGATTTCAAAATTTTTTCTAAAACTTTCATCTCTCGGATCCTCTTGTAAATAAATAAATTGATGATTTTGAAAAGAATAGAGAGCTTGTGCATGGAGCCTCTGATCGATTTCAAAAATTTTTCAAAAATTTTCATCTTTCGGATCCTCTTGTAAATAAATAAATTGATGATTTTGAATAGAATTGAGGGCTTGTGCATGGAGCCTCCGAGCGATTTCAAATATTTTCATCTCTCGGATCCTCTTGTAAATAAATAAATTGATGATTTTGAATAGAATTGAGAGCTTGTGCATGGAGTCTCCGAGCGATTTCAAAAATTTTCATCTTTCGGATCCTCTTGTAAATAAATAAATTGATGATTTTGAATAGAATCGAGAGGTTGTGCATGGAGCCTCGGAGCGATTTCAAAATTTTTTAAAAAATTCCATCTTTCGGATCCTCTTGTAAATAAATAAATTGATGATTTTGAATAGAATAGAGAGCTTGTGCATGGAGCCTCCGAGCGTTTTCAAAAATTTTCATCTTGCGGATCCTCTTGTAAATAAATAAATTGATGATTTTGAATAGAATCGAGAGCTTGTGCATGGAGCCCCCGAGCGATTTCAAAAATTTTTCAAAAATTTTCATCTTTCGGATCCTCTTGTAAATAAATAAATTGATGATTTTGAATAGAATCGAGAGCTTGTGCATGGAGCCCTCGAGCGATTTCAAAAATTTTTCAAAAATTTTCATCTCTCGGATCCTCTTGTAAATAAATAAATTGATGATTTTGAATAGAATTGAGGGCTTGTGCATGGAGCCTCCGAGCGATTTCAAAAATTTTCATCTTTCGGATCCTCTTGTAAATAAATAAATTGATGATTTTGAATAGAATCGAGAGCTTGTGCATGGAGCCTCCGAGCGATTTCAAAATTTTTTCTAAAACTTTCATCTCTCGGATCCTCTTGTAAATAAATAAATTGATGATTTTGAAAAGAATCGAGAGCTTGTGCATGGAGCCTCTGAGCGATTTCAAAAATTTTTCAAAAATTTTCATCTTTCGGAACCTCTTGTAAATAAATAAATTGATGATTTTGAATAACATCGAGAGCTTGTGCATGGAGCCTCCGAGCGATTTCAAAAATTTTGCTAAAACTTTCATCTCTCGGATCCTCTTGTAAATAAATAAATTGATGATTTTGAAAAGAATCGAGAGCTTGTGCATGGAGCCTCTGAGCGATTTCAAAAATTTTTCAAAAATTTTCATCTTTCGGATCCTCTTGTAAATAAATAAATTGATGATTTTGAATAGAATCGAGAGGTTGTGCATGGAGCCTCGGAGCGATTTCAAAATTTTTTAAAAAATTTCATCTTTCGGATCCTCTTGTAAATAAATAAATTGATGATTTTGAATAGAATCGAGAGCTTGTGCATGGAGCCTCCGAGCGTTTCCAAAAATTTTCATCTTTCGGATCCTCTTGTAAATAAATAAATTGATGATTTTGAATAGAATCGAGAGCTTGTGCATGGAGCCCCCGAGCGATTTCAAAAATTTTTCAAAAATTTTCATCTTTCGGATCCTCTTGTAAATAAATAAATTGATGATTTTGAATAGAATCGAGAGCTTGTGCATGGAGCCCCCGAGCGATTTCAAAAATTTTTCAAAAATTTTCATCTCTCGGATCCTCTTGTAAATAAATAAATTGATGATTTTGAATAGAATTGAGGGCTTGTGCATGGAGCCTCCGAGCGATTTCAAAAATTTTCATCTTTCGGATCCTCTTGTAAATAAATAAATTGATGATTTTGAATAGAATCGAGAGCTTGTGCATGGAGCCTCCGAGCGATTTCAAAAATTTTTCTAAAACTTTCATCTCTCGGATCCTCTTGTAAATAAATAAATTGATGATTTTGAAAAGAATCGAGAGCTTGTGCATGGAGCCTCTGAGCGATTTCAAAATTTTTTCAAAAATTTTCATCTTTCGGATCCTCTTGTAAATAAATAAATTGATGATTTTGAATAGAATCGAGAGCTTGTGCATGGAGCCCCCGAGCGATTTCAAAAATTTTTCAAAAATTTTCATCTTTCGGATCCTCTTGTAAATAAATAAATTGATGATTTTGAATAGAATCGAGAGCTTGTGCATGGAGCCCCCGAGCGATTTCAAAAATTTTTCAAAAATTTTCATCTCTCGGATCCTCTTGTAAATAAATAAATTGATGATTTTGAATAGAATTGAGGGCTTGTGCATGGAGCCTCCGAGCGATTTCAAAAATTTTCATCTTTCGGATCCTCTTGTAAATAAATAAATTGATGATTTTGAATAGAATCGAGAGCTTGTGCATGGAGCCTCCGAGCGATTTCAAAAATTTTTCTAAAACTTTCATCTTTCGGATCCTCTTGTAAATAAATAAATTGATGATTTTGAATAGAATCGAGAGCTTGTGCATGGAGCCTCAGCGATTTCAAAAAAAATTCAAAAAATTTCATCTTTCGGATCCTCTTGTAAATAAATAAATTGATGATTTTGAATAGAATCGAGAGCTTGTGCATGAAGCCTCCGAGCGATTTCAAAATTTTTTCAAAAATATTCGTCTCTCGGATCCTCTTCTAAATAAATAAATTAATGATTTTGAATAGAATCGAGAGCTTGTGCATGGAACCTCTGAGCGATTTCAAAAAATTTTCAAAAATTTTCATCTTTTGGATCCTCTTGTAAATAAATAAATTGATGATTTTGAATAGAATCGAGAACTTGTGCATGGAGCCTCTGAGCGATTTCAAAATTTTTTCAAAAATTTTCATCTTTCGGATCCTCTTGTAAATAAATAAATTGATGATTTTGAATAGAATCGAGAGCTTGTGCATGGAGCCTCCGAGCGATTTCAAAAATTTTTCAAACATTTTCATCTTTCGGATCCTCTTGTAAATAAATAAATTGATGATTTTGAATAGAATCGAGAGCTTGTGCATGGAGCCTCCGAGCGATTTCAAAATTTTTTCAAAATTTTTCATCTTTCGGATCCTCTTGTAAATAAATAAATTGATGATTTTGAATAGAATCGAGAGCTTGTGCATGGAGCCCCCGAGCGATTTCAAAAATTTTTCAAAAACTTTCATCTCTCGGATCCTCTTGTAAATAAATAAATTGATGATTTTGAATAGAATTGAGGGCTTGTGCATGGAGCCTCCGAGCGATTTCAAAAATTTTCATCTTTCGGATCCTCTTGTAAATAAATAAATTGATGATTTTGAATAGAATCGAGAGCTTTTGCTTGGAGCCTCCGAGCGATTTCAAAAATTTTTCTAAAACTTTCATCTCTCGGATCCTCTTGTAAATAAATAAATTGATGATTTTGAAAAGAATCGAGAGCTTGTGCATGGAGCCTCTGAGCGATTTCAAAAATTTTTCAAAAATTTTCATCTTTCGGATCCTCTTGTAAATAAATAAATTGATGATTTTGAATAGAATCGAGAGCTTGTGCATGGAGCCTCCGAGCGATTTCAAAATTTTTTCTAAAACTTTCATCTCTCGGATCCTCTTGTAAATAAATAAATTGATGATTTTGAAAAGAATAGAGAGCTTGTGCATGGAGCCTCTGATCGATTTCAAAAATTTTTCAAAAATTTTCATCTTTCGGATCCTCTTGTAAATAAATAAATTGATGATTTTGAATAGAATTGAGGGCTTGTGCATGGAGCCTCCGAGCGATTTCAAATATTTTCATCTCTCGGATCCTCTTGTAAATAAATAAATTGATGATTTTGAATAGAATTGAGAGCTTGTGCATGGAGTCTCCGAGCGATTTCAAAAATTTTCATCTTTCGGATCCTCTTGTAAATAAATAAATTGATGATTTTGAATAGAATCGAGAGGTTGTGCATGGAGCCTCGGAGCGATTTCAAAATTTTTTAAAAAATTCCATCTTTCGGATCCTCTTGTAAATAAATAAATTGATGATTTTGAATAGAATAGAGAGCTTGTGCATGGAGCCTCCGAGCGTTTTCAAAAATTTTCATCTTGCGGATCCTCTTGTAAATAAATAAATTGATGATTTTGAATAGAATCGAGAGCTTGTGCATGGAGCCCCCGAGCGATTTCAAAAATTTTTCAAAAATTTTCATCTTTCGGATCCTCTTGTAAATAAATAAATTGATGATTTTGAATAGAATCGAGAGCTTGTGCATGGAGCCCTCGAGCGATTTCAAAAATTTTTCAAAAATTTTCATCTCTCGGATCCTCTTGTAAATAAATAAATTGATGATTTTGAATAGAATTGAGGGCTTGTGCATGGAGCCTCCGAGCGATTTCAAAAATTTTCATCTTTCGGATCCTCTTGTAAATAAATAAATTGATGATTTTGAATAGAATCGAGAGCTTGTGCATGGAGCCTCCGAGCGATTTCAAAATTTTTTCTAAAACTTTCATCTCTCGGATCCTCTTGTAAATAAATAAATTGATGATTTTGAAAAGAATCGAGAGCTTGTGCATGGAGCCTCTGAGCGATTTCAAAAATTTTTCAAAAATTTTCATCTTTCGGAACCTCTTGTAAATAAATAAATTGATGATTTTGAATAACATCGAGAGCTTGTGCATGGAGCCTCCGAGCGATTTCAAAAATTTTGCTAAAACTTTCATCTCTCGGATCCTCTTGTAAATAAATAAATTGATGATTTTGAAAAGAATCGAGAGCTTGTGCATGGAGCCTCTGAGCGATTTCAAAAATTTTTCAAAAATTTTCATCTTTCGGATCCTCTTGTAAATAAATAAATTGATGATTTTGAATAGAATCGAGAGGTTGTGCATGGAGCCTCGGAGCGATTTCAAAATTTTTTAAAAAATTTCATCTTTCGGATCCTCTTGTAAATAAATAAATTGATGATTTTGAATAGAATCGAGAGCTTGTGCATGGAGCCTCCGAGCGTTTCCAAAAATTTTCATCTTTCGGATCCTCTTGTAAATAAATAAATTGATGATTTTGAATAGAATCGAGAGCTTGTGCATGGAGCCCCCGAGCGATTTCAAAAATTTTTCAAAAATTTTCATCTTTCGGATCCTCTTGTAAATAAATAAATTGATGATTTTGAATAGAATCGAGAGCTTGTGCATGGAGCCCCCGAGCGATTTCAAAAATTTTTCAAAAATTTTCATCTCTCGGATCCTCTTGTAAATAAATAAATTGATGATTTTGAATAGAATTGAGGGCTTGTGCATGGAGCCTCCGAGCGATTTCAAAAATTTTCATCTTTCGGATCCTCTTGTAAATAAATAAATTGATGATTTTGAATAGAATCGAGAGCTTGTGCATGGAGCCTCCGAGCGATTTCAAAAATTTTTCTAAAACTTTCATCTCTCGGATCCTCTTGTAAATAAATAAATTGATGATTTTGAAAAGAATCGAGAGCTTGTGCATGGAGCCTCTGAGCGATTTCAAAATTTTTTCAAAAATTTTCATCTTTCGGATCCTCTTGTAAATAAATAAATTGATGATTTTGAATAGAATCGAGAGCTTGTGCATGGAGCCCCCGAGCGATTTCAAAAATTTTTCAAAAATTTTCATCTTTCGGATCCTCTTGTAAATAAATAAATTGATGATTTTGAATAGAATCGAGAGCTTGTGCATGGAGCCCCCGAGCGATTTCAAAAATTTTTCAAAAATTTTCATCTCTCGGATCCTCTTGTAAATAAATAAATTGATGATTTTGAATAGAATTGAGGGCTTGTGCATGGAGCCTCCGAGCGATTTCAAAAATTTTCATCTTTCGGATCCTCTTGTAAATAAATAAATTGATGATTTTGAATAGAATCGAGAGCTTGTGCATGGAGCCTCCGAGCGATTTCAAAAATTTTTCTAAAACTTTCATCTCTCGGATCCTCTTGTAAATAAATAAATTGATGATTTTGAAAAGAATCGAGAGCTTGTGCATGGAGCCTCTGAGCGATTTCAAAAATTGTTCAAAAATTTTCATCTTTCGGATCCTCTTGTAAATAAATAAATTGATGATTTTGAATAGAATTGAGGGCTTGTGCATGGAGCCTCCGAGCGATTTCAAATATTTTCATCTCTCGGATCCTCTTGTAAATAAATAAATTGATGATTTTGAATAGAATTGAGAGCTTGTGCATGGAGTCTCCGAGCGATTTCAAAAAATTTCATCTTTCGGATCCTCTTGTAAATAAATAAATTGATGATTTTGAATAGAATCGAGAGCTTGTGCATGGAGCCTCCGAGCGATTTCAAAAAATTTTCAAAAATTTTAATCTTTCGGATCCTCTTGTAAATAAATAAATTGATGATTTTGAATAGAATCGAGAGCTCGTGCATGGAGCCTCCGAGCGATTTCAAAAATTTTTCAAAAATTTTCATCTTTCGGATTCTCTTGTAAATAAATAAATTTATGATTTTGAATAGAATCGAGAGCTTGTGCATGGAGCCTCCGAGCGTTTTCAAAAATTTTCATCTTTCGGATCCTCTTGTAAATAAATAAATTGATGATTTTGAATAGAATCGAGAGCTTGTGCATGGAGCCTCCGTGCGATTTCAAAATTTTTTCAAGAATTTTCATCTTTTGGATCCTCTTGTAAATGAATAAATTGATGATTTTGAATAGAATCGAGAGCTTGTGCATGGAGTCTCCGAGCGATTTCAAAAATTTTCATCTTTCGGATCCTCTTGTAAATAAATAAATTGATGATTTTGAATAGAATCGAGAGCTTGTGCATGGAGCCTCCGAGCGATTTCAAAATTTTTTCTAAAACTTTCATCTTTCGGATCCTGTTGTAAATAAATAAATTGATGATTTTGAATAGAATCGAGAGGTTGTGCATGGAGCCTCGGAGCGATTTCAAAAAAATTTCAAAAATTTTAATCTTTCGGATCCTCTTGTAAATAAATAAATTGATGATTTTCAATAGAATCGAGAGCTTGTGCATGGAGCCTCTGAGCGATTTCAAAATTTTTTCAAAAATTTTCATCTTTCGGATCCTCTTGTAAATAAATAAATTGATGATTTTGAATAGAATCGAGAGCTTGTGCATGGAGCCTCCGAGCGTTCTCAAAAATTTTCATCTTTCGGATCCTCTTGTAAATAAATAAAGCGATGATTTTGAATAGAATCGAGAGGTTGTGCATGGAGCCTCCGAGCGATTTCAAAAATTTTTCAAAAATTTTCATCTTTAGGATCCTCTTGTAAATAAATAAATTGATGATTTTGAATAGAATCGAGAGCTTGTGCATGGAGCCTCCGAGCGATTTCAAAATTTTTTCAAAATTTTTCATCTTTCGGATCCTCTTGTAAATAAATAAATTGATGATTTTGAATAGAATCGAGAGCTTGTGCATGGAGCCCCCGAGCGATTTCAAAAATTTTTCAAAAATTTTCATCTCTCGGATCCTCTTGTAAATAAATAAATTGATGATTTTGAATAGAATTGCGGGCTTGTGCATGGAGCCTCCGAGCGATTTCAAAAATTTTCATCTTTCGGATCCTCTTGTAAATAAATAAATTGATGATTTTGAATAGAATCGAGAGCTTGTGCATGGAGCCTCCGAGCGATTTCAAAAATTTTTCTAAAACTTTCATCTCTCGGATCCTCTTGTAAATAAATAAATTGATGATTTTGAAAAGAATCGAGAGCTTGTGCATGGAGCCTCCGAGCGATTTCAAAGATTTTTCTAAAACTTTCATCTCTCGGATCCTCTTGTAAATAAATAAATTGATGATTTTGAATAGAATCGAGAGCTTGTGCATGGAGCCTCCGAGCGATTTCAAAAAAATTTCAAAAATTTTAATCTTTCGGATCCTCTTGTAAATAAATAAATTGATTATTTTCAATAGAATCGAGAGCTTGTGCATGGAGCCTCTGAGCGATTTCAAAATTTTTTCAAAAATTTTCATCTTTCGGATCCTCTTGTAAATAAATAAATTGATGATTTTGAATAGAATCGAGAGCTTGTGCATGGAGCCTCCGAGCGATTTCAAAATTTTTTCTAAAACTTTCATCTTTCGGATCCTCTTGTAATTAAATAAGTTGATGATTTTGAATAGAATCGAGAGGTTGTGCATGGAGCCTCCGAGCGATTTCAAAAATTTTTCAAAAATTTTCATCTTTAGGATCCTATTGTAAATAAATAAATTGATGATTTTGAATAGAATCGAGAGCTTGTGCATGGAGCCTTCGAGCGATTTCAAAATTTTTTCAAAATTTTCATCTTTCGGATCCTCTTGTAAATAAATAAATTGATGATTTTGAATAGAATCGAGAGCTTGTGCATGGAGCCCCCGAGCGATTTCAAAAATTTTTCAAAAATTTTCATCTCTCGGATCCTCTTGTAAATAAATAAATTGATGATTTTGAATAGAATTGAGGGCTTGTGCATGGAGCCTCCGAGCGATTTCAAAAATTTTCATCTTTCGGATCCTCTTGTAAATAAATAAATTGATGATTTTGAATAGAATCGAGAGCTTGTGCATGGAGCCTCCGAGCGATTTCAAAAATTTTTCTAAAACTTTCATCTCTCGGATCCTCTTGTAAATTAATAAATTGATGATTTTGAATAGAATCGAGAGCTTGTGCATGGAGCCTCTGAGCGATTTCAAAAAATTTTCAAAAATTTTCATCTTTCGGATCCTCTTGTAAATAAATAAATTGATGATTTTGAATAGAATCGAGAGCTTGTGCATGGAGCCTACGAGCGATTTCAAAAATTTTTCTAAAACTTTCATCTCTCGGATCCTCTTGTAAATAAATAAATTGATGATTTTGAAAAGAATCGAGAGCTTGTGCATGGAGCCTCCGAGCGATTTCAAAATTTTTTCTAAAACTTTCATCTTTCGGATCCTCTTGTAATTAAATAAATTGATGATTTTGAATAGAATCGAGAGGTTGTGCATGGAGCCTCCGAGCCATTTCAAAAATTTTTCAAAAATTTTCATCTTTAGGATCCTATTGTAAATAAATAAATTGATGATTTTGAATAGAATCGAGAGCTTGTGCATGGAGCCTCCGAGCGATTTCAAATTTTTTTAAAAAATTTGCATCTTTCTGATCCTCTTGTAAATAAATAAATTGATGATTTTGAATAGAATCGAGAGCTTGTGCATGGAGCCTCCGAGCGATTTCAAAATTTTTTCAAAAATTTTCATCTTTCGGATCCTCTTGTAAATAAATAAATTGATGATTTTGAATAGAATCGAGAGCTTGTGCATGGAGCCTCCGAGCGTTTTCAAAAATTTTCATCTTTCGGATCCTCTTGTAAATAAATAAATTGATGATTTTGAATAGAATCGAGAGGTTGTGCATGGAGCCTCCGAGCGATTTCAAAAATTTTTCAAAAATTTTCATCTTTAGGATCCTCTTGTAAATAAATAAATTGATGATTTTGAATAGAATCGAGAGCTTGTGCATGGAGCCTCCGAGCGTTTTCAAAAATTTTCATCTTTCGGATCCTCTTGTAAATAAATAAATTGATGATTTTGAATAGAATCGAGAGCTTGTGCATGAAGCCCCCGAGCGATTTCAAAAATTTTTCAAAAATTTTCATCTTTCGGAAATTGAAATTGATGATTTTGAATAGAATCGAGAGCTTGTGCATGGAGCTTCCGAGCGATTTCAAAAATTTTTCTAAAACTTTCATCTCTCGGATCCTCTTGTAAATAAATAAATTGATGATTTTGAATAGAATCGAGAGCTTGTGCATGGAGCCTCCGAGCGATTTCAATTTTTTTTCTAAAACTTTCATCTTTCGGATCCTCTTGTAAATAAATAAATTGATGATTTTGAATAGAATCGAGAGCTAGTGCATGGAGCCTCAGCGATTTAAAAAAAATTTCAAAAAATTTCATCTTTCGGATCCTCTTGTAAATAAATAAATTGATGATTTTGAATAGAATCGAGAGCTTGTGCATGGAGCCTCCGAGCGATTTCAAAAAATTTTCAAAAATTTTAATCTTTCGGATCCTCTTGTAAATAAATAAATTGATGATTTTGAATAGAATCGAGAGCTTGTGCATGGAGCCTCCGAGCGTTTTCAAAAATTTTCATCTTTCGGATCCTCTTGTAAATAAATAAATTGATGATTTTGAATAGAATCGAGAGGTTGTGCATGGAGCCTCCGAGCGATTTCAAAAATTTTTCAAAAATTTTCATCTTTAGGATCCTCTTGTAAATAAATAAATTGATGATTTTGAATAGAATCGAGAGCTTGTGCATGGAGCCTCCGAGCGATTTCAAAATTTTTTCAAAAATTTTCATCTTTCGGATCCTCTTATAAATAAATAAATTGATGATTTTGAATAGAATCGAGAGCTTGTGCATGGAACCCCCGAGCGATTTCAAAAATTTTTCAAAAATTTTCATCTTTCGGATCCTCTTGTAAATAAATAAATTGATGGTTTTGAATAGAATCGAGAGCTTGTGCATGGAGCGTCCGAGCGTTTTCAAAAATTTTCATCTTTCGGATCCTCTTGTAAATAAATAAATTGATGATTTTGAATAGAATCGAGAGGTTGTGCATGGAGCCTCCGAGCGATTTCAAAAATTTTTCAAAAATTTTCATCTTTAGGATCCTCTTGTAAATAAATAAATTGATGATTTTGAATAGAATCGAGAGCTTGTGCATGGAGCCTCCGAGCGATTTCAAAAATTTTTCAAAAATTTTCATCTTTCGGATCCTCTTGTAAATAAATAAATTGATGATTTTGAATAGAATCGAGAGCTTGTGCATGGAACCCCCGAGCGATTTCAAAAATTTTTCAAAAATTTTCATCTCTCGGATCCTCTTGTAAATAAATAAATTGATGATTTTGAATAGAATTGAGAGCTTGTGCATGGAGTCTCCGAGCGATTTCAAAAATTTTCATCTTTCGGATCCTCTTGTTAATAAATAAATTGATGATTTTGAATAGAATCGAGACCTTGTGCATGGAGCCTCCGAGCGATTTCAAATTTTTTTCTAAAACTTTCATCTTTCGGATCCTCTTGTAAATAAATAAATTGATGATTTTGAATAGAATCGAGAGCTTGTGCATGGAGCCTCAGCGATTACAAAAAAATTTCAAAAAATTTCATCTTTCGGATCCTCTTGTAAATAAATAAATTGATGATTTTGAATAGAATCGAGAGCTTGTGCATGGAGCCTCCGAGCGAATTCAAAATTTTTTCAAAAATATTCGTCTCTCGGATCCTCTTGTAAATAAATAAATTAATGATTTTGAATAGAATCGAGAGCTTGTGCATGGAGCCTCTGAGCGATTCCAAAAAATTTTCAAAAATTTTGATCCTCTTGTAAATAAATAAATTGATGATTTTGAATAGAATCGAGAGCTTGTGCATGAGGCCTCTGAGCGATTTCAAAAAATTTTCAAAAATTTTCATCTTTCGGATCCTTTTGTAAATAAATAAATTGATGATTTTGAATAGAATCGAGAGCTTGTGCATGGAGCCTCCGAGCGATTTCCAAAATTTTTCAAACATTTTCATCTTTCGGATCCTCTTGTAAATAAATAAATTGATGATTTTGAATAGAATCGAGAGCTTGTGCATGGAGCCTCCGAGCGATTTCAAAATTTTTTCAAAAATTTTCATCTTTCGGATCCTCTTGTAAATAAATAAATTGATGATTTTGAATATAATCGAGAGCTTGTGCATGGAGCCCCTGAGCGATTTCAAAAATTTTTCAAAAATTTTCATCTCTCGGATCCTCTTGTAAATAAATAAATTGATGATTTTGAATAGAATTGAGAGCTTGTGCATGGAGTCTTCGAGCGATTTCAAAAATTTTCATCTTTCGGATCCTCTTGTAAATAAATAAATTGATGATTTTGAATAGAATTGAGAGCTTGTGCAAGGAGCCTCCGAGCGATTTCAAATTTTTTTCTAAAAATTTCATCTTTCGGATCCTCTTGTAAATAAATAAATTGATGATTTTGAAGAGAATCGAGAGCTTGTGCATGGAACCCCCGAGCGATTTCAAAAATTTTTCAAAAATTTTCATCTCTCGGATCCTCTTGTAAATAAATAAATTGATGATTTTGAATAGAATTGAGAGCTTGTGCATGGAGTCTCCGAGCGATTTCAAAAATTTTCATCTTTCGGATCCTCTTGTAAATAAATAAATTGATGATTTTGAATAGAATCGAGAGCTTGTGCATGGAGCCTCCGAGCGATTTCAAAAACTTTTCTAAAACTTTCATCTATCGGATCCTCTTGTAAATAAATAAATTGATGATTTTGAATAGAATCGAGAGCTTGCGCATGGAGCCTCCGAGCAATTTCAAATTTTTTTCTAAAACTTTCATCTTTCGGATCCTCTTGTAAATAAATAAATTGATGATTTTGAATAGAATCGAGAGCTAGTGCATGGAGCCTCAGCGATTTAAAAAAAATTTCAAAAAATTTCATCTTTCGGATCCTCTTGTAAATAAATAAATTGATGATTTTGAATAGAATCGAGAGCTTGTGCATGGAGCCTCCGAGCGATTTCAAAAAATTTTCAAAAATTTTAATCTTTCGGATCCTCTTGTAAATAAATAAATTGATGATTTTGAATAGAATCGAGAGCTTGTGCATGGAGCCTCCGAGCGTTTTCAAAAAATTTCATCTTTCGGATCCTCTTGTAAATAAATAAATTGATGATTTTGAATAGAATCGAGAGGTTGTGCATGGAGCCTCCGAGCGATTTCAAAATTTTTTCAAAAATTTTCATCTTTAGGATCCTCTTGTAAATAAATAAATTGATGATTTTGAATAGAATCGAGAGCTTGTGCATGGAGCCTCCGAGCGATGTCAAAATTTTTTCAAAAAATTTCATCTTTCGGATCCTCTTGTAAATAAATAAATTGATGATTTTGAATAGAATCGAGAGCTTGTGCATGGAACCCCCGAGCGATTTCAAAAAAATTTCAAAAATTTTCATCTTTCGGATCCTCTTGTAAATAAATAAATTGATGATTTTGAATAGAATCGAGAGCTTGTGCATGGAGCGTCCGAGCGTTTTCAAAAATTTTCATCTTTCGGATCCTCTTGTAAATAAATAAATTGATGATTTTGAATAGAATCGAGAGCTTGTGCATGGAGCCTCCGAGCGATTTCAAAAAATTTTCAAAAATTTTAATCTTTCGGATCCTCTTGTAAATAAATAAATTGATGATTTTGAATAGAATCGAGAGCGTGTGCATGGAGCCTCCGAGCGTTTTCAAAAATTTTCATCTTTCGGATCCTCTTGTAAATAAATAAATGGATGATTTTGAATAGAATCGAGAGCTTGTGCATGGAGCCTCCGAGCGATTTCAAAATTTTTTCAAAAATATTCATCTATCGGATCCTCTTGTAAATAAATAAATTGATGATTTTGAATAGAATCGAGAGCTTGTGCATGGAACCCCCGAGCGATTTCAAAAATTTTTCAAAAATTTTCATCTCTCGGATCCTCTTGTAAATGAATAAATTGATGATTTTGAATAGAATTGAGAGCTTGTGCATGGAGTCTCCGAGCGATTTCAAAAATTTTCATCCTTCGGATCCTCTTGTAAATAAATAAATTGATGATTTTCAATAGAATCGAGACCTTGTGCATGGAGCCTCCGAGCTATTTCAAAATTTTTTCAAAAATTTTCATCTATCGGATCCTCTTGTAAATAAATAAATTGATGATTTTGAATAGAATCGAGAGCTTGTGCATGGAACCCCCGAGCGATTTCAAAAATTTTTCAAAAATTTTCATCTCTCGGATCCTCTTGTAAATGAATAAATTGATGATTTTGAATAGAATTGAGAGCTTGTGCATGGAGTCTCCGAGCGATTTCAAAAATTTTCATCCTTCGGATCCTCTTGTAAATAAATAAATTGATGATTTTCAATAGAATCGAGACCTTGTGCATGGAGCCTCCGAGCGATTTCAAAATTTTTTCAAAAATTTTCATCTATCGGATCCTCTTGTAAATAAATAAATTGATGATTTTGAATAGAATCGATAGCTTGTGCATGGAGCCTCCGAGCGATTTCAAAAATTTTTCAAAAATTTTCATCTTTAGGATCCTCTTGTAAATAAATAAATTGATGATTTTGAATAGAATCGAGAGCTTGTGCATGGAGCCTCCGAGCGATTTCAAAATTTTTTCAAAAATTTTCATCTTTCGGATCCTCTTGTAAATAAATAAATTGATGATTTTGAATAGAATCGAGAGCTTGTGCATGGAACCCCCGAGCGATTTCAAAATTTTTTCAAAAATTTTCATCTTTCGGATTCTCTTGTAAATAAATAAATTGATGATTTTGAATAGAATCGAGAGCTTGTGCATGGAGCGTCCGAGCGTTTTCAAAAATTTTCATCTTTCGGATCCTCTTGTAAATAAATAAATTGATGATTTTGAATAGAATCGAGAGCTTGTGCATGGAGCCTCCGAGCGATTTCAAATTTTTTTCAAAAATTTTCATCTATCGGATCCTCTTGTAAATAAATAAATTGATGATTTTGAATAGAATCGAGAGCTTGTGCATGGAACCCCCGAGCGATTTCAAAAATTTTTCAAAAATTTTCATCTCTCGGATCCTCTTGTAAATGAATAAATTGATGATTTTGAATAGAATTGAGAGCTTTTGCATGGAGTCTCCGAGCGATTTCAAAAATTTTCATCCTTCGGATCCTCTTGTAAATAAATAAATTGATGATTTTCAATAGAATCGAGACCTTGTGCATGGAGCCTCCGAGCGATTTCAAAAATTTTTCTAAAACTTTCATCTTTCGGATCCTCTTGTAAATAAATAAATTGATGATTTTGAATAGAATCGAGAGCTTGTGCATGGAGCCTCAGCGATTTCAAAAAAATTTCAAAAAATTTCATCTTTCGGATCCTCTTGTAAATAAATAAATTGATGATTTTGAATAGAATCGAGAGCTTGTGCATGAAGCCTCCGAGCGATTTCAAAAATTTTTCTAAAACTTTCATCTTTCGGATCCTCTTGTAAATAAATAAATTGATGATTTTGAATAGAATCGAGAGCTTGTGCATGGAGCCTCCGAGCGATTTCAAAAATTTTTCAAACATTTTCATCTTTCGGATCCTCTTGTAAATAAATAAATTGATGATTTTGAATAGAATCGAGAGCTTGTGCATGGAGCCTCCGAGCGATTTCAAAATTTTTTCAAAAATTTTCATCTTTCGGATCCTCTTGTAAATAAATAAATTGATGATTTAGAATAGAATAGAGAGCTTGTGCATGGAGGCTCCGAGCGATTTCAAAAAATTTTCAAAAATTTTAATCTTTCGGATCCTCTTGTAAATAAATAAATTGATGATTTTGAATAGAATCGAGAGCTTGTGCATGGAGCCTCCGAGCGTTTTCAAAAATTTTCATCTTTCGGATCCTCTTGTAAATAAATAAATTGATGATTTTGAATAGAATTGAGAGCTTGTGCATGGAGCCTCCGAGCGATTTCAAAATTTTTTCAAAAATTTTCATCTTTCGGATCCTCTTGTAAATAAATAAATTGATGATTTTGAATATAATCGAGAGCTTGTGCATGGAGCCCCCGAGCGATTTCAAAAATTTTTCAAAAATTTTCATCTCTCGGATCCACTTGTAAATAAATAAATTGATGATTTTGAATAGAATTGAGAGCTTGTGCATGGAGTCTTCGAGCGATTTCAAAAATTTTCATCTTTCGGATCCTCTTGTAAATAAATAAATTGATGATTTTGAATAGAATTGAGAGCTTGTGCAAGGAGCCTCCGAGCGATTTCAAATTTTTTTCTAAAAATTTCATCTTTCGGATCCTCTTGTAAATAAATAAATTGATGATTTTGAATAGAATCGAGAGCTTGTGCATGGAACCCCCGAGCGATTTCAAAAATTTTTCAAAAATTTTCATCTCTCGGATCCTCTTGTAAATAAATAAATTGATGATTTTGAATAGATATGAGAGCTTGTGCATGGAATCTCCGAGCGATTTCAAACATTTTCATCTTTCGGATCCTCTTGTAAATAAATAAATTGATGATTTTGAATAGAATCGAGAGCTTGTGCATGGCGCCTCCGAGCGATTTCAAAAAAATTTCAAAAATTTTCATCTTTGGGATCCTCTTGTAAATAAATAAATTGATGATTTTGAATAGAATCGAGCCTCTGAGCGATTTCAAAAATTTTTCAAAAATTTTCATCTTTCGGATCCTCTTGTAAATAAATAAATAGATGATTTTGAATAGAATTGAGAGCTTGTGCAAGGAGCCTCCGAGCGATTTCAAATTTTTCTCTAAAAATTTCATCTTTCGGATCCTCTTGTAAATAAATAAATTGATGATTTTGAATAGAATCGAGAGCTTGTGCATGGAACCCCCGAGTGATTTCAAAAATTTTTCAAAAATTTTCATCTCTCGGATCCTCTTGTAAATGAATAAATTGATGATTTTGAATAGAATTGAGAGCTTGTGCATGGAGCCTCCGAGCGATTTCAAATTTTTTTCAAAAATTTTCATCTATCGGATCCTCTTGTAAATAAATAAATTGATGATTTTGAATAGAATCGAGAGCTTGTGCATGGAACCCCCGAGCGATTTCAAAAATTTTTCAAAAATTTTCATCTCTCGGATCCTCTTGTAAATGAATAAATTGATGATTTTGAATAGAATTGAGAGCTTGTGCATGGAGTCTCCGAGCGATTTCAAAAATTTTCATCTTTCGGATCCTCTTGTAAATAAATAAATTGATGATTTTGAATAGAATCGAGAGCTTGTGCATGGAGCCTCCGAGCGATTCCAAATTTTTTTCAAAAATTTTCATCTATCGGATCCTCTTGTAAATAAATAAATTGATGATTTTGAATAGAATCGAGAGCTTGTGCATGGAACCCCCGAGCGATTTCAAAAATTTTTCAAAAATTTTCATCTCTCGGATCCTCTTGTAAATGAATAAATTGATGATTTTGAATAGAATTGAGAGCTTGTGCATGGAGTCTCCGAGCGATTTCAAAAATTTTCATCCTTCGGATCCTCTTGTAAATAAATAAATTGATGATTTTCAATAGAATCGAGACCTTGTGCATGGAGCCTCCGAGCGATTTCAAAAATTTTTCTAAAACTTTCATCTTTCGGATCCTCTTGTAAATAAATAAATTGATGATTTTGAATAGAATCGAGAGCTTGTGCATGGAGCCTCAGCGATTTCAAAAAAATTTCAAAAAATTTCATCTTTCGGATCCTCTTGTAAATAAATAAATTGATGATTTTGAATAGAATCGAGAGCTTGTGCATGAAGCCTCCGAGCGATTTCAAAAATTTTTCTAAAACTTTCATCTTTCGGATCCTCTTGTAAATAAATAAATTGATGATTTTGAATAGAATCGAGAGCTTGTGCATGGAGCCTCCGAGCGATTTCAAAAATTTTTCAAACATTTTCATCTTTCGGATCCTCTTGTAAATAAATAAATTGATGATTTTGAATAGAATCGAGAGCTTGTGCATGGAGCCTCCGAGCGATTTCAAAATTTTTTCAAAAATTTTCATCTTTCGGATCCTCTTGTAAATAAATAAATTGATGATTTTGAATAGAATAGAGAGCTTGTGCATGGAGGCTCCGAGCGATTTCAAAAAATTTTCAAAAATTTTAATCTTTCGGATCCTCTTGTAAATAAATAAATTGATGATTTTGAATAGAATCGAGAGCTTGTGCATGGAGCCTCCGAGCGTTTTCAAAAATTTTCATCTTTCGGATCCTCTTGTAAATAAATAAATTGATGATTTTGAATAGAATTGAGAGCTTGTGCATGGAGCCTCCGAGCGATTTCAAAATTTTTTCAAAAATTTTCATCTTTCGGATCCTCTTGTAAATAAATAAATTGATGATTTTGAATATAATCGAGAGCTTGTGCATGGAGCCCCCGAGCGATTTCAAAAATTTTTCAAAAATTTTCATCTCTCGGATCCACTTGTAAATAAATAAATTGATGATTTTGAATAGAATTGAGAGCTTGTGCATGGAGTCTTCGAGCGATTTCAAAAATTTTCATCTTTCGGATCCTCTTGTAAATAAATAAATTGATGATTTCGAATAGAATTGAGAGCTTGTGCAAGGAGCCTCCGAGCGATTTCAAATTTTTTTCTAAAAATTTCATCTTTCGGATCCTCTTGTAAATAAATAAATTGATGATTTTGAATAGAATCGAGAGCTTGTGCATGGAACCCCCGAGCGATTTCAAAAATTTTTCAAAAATTTTCATCTCTCGGATCCTCTTGTAAATAAATAAATTGATGATTTTGAATAGATATGAGAGCTTGTGCATGGAATCTCCGAGCGATTTCAAACATTTTCATCTTTCGGATCCTCTTGTAAATAAATAAATTGATGATTTTGAATAGAATCGAGAGCTTGTGCATGGCGCCTCCGAGCGATTTCAAAAAAATTTCAAAAATTTTCATCTTTGGGATCCTCTTGTAAATAAATAAATTGATGATTTTGAATAGAATCGAGCCTCTGAGCGATTTCAAAAATTTTTCAAAAATTTTCATCTTTCGGATCCTCTTGTAAATAAATAAATAGATGATTTTGAATAGAATTGAGAGCTTGTGCAAGGAGCCTCCGAGCGATTTCAAATTTTTCTCTAAAAATTTCATCTTTCGGATCCTCTTGTAAATAAATAAATTGATGATTTTGAATAGAATCGAGAGCTTGTGCATGGAACCCCCGAGTGATTTCAAAAATTTTTCAAAAATTTTCATCTCTCGGATCCTCTTGTAAATAAATAAATTGATGATTTTGAATAGATATGAGAGCTTGTGCATGGAATCTCCGAGCGATTTCAAAAATTTTCATCTTTCGGATCCTCTTGTAAATAAATAAATTGATGATTTTGAATAGAATCGAGAGCTTGTGCATGGAGCCTCCGAGCGATTTCAAAAATTTTTCTAAAACTTTCATCTATCGGATCCTCTTGTAAATAAATAAATTGATGATTTTGAATAGAATCGAGAGCTTGTGCATGGAGCCTCCGAGCCATTTCAAATTTTTTTCTAAAACTTTCATCTTTCGGATCCTCTTGTAAATAAATAAATTGATGATTTTGAATAGAATCGAGAGCAAGTGCATGGAGCCTCAGCGATTTAAAAAAAATTTCAAAAAATTTCATCTTTCGGATCCTCTTGTAAATAAATAAATTGATGATTTTGAATAGAATCGAGAGCTTGTGCATGGAGCCTCCGAGCGATTTCAAAAATTTTCAAAAATTTTAATCTTTCGGATCCTCTTGTAAATAAATAAATTGATGATTTTGAATAGAATCGAGAGCTTGTGCATGGAGCCTCCGAGCGTTTTCAAAAATTTTCATCTTTCGGATCCTCTTGTAAATAAATAAATTGATGATTTTGAATAGAATCGAGAGGTTGTGCATGGAGCCTCCGAGCGATTTCAAAATTTTTCAAAAATTTTCATCTTTAGGATCCTCTTGTAAATAAATAAATTGATGATTTTGAATAGAATCGAGAGCTTGTGCATGGAGCCTCCGAGCGATGTCAAAATTTTTTCAAAATTTTCATCTTTCGGATCCTCTTGTAAATAAATAAATTGATGATTTTGAATAGAATCGAGAGCTTGTGCATGGAACCCCCGAGCGATTTCAAAAAATTTTCAAAAATTTTCATCTTTCGGATCCTCTTGTAAATAAATAAATTGATGATTTTGAATAGAATCGAGAGCTTGTGCATGGAGCGTCCGAGCGTTTTCAAAAATTTTCATCTTTCGGATCCTCTTGTAAATAAAAAAATTTGACGATTTTGAATAGAATCGAGAGCTTGTGCATGGAGCCTCCGAGCGATTTCAAAAATTTTTCAAAAATTTTCATCTTTAGGATCCTCTTGTAAATAAATAAATTGATGATTTTGAATAGAATCGAGAGCTTGTGCATGGAGCCTCCGAGCGATTTCAAAATTTTTTCAAAAATTTTCATCTTTCGGATCCTCTTGTAAATAAATAAATTGATGATTTTGAATAGAATCGAGAGCTTGTGCATGGAACCCCCGAGCGATTTCAAAAATTTTTCAAAAATTTTCATCTCTCGGATCCTCTTGTAAATGAATAAATTGATGATTTTGAATAAACTTGAGAGCTTGTGCATGGAGTCTCCGAGCGATTTCAAAAATTTTCATCTTTCGGATCCTCTTGTAAATAAATAAATTGATGATTTTCAATAGAATCGAGACCTTGTGCATTGAGCCTCCGAGCGATTTCAAAAATTTTTCTAAAACTTTGGGATCCTCTTGTAAATAAATAAATTGATGATTTTGAATAGAATCGAGAGCTTGTGCATGGAGCCTCAGCGATTTCAAAAAAATTTCAAAAAATTTCATCTTTCGGATCCTCTCGTAAATAAATAAATTGATGATTTTGAATAGAATCGAGAGCTTGTGCATGAAGCCTCCGAGCGATTTCAAAATTTTTTCAAAAATATTCGTCTCTCGGATCCTCTTGTAAATAAATAAATTAATGATTTTGAATAGAATCGAGAGCTTGTGCATGGAGCCTCTGACCGATTTCAAAAAATTTTCAAAAATTTTCATCTTTCGGATCCTCTTGTAAATAAATAAATTGATGATTTTGAATAGAATCGAGAACTTGTGCATGGAGCCTCTGAGCGATTTCAAAATTTTTTCAAAAATTTTCATCTTTCGGATCCTCTTGTAAATAAATAAATTGATGATTTTGAATAGAATCGAGAGCTTGTGCATGGAGCCTCCGAGCGATTTCAAAAATTTTTCAAACATTTTCATCTTTCGGATCCTCTTGTAAATAAATAAATTGATGATTTTGAATAGAATCGAGAGCTTGTGCATGGAGCCTCCGAGCGATTACAAAATTTTTTTCAAAAATTTTCATCTTTCGGATCCTCTTGTAAATAAATAAATTGATGATTTTGAATAGAATCGAGAGCTTGTGCATGGAGCCTCCGAGCGATTTCAAAAATTTTCATCTTTCGGATCCTCTTGTAAATAAATAAATTGATGATTTTGAATAGAATTGAGAGCTTGTGCATGGAGCCTCCGAGCGATTTCAAAATTTTTTTAAAAATTTTCATCTTTCGGATCCTCTTGTAAATAAATAAATTGATGATTTTGAATATAATCGAGAGCTTGTGCATGGAGCCCCCGAGCGATTTCAAAAATTTTTCAAAAATTTTCATCTCTCGGATCCACTTGTAAATAAATAAATTGATGATTTTGAATAGAATTGAGAGCTTGTGCATGGAGTCTTCGAGCGATTTCAAAAATTTTCATCTTTCGGATCCTCTTGTAAATAAATAAATTGATGATTTTGAATAGAATTGAGAGCTTGTGCAAGGAGCCTCCGAGCGATTTCAAATTTTTTTCTAAAAATTTCATCTTTCGGATCCTCTTGTAAATAAATAAATTGATGATTTTGAATAGAATCGAGAGCTTGTGCATGGAACCCCCGAGCGATTTCAAAAATTTTTCAAAAATTTTCATCTCTCGGATCCTCTTGTAAATAAATAAATTGATGATTTTGAATAGATATGAGAGCTTGTGCATGGAATCTCCGAGCGATTTCAAACATTTTCATCTTTCGGATCCTCTTGTAAATAAATAAATTGATGATTTTGAATAGAATCGAGAGCTTGTGCATGGCGCCTCCGAGCGATTTCAAAAAAATTTCAAAAATTTTCATCTTTGGGATCCTCTTGTAAATAAATAAATTGATGATTTTGAATAGAATCGAGCCTCTGAGCGATTTCAAAAATTTTTCAAAAATTTTCATCTTTCGGATCCTCTTGTAAATAAATAAATAGATGATTTTGAATAGAATTGAGAGCTTGTGCAAGGAGCCTCCGAGCGATTTCAAATTTTTCTCTAAAAATTTCATCTTTCGGATCCTCTTGTAAATAAATAAATTGATGATTTTGAATAGAATCGAGAGCTTGTGCATGGAACCCCCGAGTGATTTCAAAAATTTTTCAAAAATTTTCATCTCTCGGATCCTCTTGTAAATAAATAAATTGATGATTTTGAATAGATATGAGAGCTTGTGCATGGAATCTCCGAGCGATTTCAAAAATTTTCATCTTTCGGATCCTCTTGTAAATAAATAAATTGATGATTTTGAATAGAATCGAGAGCTTGTGCATGGAGCCTCCGAGCGATTTCAAAAATTTTTCTAAAACTTTCATCTATCGGATCCTCTTGTAAATAAATAAATTGATGATTTTGAATAGAATCGAGAGCTTGTGCATGGAGCCTCCGAGCCATTTCAAATTTTTTTCTAAAACTTTCATCTTTCGGATCCTCTTGTAAATAAATAAATTGATGATTTTGAATAGAATCGAGAGCAAGTGCATGGAGCCTCAGCGATTTAAAAAAAATTTCAAAAAATTTCATCTTTCGGATCCTCTTGTAAATAAATAAATTGATGATTTTGAATAGAATCGAGAGCTTGTGCATGGAGCCTCCGAGCGATTTCAAAAAATTTTCAAAAATTTCAATCTTTCGGATCCTCTTGTAAATAAATAAATTGATGATTTTGAATAGAATCGAGAGCTTGTGCATGGAGCCTCCGAGCGTTTTCAAAAATTTTCATCTTTCGGATCCTCTTGTAAATAAATAAATTGATGATTTTGAATAGAATCGAGAGGTTGTGCATGGAGCCTCCGAGCGATTTCAAAAATTTTTCAAAAATTTTCATCTTTAGGATCCTCTTGTAAATAAATAAATTGATGATTTTGAATAGAATCGAGAGCTTGTGCATGGAGCCTCCGAGCGATGTCAAAATTTTTTCAAAAATTTTCATCTTTCGGATCCTCTTGTAAATAAATAAATTGATGATTTTGAATAGAATCGAGAGCTTGTGCATGGAACCCCCGAGCGATTTCAAAAAATTTTCAAAAATTTTCATCTTTCGGATCCTCTTGTAAATAAATAAATTGATGATTTTGAATAGAATCGAGAGCTTGTGCATGGAGCGTCCGAGCGTTTTCAAAAATTTTCATCTTTCGGATCCTCTTGTAAATAAAAAAATTTGACGATTTTGAATAGAATCGAGAGCTTGTGCATGGAGCCTCCGAGCGATTTCAAAAATTTTTCAAAAATTTTCATCTTTAGGATCCTCTTGTAAATAAATAAATTGATGATTTTGAATAGAATCGAGAGCTTGTGCATGGAGCCTCCGAGCGATTTCAAAATTTTTTCAAAAATTTCCATCTTTCGGATCCTCTTGTAAATAAATAAATTGATGATTTTGAATAGAATCGAGAGCTTGTGCATGGAACCCCCGAGCGATTTCAAAAATTTTTCAAAAATTTTCATCTCTCGGATCCTCTTGTAAATGAATAAATTGATGATTTTGAATAAAATTGAGAGCTTGTGCATGGAGTCTCCGAGCGATTTCAAAAATTTTCATCTTTCGGATCCTCTTGTAAATAAATAAATTGATGATTTTCAATAGAATCGAGACCTTGTGCATTGAGCCTCCGAGCGATTTCAAAAATTTTTCTAAAACTTTCGGATCCTCTTGTAAATAAATAAATTGATGATTTTGAATAGAATCGAGAGCTTGTGCATGGAGCCTCAGCGATTTCAAAAAAATTTCAAAAAATTTCATCTTTCGGATCCTCTCGTAAATAAATAAATTGATGATTTTGAATAGAATCGAGAGCTTGTGCATGAAGCCTCCGAGCGATTTCAAAATTTTTTCAAAAATATTCGTCTCTCGGATCCTCTTGTAAATAAATAAATTAATGATTTTGAATAGAATCGAGAGCTTGTGCATGGAGCCTCTGACCGATTTCAAAAAATTTTCAAAAATTTTCATCTTTCGGATCCTCTTGTAAATAAATAAATTGATGATTTTGAATAGAATCGAGAACTTGTGCATGGAGCCTCTGAGCGATTTCAAAATTTTTTCAAAAATTTTCATCTTTCGGATCCTCTTGTAAATAAATAAATTGATGATTTTGAATAGAATCGAGAGCTTGTGCATGGAGCCTCCGAGCGATTTCAAAAATTTTTCAAACATTTTCATCTTTCGGATCCTCTTGTAAATAAATAAATTGATGATTTTGAATAGAATCGAGAGCTTGTGCATGGAGCCTCCGAGCGATTTCAAATTTTTTTTCAAAAATTTTCATCTTTCGGATCCTCTTGTAAATAAATAAATTGATGATTTTGAATAGAATCGAGAGCTTGTGCATGGAGCCTCCGAGCGATTTCAAAAAATTTTCAAAAATTTTAATCTTTCGGATCCTCGTGTAAATAAATAAATTGATGATTTTGAATAGAATCGAGAGCTTGTGCATGGAGCCTCCGAGCGTTTTCAAAAATTTTCATCTTTCGGATCCTCTTGTAAATAAATAAATTGATGATTTTGAATAGAATCGAGAGGTTGTGCATGGAGCCTCCGAGCGATTTCAAAAATTTTTCAAAAATTTTCATCTTTAGGATCCTCTTGTAAATAAATAAATTGATGATTTTGAATAGAATCGAGAGCTTGTGCATGGAGCCTCCGAGCGATTTCAAAATTTTTTCAAAAATTTTCATCTTTCGGATCCTCTTGTAAATAAATAAATTGATGATTTTGAATAGAATCGAGAGCTTGTGCATGGAACCCCCGAGCGATTTCAAAAATTTTTCAAAAATTTTCATCTTTCGGATTCTCTTGTAAATAAATAAATTGATGATTTTGAATAGAATCGAGAGCTTGTGCATGGAGCGTCCGAGCGTTTTCAAAAATTTTCATCTTTCGGATTCTCTTGTAAATAAATAAATTGATGATTTTGAATAGAATCGAGAGGTTGTGCATGGAGCCTCCGAGCGATTTCAAAAATTTTTCAAAAATTTTCATCTTTAGGATCCTCTTGTAAATAAATAAATTGATGATTTTTAATAGAATCGAGAGCTTGTGCATGGAACCCCCGAGCGATTTCAAAAATTTTTCAAAAATTTTCATCTCTCGGATCCTCTTGTAAATAAATAAATTGATGATTTTGAATAGAATTGAGAGCTTGTGCATGAAGCTTCGAGCGATTTCAAAAATTTTCATCTTTCGGATCCTCTTGTAAATAAATAAATTGATGATTTTGAATAGAATCGAGAGCTTGTGCATGGAGCCTCCGAGCGATTTCAAAATTTTTTCAAAAATTTTCATCTTTCGGATCCTCTTGTAAATAAATAAATTGATGATTTTGAATAGAATCGAGAGCTTGTGCATGGAGCCCCCGAGCGATTTCAAAAATTTTTCAAAAATTTTCATCTTTCGGATCCTCTTGTAAATAAATAAATTGATGATTTTGAATAGAATTGAGAGCTTGTGCATGGAGTCTCCGAGCGATTTCAAAAATTTTCATCTTTCGGATCCTCTTGTAAATAAATAAATTGATGATTTTGAATAGAATCGAGAGCTTGTGCATGGAGCCTCCGAGCGATTTCAAAATTTTTTCTAAAACTTTCATCTTTCGGATCCTCTTGTAAATAAATAAATTGATGATTTTGAATAGAATCGAGAGCTTGTGCATGGAGCCTCAGCGATTTCAAAAAAATTTCAAAAAAATTCATCTTTCGGATCCTCTTGTAAATAAATAAATTGATGATTTTGAATAGAATCGAGAGCTTGTGCATGGAGCCTCCGAGCGTTTTCAAAAATTTTCATCTTTCGGATCCTCTTGTAAATAAATAAATTGATGATTTTGAATAGAATCGAGAGGTTGTGCATGGAGCCTCCGAGCGATTCCAAAAATTTTTCAAAAATTTTCATCTTTAGGATCCTCTTGTAAATAAATAAATTGATTATTTTGAATAGAATCGAGAGCTTGTGCATGGAGCCTCCGAGCGATTTCAAAATTTTTTCAAAAATTTTCATCTTTCGGATCCTCTTGTAAATAAATAAATTGATGATTTTGAATAGAATCGAGAGCTTGTGCATGGAACCCCCGAGCGATTTCAAAAATTTTTCAAAAATTTTCATCTTTCGGATTCTCTTGTAAATAAATAAATTGATGATTTTGAATAGAATCGAGAGCTTGTGCATGGAGCGTCCGAGCGTTTTCAAAAATTTTCATCTTTCGGATCCTCTTGTAAATAAATAAATTGATGATTTTGAATTGAATCGAGAGGTTGTGCATGGAGCCTCCGAGCGATTTCAAAAATTTTTCAAAAATTTTCATCTTTAGGATCCTCTTGTAAATAAATAAATTGATGATTTTGAATAGAATCGAGAGCTTGTGCATGGAGCCTCCGAGCGATTTCAAAATTTTTTCAAAAATTTTCATCTTTCGGATCCTCTTGTAAATAAATAAATTGATGATTTTGAATAGAATCGAGAGCTTGTGCATGGAACCCCCGAGCGATTTCAAAAATTTTTCAAAAATTTTCATCTCTCGGATCCTCTTGTAAATAAATAAATTGATGATTTTGAATAGAATTGAGAGCTTGTGCATGGAGTCTCCGAGCGATTTCAAAAATTTTCATCTTTCGGATCCTCTTGTAAATAAATAAATTGATGATTTTGAATAGAATCGAGAGCTTGTGCATGGAACCCCCGAGCGATTTCAAAAAATTTTCAAAAATTTTCATCTTTCGGATCCTCTTGTAAATAAATAAATTGATGATTTTGAATAGAATCGAGAGCTTGTGCATGGAGCGTCCGAGCGTTTTCAAAAATTTTCATCTTTCGGATCCTCTTGTAAATAAATAAATTGATGATTTTGAATAGAATCGAGAGGTTGTGCATGGAGCCTCCGAGCGATTTCAAAAATTTTTCAAAAATTTTCATCTTTAGGATCCTCTTGTAAATAAATAAATTGATGATTTTGAATAGAATTGAGAGCTTGTGCATGGAGCCTCCGAGCGATTTTAAAATTTTTTCAAAAATTTTCATCTTTCGGATCCTCTTGTAAATAAATAAATTGATGATTTTGAATAGAATCGAGAGCTTGTGCATGGAACCCCCGAGCGATTTCAAAAATTTTTCAAAAATTTTTAACTCTCGGATCCTCTTGTAAATGAATAAATTGATGATTTTGAATAGAATTGAGAGCTTGTGCATGAAGTCTCCGAGCGATTTCAAAAATTTTCATCTTTCGGATCCTCTTGTAAATAAATAAATTGATGATTTTCAATAGAATCGAGACCTTGTGCATGGAGCCTCCGAGCGATTTCAAAAATTTTTCTTAAACTTTCATCTTTCGGATCCTCTTGTAAATAAATAAATTGATGATTTTGAATAGAATCGAGAGCTTGTGCATGGAGCCTCAGCGATTTCAAAAAAATTTCAAAAAATTTCATCTTTCGGATC
This sequence comes from Oxycera nigricornis, assembly GCA_963942545.1. Taxonomy (NCBI): domain Eukaryota; kingdom Metazoa; phylum Arthropoda; class Insecta; order Diptera; family Stratiomyidae; genus Oxycera; species Oxycera nigricornis. The sequence continues at coordinate 14,821,362 of OZ012664.1, read as the reverse complement.
CTCTTGTAAATAAATAAATTGATGATTTTGAATAGAATCGAGAGCTTTTGCATGAAGCCTCCGAGCGATTTCAAAATTTTTTCAAAAATATTCGTCTCTCGGATCCTCTTGTAAATAAATAAATTAATGATTTTGAATAGAATCGAGAGCTTGTGCATGGAGCCTCTGAGCGATTTCAAAAAATTTTCAAAAATTTTCATCTTTCGGATCCTCTTGTAAATAAATAAATTGATGATTTTGAATAGAATCGAGAACTTGTGCATGGAGCCTCTGAGCGATTTCAAAATTTTTTCAAAAGTTTTCATCTTTCGGATCCTCTTGTAAATAAATAAATTGATGATTTTGAATAGAATCGAGAGCTTTTGCATGGAGCGTCCGAGCGATTTCAAAAATTTTTCAAACATTTTCATCTTTCGGATCCTCTTGTAAATAAATAAATTGATGATTTTGAATAGAATCGAGAGCTTGTGCATGGAGCCTCCGAGCGATTTCAAAATTTTTTCAAACATTTTCATCTTTCGGATCCTCTTGTAAATAAATAAATTGATGATTTTGAATAGAATCGAGAGGTTGTGCATGGAGCCTCCGAGCGATTTCAAAAAATTTTCAAAATTTTTAATCTTTCGGATCCTCTTGTAAATAAATAAATTGATGATTTTGAATAGAAACGAGAGCTTGTGCATGGAGCCTCCGAGCGTTTTCAAAAATTTTCATCTTTCGGATCCTCTTGTAAATAAATAAATTGATGATTTTGAATAGAATCGAGAGGTTGTGCATGGAGCCTCCGAGCGATTTCAAAAATTTTTCAAAAATTTTCATCTTTAGGATCCTCTTGTAAATAAATAAATTGATGATTTTGAATAGAATCGAGAGCTTGTGCATGGAGCCTCCGAGCGATTTCAAAATTTTTTCAAAAATTTTCATCTTTCGGATCCTCTTGTAAATAAATAAATTGATGATTTTGAATAGAATCGAGAGCTTGTGCATGGAACCCCCGAGCGATTTCAAAAATTTTTCAAAAATTTTCATCTTTCGGATTCTCTTGTAAATAAATAAATTGATGATTTTGAATAGAATCGAGAGCTTGTGCATGGAGCGTCCGAGCGTTTTCAAAAATTTTCATCTTTCGGATCCTCTTGTAAATAAATAAATTGATGATTTTGAATAGAATCGATAGGTTGTGCATGGAGCCTCCGAGCGATTTCAAAAATTTTTCAAAAATTTTCATCTTTAGGATCCTCTTGTAAATAAATAAATTGATGATTTTGAATAGAATCGAGAGCTTGTGCATGGAGGCTCCGAGCGATTTCAAAATTTTTTCAAAAATTTTCATCTTTCGGATCCTTTTGTAAATAAATAAATTGATGATTTTGAATAGAATCGAGAGCTTGTGCATGGAACCCCCGAGCGATTTCAAAAATTTTCATCTCTCGGATCCTCTTGTAAATAAATAAATTGATGATTTTGAATAGAATTGAGAGCTTGTGCATGGAGTCTCCGAGCGATTTCAAAAATTTTCATCTTTCGGATCCTCTTGTAAATAAATAAATTGATGATTTTGAATAGAATCGAGCGCTTGTGCATGGAGCCTCCGAGCGATTTCAAAATTTTTTCAAAAATTTTCATCTTTCGGATCCACTTGTAAATAAATAAATTGATGATTTTGAATAGAATCGAGAGCTTGTGCATGGAGCCTCCGAGCGATTTCAAAAATTTTTCAAAAATTTTCATCTTTCGGATCCTCTTGTAAATAAATAAATTGATGATTTTGAATAGAATCGAGCGCTTGTGCATGGAGGCTCCGAGCGATTTCAAAATTTTTTCTAAAACTTTTATCTTTCGGATCCTCTTGTAAATAAATAAATTGATGATTTTGAATAGAATCGAGAGCTTGTGCATGGAGCCTCAGCGATTTCAAAAAAATTTCAAAAAATTTCATCTCTCGGATCCTCTTGTAAATAAATAAATTGATGATTTTGAATAGAATCGAGAGCTTGTGCATGAAGCCTCCGAGCGATTTCAAAATTTTTTCAAAAATATTCGTCTCTCGGATCCTCTTGTTAATAAATAAATTAATGATTTTGAATAGAATCGAGAGCTTGTGCATGGAGCCTCTGAGCGATTTCAAAAAATTTTCAAAAATTTTCATCTTTCGGATCCTCTTGTAAATAAATAAATTGATGATTTTGAATAGAATCGAGAACTTGTGCATGGAGCCTCTGAGCGATTTCAAAATTTTTTCAAAAATGTTCATCTTTCGGATCCTCTTGTAAATAAATGAATGGATGATTTTGAATAAAATCGAGAGCTTGTGCATGGAGCCTCCGAGCGATTTCAAAATTTTTTCAAAAATTTTCATCTTTCGGATCCTCTTGTAAATAAATAAATTGATGATTTTGAATAGAATCGAGAGCTTGTGCATGGAGCCTCCGAGCGATTTCAAAATTTTTTCAAAAATTTTCATCTTTCGGATCCTCTTGTAAATAAATAAATTGATGATTTTGAATAGAATCGAGAGCTTGTGCATGGAGCCCCCGAGCGATTTCAAAAATTTTTCAAAAATTTTCATCTTTCGGATCCTCTTGTAAATAAATAAATTGATGATTTTGAATAGAATTGAGAGCTTGTGCATGGAGTCTCCGAGCGATTTCAAAAATTTTCATCTTTGGGATCCTCTTGTAAATAAATAAATTGATGATTTTGAATAGAATCGAGAGCTTGTGCATGGAGCCTCAGCGATTTCAAAAAAATTTCATAAAAATTCATCTTTCGGATCCTCTTGTAAATAAATAAATTGATGATTTTGAATAGAATCGAGAGCTTGTGCATGGAGCCTCCGAGCGTTTTCAAAAATTTTCATCTTTCGGATCCTCTTGTAAATAAATAAATTGATGATTTTGAATAGAATCGAGAGGTTGTGCATGGAGCCTCCGAGCGATTTCAAAAATTTTTCAAAAATTTTCATCTTTAGGATCCTCTTGTAAATAAATAAATTGATGATTTTGAATAGAATCGAGAGCTTGTGCATGGAGCCTCCGAGCGATTACAAAATTTTTTTAAAAATTTTCATCTTTCGGATCCTCTTGTAAATAAATAAATTGATGATTTTGAATAGAATCGAGAGCTTGTGCATGGAACCCCCGAGCGATTTCAAAAATTTTTCAAAAATTTTCATCTTTCGGATTCTCTTGTAAATAAATAAATTGATGATTTTGAATAGAATCGAGAGCTTGTGCATGGAGCGTCCGAGCGTTTTCAAAAATTTTCATCTTTCGGATCCTCTTGTAAATAAATAAATTGATGATTTTGAATAGAATCGAGAGGTTGTGCATGGAGCCTCCGAGCGATTTCAAAAATTTTTCAAAAATTTTCATCTTTAGGATCCTCTTGTAAATAAATAAATTGATGATTTTGAATAGAATCGAGAGCTTGTGCATGGAGCCTCCGAGCGATTTCAAAATTTTTTCAAAAATTTTCATCTTTCGGATCCTCTTGTAAATAAATAAATTGATGATTTTGAATAGAAACGAGAGCTTGTGCATGGAGCGTCCGAGCGTTTTCAAAAATTTTCATCTTTCGGATCCTCTTGTAAATAAATAAATTGATGATTTTGAATAGAATCGAGAGGTTGTGCATGGAGCCTCCGAGCGATTTCAAAAATTTTTCAAAAATTTTCATCTTTAGGATCCTCTTGTAAATAAATAAATTGATGATTTTGAATAGAATCGAGAGCTTGTGCATGGAGCCTCCGAGCGATTTCAAAAATTTTTCAAAAATTTTCATCTCTCGGATCCTCTTGTAAATAAATAAATTGATGATTTTGAATAGAATTGAGAGCTTGTGCATGGAGTCTCCGAGCGATTTCAAAAATTTTCATCTTTCGGATCCTCTTGTAAATAAATAAATTGATGATTTTGAATAGAATCGAGACCTTGTGCATGGAGCCTCCGAGCGATTTCAAAAATTTTTCTAAAACTTTCATCTTTCGGATCGTCTTGTAAATAAATAAATTGATGATTTTGAATAGAATCGAGAGCTTGTGCATGGAGCCTCAGCGATTTCAAAAAAATTTCAAAAAATTTCATCTCTCGGATCCTCTTGTAAATAAATAAATTGATGATTTTGAATAGAATCGAGAGCTTGTGCATGAAGCCTCCGAGCGATTTCAAAATTTTTTCAAAATTATTCGTCTCTCGGATCCTCTTGTTAATAAATAAATTAATGATTTTGAATAGCATCGAGAGCTTGTGCATGGAGCCTCTGAGCGATTTCAAAAAATTTTCAAAAATTTTCATCTTTCGGATCCTCTTGTAAATAAATAAATTGATGATTTTGAATAGAATCGAGAACTTGTGCATGGAGCCTCGGAGCGATTTCAAAATTTTTTCAAAAATTTTCATCTTTCGGATCCTCTTGTAAATAAATAAATTGATGATTTTGAATAGAATCGAGAGCTTGTGCATGGAGCCTCCGAGCGATTTCCAAAATTTTTCAAACATTTTCATCTTTCGGATCCTCTTGTAAATAAATAAATTGATGATTTTGAATAGAATCGAGAGCTTGTGCATGGAGCCTCCGAGCGATTTCAAAATTTTTTCAAAAATTTTCATCTTTCGGATCCTCTTGTAAATAAATAAATTGATGATTTTGAATAGAATCGAGAGCTTGTGCATGGAGCCCCCGAGCGATTTCAAAAATTTTTCAAAAATTTTCATATTTCGGATCCTCTTGTAAATAAATAAATTGATGATTTTGAATAGAATTGAGAGCTTGTGCATGGAGTCTCCGAGCGATTTCAAAAATTTTCATCTTTCGGATCCTCTTGTAAATAAATAAATTGATGATTTTGAATAGAATCGAGAGCTTGTGCATGGAGCCTCCGAGCGATTTCAAAATTTTTTCTAAAACTTTCATCTTTCGGATCCTCTTGTAAATAAATAAATTGATGATTTTGAATAGAATCGAGAGCTTGTGCATGGAGCTTTAGCGATTTCAAAAAAAATTCAAAAAAATTCATCTTTCGGATCCTCTTGTAAATAAATAAATTGATGATTTTGAATAGAATCGAGAGCTTGTGCATGGAGCCTCCGAGCGTTTTCAAAAATTTTCATCTTTCGGATCCTCTTGTAAATAAATAAATTGATGATTTTGAATAGAATCGAGAGCTTGTGCATGGAGCCTCCGAGCGATTTCAAAAATTTTTCAAAAATTTTCATCTTTAGGATCCTCTTGTAAATAAATAAATTGATGATTTTGAATAGAATCGAGAGGTTGTGCATGGAGCCTCCGAGCGATTTCAAAATTTTTTCAAAAATTTTCATCTTTCGGATCCTCTTGTAAATAAATAAATTGATGATTTTGAATAGAATTGAGAGCTTGTGCATGGAGTCTCCGAGCGATTTCAAAAATTTTCATCTTTCGGATCCTCTTGTAAATAAATAAATTGATGATTTTGAATAGAATCGAGAGCTTGTGCATGGAGCCTCAGCGATTTCAAAAAAATTTCAAAAAAATTCATCTTTCGGATCCTCTTGTAAATAAATAAATTGATGATTTTGAATAGAATCGAGAGCTTGTGCATGGAGCCTCCGAGCGTTTTCAAAAAATTTCATCTTTCGGATCCTCTTGTAAATAAATAAATTGATGATTTTGAATAGAATCGAGAGGTTGTGCATGGAGCCTCCGAGCGATTTCAAAAAATTTTCAAAAATTTTCATCTTTAGGATCCTCTTGTAAATAAATAAATTGATGATTTTGAATAGAATCGAGAGCTTGTGCATGGAGCCTCCGAGCGATTTCAAAAATTTTTCAAAAATTTTCATCTTTCGGATCCTCTTGTAAATAAATAAATTGATGATTTTGAATAGAATCGAGAGCTTGTGCATGGAGCCCCCGAGCGATTTCAAAAATTTTTCAAAAATTTTCATCTTTCGGATCCTCTTGTAAATAAATAAATTGATGATTTTGAATAGAATTGAGAGCTTGTGCATGGAGTCTCCGAGCGATTTCAAAAATTTTCATCTTTCGGATCCTCTTGTAAATAAATAAATTGATGATTTTGAATAGAATCGAGAGCTTGTGCATGGAGCCTCAGCGATTTCAAAAAAATTTCAAAAAAATTCATCTCTCGGATCCTCTTGTAAATAAATAAATTGATGATTTTGAATAGAATCGAGAGCTTGTGCATGGAGCCTCCGAGCGTTTTCAAAAATTTTCATCTTTCGGATCCTCTTGTAAATAAATAAATTGATGATTTTGAATAGAATCGAGAGGTTGTGCATGGAGCCTCCGAGCGATTTCAAAAATTTTTCAAAAATTTTCATCTTTAGGATCCTCTTGTAAATAAATAAATTGATGATTTTGAATAGAATCGAGAGCTTGTGCATGGAGCCTCCGAGCGATTTCAAAATTTTTTCAAAAATTTTCATCTTTCGGATCCTCTTGTAAATAAATAAATTGATGATTTTGAATAGAATCGAGAGCTTGTGCATGGAACCCCCGAGCGATTTCAAAAATTTTTCAAAAATTTTCATATCTCGGATCCTCTTGTAAATAAATAAATTGATGATTTTAAATAGAATTGAGAGCTTGTGCATGGAGTCTCCGAGCGATTTCAAAAATTTTCATCTTTCGGATCCTCTTGTAAATAAATAAATTGATGATTTTGAATAGAATCGAGACCTTGTGCATGGAGCCTCCGAGCGATTTCAAAAATTTTTCTAAAACTTTCATCTTTCGGATCCTCTTGTAAATAAATAAATTGATGATTTTGAATAGAATCGAGAGCTTGTGCATGGAGCCTCAGCGATTTCAAAAAAATTTCAAAAAATTTCATCTCTCGGATCCTCTTGTAAATAAATAAATTGATGATTTTGAATAGAATCGAGAGCTTGTGCATGAAGCCTCCGAGCGATTTCAAAATTTTTTCAAAAATATTCGTCTCTAGGATCCTCTTGTTAATAAATAAATTAATGATTTTGAATAGAATCGAGAGCTTGTGCATGGAGCCTCTGAGCGATTTCAAAAAATTTTCAAAAATTTTCATCTTTCGGATCCTCTTGTAAATAAATAAATTGATGATTTTGAATAGAATCGAGAACTTGTGCATGGAGCCTCTGAGCGATTTCAAAATTTTTTCAAAAATTTTCATCTTTCGGATCCTCTTGTAAATAAATAAATTGATGATTTTGAATAGAATCGAGAGCTTGTGCATGGAGCCTCCGAGCGATTTTCAAAATTTTTCAAACATTTTCATCTTTCGGATCCTCTTGTAAATAAATAAATTGATGATTTTGAATAGAATTGAGAGCTTGTGCATGGAGCCTCCGAGCGGTTTCAAAATTTTTTCAAAAATTTTCATCTTTCGGATCCTCTTGTAAATAAATAAATTGATGATTTTGAATAGAATCGAGAGCTTGTGCATGGAGCCCCCGAGCGATTTCAAAAATTTTTCAAAAATTTTCATCTTTCGGATCCTCTTGTAAATAAATAAATTGATGATTTTGAATAGAATTGAGAGCTTGTGCATGGAGTCTCCGAGCGATTTCAAAAATTTTCATCTTTCGGATCCTCTTGTAAATAAATAAATTGATGATTTTGAATAGAATCGAGAGCTTGTGCATGGAGCCTCCGAGCGATTTCAAAATTTTTTCTAAAACTTTCATCTTTCGGATCCTCTTGTAAATAAATAAATTGATGATTTTGAATAGAATCGAGAGCTTGTGCATGGAGCCTCAGCGATTTCAAAAAAATTTCAAAAAAATTCATCTTTCGGATCCTCTTGTAAATAAATAAATTGATGATTTTGAATAGAATCGAGAGCTTGTGCATGGAGCCTCCAAGCGTTTTCAAAAATTTTCATCTTTCGGATCCTCTTGTAAATAAATAAATTGATGATTTTGAATAGAATCGAGAGGTTGTGCATGGAGCCTCCGAGCGATTTCAAAAATTTTTCAAAAATTTTCATCTTTAGGATCCTCTTGTAAATAAATAAATTGATGATTTTGAATAGAATCGAGAGCTTGTGCATGGAGCCTCCGAGCGATTTCAAAATTTTTTCAAAAATTTTCATCTTTCGGATCCTCTTGTAAATAAATAAATTGATGATTTTGAATAGAATTGAGAGCTTGTGCATGGAGTCTCCGAGCGATTTCAAAAATTTTCATCTTTCGGATCCTCTTGTAAATAAATAAATTGATGATTTTGAATAGAATCGAGAGCTTGTGCATGGAGTTTACGAGCGATTTCAAAAATTTTCATCTTTCGGATCCTCTTGTAAATAAATAAATTGATGATTTTGAATAGAATCGAGAGCTTGTGCATGGAGCCTCTGAGCGATTTCAAAATTTTTTAAAAAATTTTCATTTTTCGGATCCTCTTGTAAATAAATAAATTGATGATTTTGAATAGAATCGAGAGCTTGTGCATGGAGCCTCCGAGCGATTTCAAAAATTTATCAAAAATTTTCATCTTTCGGATCCTCTTGTTAATAAATAAATTGATGATTTTGAATAGAATCGAGAGCTTGTGCATGGAGCCTCCGAGCGATTTCAAAAATTTTTCAAAAATTTTCATCTTTCGGATCCTCTTGTAAATAAATAAATTGATGATTTTGAATAGAATCGAGAGCTTGTGCATGGAGCCTCCGAGCGATTTCAAAATTTTTTCAAAAATTTTCATCTTTCGGATCCTCTTGTAAATAAATAAATTGATGATTTTGAATAGAATCGAGAGATTGTGCATGGAGCCTCCGAGCGATTTCAAAAAATTTTCAAAAATTTTCATCTTTCGGATCCTCTTGTAAATAAATAAATTAATGATTTTGAATAGAATCGAGAGCTTGTGCATGTAGCCTCTGAGCGATTTCAAAAGTTTTTAAAAAATTTTCATCTTTCGGATCCTCTTGTAAATAAATAAATTGTTGATTTTGAATAGAATCGAGAGCTAGTGCATGGAGCCTCCGAGCGATTTAAAAAAAATTTCAAAAATTTTCACCTTTCGGATCCTCTTGTAAATAAATAAATTGATGATTTTGAATAGAATCGAGAGCTTGTGCATGGAGTTTACGAGCGATTTCAAAAATTTTCATCTTTCGGATCCTCTTGTAAATAAATAAATTGATGATTTTGAATAGAATCGAGAGCTTGTGCATGGAGCCTCTGAGCGATTTCAAAAATTTTTAAAAAATTTTCATTTTTCGGATCCTCTTGTAAATAAATAAATTGATGATTTTGAATAGAATCGAGAGCTTGTGCATGGAGCCTCCGAGCGATTTCAAAAATTTATCAAAAATTTTCATCTTTCGGATCCTCTTGTAAATAAATAAATTGATGATTTTGAATAGAATCGAGAGCTTGTGCATGGAGCCTCCGAGCGATTTCAAAAATTTTTCAAAAATTTTCATCTTTCGGATCCTCTTGTAAATAAATAAATTGATGATTTTGAATAGAATCGAGAGCTTGTGCATGGAGTCTCCAAGCGATTTAAAAAATTTCATCTTTCGGATCCTCTTGTAAATAAATAAGTTGATGATTTTGAATAGAATCGAAAGCTTGTGCATGGAGCCTCCGAGCGTATTCAAAAAAATTTCAAAAATTTTCATCTTTCGGATCCTCTTGTAAATAAATAAATTGATGATTTTGAATAGAATCGAGAGCTTGTGCATGGACCCTCCGAGCAATTTCAAAAATTTTTCAAAAATTTTAATCTTTCGGATTCTCTTGTAAATAAATAAATTGATGATTTTGAATAGAATCGAGAGCTTGTGCATGGAGCCTCCGAGCGATTTCAAAAAATTTGCAAAAATTTTCATCTCTCGGATCCTCTTGTAAATAAATAAATTGATGATTTTGAATAGAATCGAGAGCTTGTGCATGGAGTCTCCGAGCGATTTCAAAAATTTTTCAAAAATTTTCATCTTTCTGATCCTCTTGTAAATAAATAAATTGATGATTTTGAATAGAATCGAGAGCTTGTGCATGGAGCCTCCGAGCGATTTCAAAAAAATTTCAAAAATCTTCGTCTCTCGGATCCTCTTGTAAATAAATAAATTGATGATTTTGAATAGAATCGAGAGCTTGTGCATGGAGCCTCCGAGCGATTTCAACAATTTTTCAAAAATTTTCATCTTTCGGATCCTCTTGTAAATAAATAAATTGATGATTTTGAATAGAATCGAGAGCTTGTGCATGGAGCCTCCGAGCGATTTCAAAAATTTTTCAAAAATTTTCATCTTTCGGATCCTCTTGTAAATAAATAAATTGATGATTTTGCATAGAATCGAGAGCTTGTGCATGGAGCCTCCGAGCGATTTCAAAAATTTTTCAAAAATTTTCATCTCTCGGATCCTCTTGTAAATAAATAAATTGATGATTTTGAATAGAATCGAGAGCTTGTGCATGCAGCCTCCGAGCGATTTCAAAAATTTTTCAACAATTTTCATCTCTCGGATCCTCTTGTAAATAAATAAATTGGTGATTTTGAATAGAATCGAGAGCTTGTGCATGGAGCCTCTGAGCGATTTCAAAAAATTTTCAAAAATTTTCATCTTCCGGATCCTCTTGTAAATAAATAAATTGATGATTTTGAATAGAATCGAGAGCTTGTGCATGCAGCCTCCGAGCGATTTCAAAAATTTTTCAAACATTTTCATCTTTCGGATCCTCTTGTAAATAAATAAATTGGCGATTTTGAATAGAATCGAGAGCTTGTGCATGGAGCCTCCGAGCGATTTCAAAAATTTATCAAAAATTTTCATCTTTCGGATCCTCTTGTAAATAAATAAATTGATGATTTTGAATAGAATCGAGAGCTTGTGCATGGAGCCTCCGAGCGATTTCAAAAATTTTTCAAAAATTTTCATCTTTCGGATCCTCTTGTAAATAAATAAATTGATGATTTTGAATAGAATCGAGAGCTTGTGCATGGAGCCTCCGAGCGATTTCAAAATTTTTTCAAAAATTTTCATCTTTCGGATCCTCTTGTAAATAAATAAATTGATGATTTTGAATAGAATCGAGAGATTGTGCATGGAGCCTCCGAGCGATTTCAAAAAATTTTCAAAAATTTTCATCTTTCGGATCCTCTTGTAAATAAATAAATTAATGATTTTGAATAGAATCGAGAGCTTGTGCATGTAGCCTCTGAGCGATTTCAAAAGTTTTTAAAAAATTTTCATCTTTCGGATCCTCTTGTAAATAAATAAATTGTTGATTTTGAATAGAATCGAGAGCTAGTGCATGGAGCCTCCGAGCGATTTAAAAAAAATTTCAAAAATTTTCACCTTTCGGATCCTCTTGTAAATAAATAAATTGATGATTTTGAATAGAATCGAGAGCTTGTGCATGGAGTTTACGAGCGATTTCAAAAATTTTCATCTTTCGGATCCTCTTGTAAATAAATAAATTGATGATTTTGAATAGAATCGAGAGCTTGTGCATGGAGCCTCTGAGCGATTTCAAAAATTTTTAAAAAATTTTCATTTTTCGGATCCTCTTGTAAATAAATAAATTGATGATTTTGAATAGAATCGAGAGCTTGTGCATGGAGCCTCCGAGCGATTTCAAAAATTTATCAAAAATTTTCATCTTTCGGATCCTCTTGTAAATAAATAAATTGATGATTTTGAATAGAATCGAGAGCTTGTGCATGGAGCCTCCGAGCGATTTCAAAAATTTTTCAAAAATTTTCATCTTTCGGATCCTCTTGTAAATAAATAAATTGATGATTTTGAATAGAATCGAGAGCTTGTGCATGGAGTCTCCAAGCGATTTAAAAAATTTCATCTTTCGGATCCTCTTGTAAATAAATAAGTTGATGATTTTGAATAGAATCGAAAGCTTGTGCATGGAGCCTCCGAGCGTATTCAAAAAAATTTCAAAAATTTTCATCTTTCGGATCCTCTTGTAAATAAATAAATTGATGATTTTGAATAGAATCGAGAGCTTGTGCATGGACCCTCCGAGCAATTTCAAAAATTTTTCAAAAATTTTAATCTTTCGGATTCTCTTGTAAATAAATAAATTGATGATTTTGAATAGAATCGAGAGCTTGTGCATGGAGCCTCCGAGCGATTTCAAAAAATTTGCAAAAATTTTCATCTCTCGGATCCTCTTGTAAATAAATAAATTGATGATTTTGAATAGAATCGAGAGCTTGTGCATGGAGTCTCCGAGCGATTTCAAAAATTTTTCAAAAATTTTCATCTTTCTGATCCTCTTGTAAATAAATAAATTGATGATTTTGAATAGAATCGAGAGCTTGTGCATGGAGCCTCCGAGCGATTTCAAAAAAATTTCAAAAATCTTCGTCTCTCGGATCCTCTTGTAAATAAATAAATTGATGATTTTGAATAGAATCGAGAGCTTGTGCATGGAGCCTCCGAGCGATTTCAACAATTTTTCAAAAATTTTCATCTTTCGGATCCTCTTGTAAATAAATAAATTGATGATTTTGAATAGAATCGAGAGCTTGTGCATGGAGCCTCCGAGCGATTTCAAAAATTTTTCAAAAATTTTCATCTTTCGGATCCTCTTGTAAATAAATAAATTGATGATTTTGCATAGAATCGAGAGCTTGTGCATGGAGCCTCCGAGCGATTTCAAAAATTTTTCAAAAATTTTCATCTCTCGGATCCTCTTGTAAATAAATAAATTGATGATTTTGAATAGAATCGAGAGCTTGTGCATGCAGCCTCCGAGCGATTTCAAAAATTTTTCAACAATTTTCATCTCTCGGATCCTCTTGTAAATAAATAAATTGGTGATTTTGAATAGAATCGAGAGCTTGTGCATGGAGCCTCTGAGCGATTTCAAAAAATTTTCAAAAATTTTCATCTTCCGGATCCTCTTGTAAATAAATAAATTGATGATTTTGAATAGCATCGAGAGCTTGTGCATGGAGCCTCCGAGCGATTTCAAAAATTTTTCAAAAATTTTCATCTCTCGGATCCTCTTGTAAATAAATAAATTGATGATTTTGCATAGAATCGAGAGCTTGTGCATGGAGCCTCTGAGCGATTTGAAAAAATTTTCAAAAATTTTCATCTTTCGGATCCTCTTGTAAATAAATAAATTGATGATTTTGAATAGCATCGAGAGCTTGTGCATGGAGCCTCCGAGCGATTTCAAAAATTTTTCAAAAATTTTCATCTCTCGGATCCTCTTGTAAATAAATAAATTGATGATTTTGAATAGAATCGAGAGCTTGTGCATGGAGCCTCTGAGCGATTTCAAAAAATTTTCAAAATTTTTCATCTTTCGGATCCTCTTGTAAATAAATAAATTGATGATTTTGAATAGAATCGAGAGCTTGTGCATGGAGCCTCCGAGCGATTTCAAAATTTTTTCAAAAATTTTCATCTTTCGGATCCTCTTGTAAATAAATAAATTGATGATTTTGCATAGAATCGAGAGCTTGTGCATGGAGCCTCCGAGCGATTTCAAAAATTTTTCAAAAATTTTCATCTCTCGGATCCTCTTGTAAATAAATAAATTGATGATTTTGCATAGAATCGAGAGCTTGTGCATGGAGCCTCTGAGCGATTTGAAAAAATTTTCAAAAATTTTCATCTTTCGGATCCTCTTGTAAATAAATAAATTGATGATTTTGAATAGAATCGAGAGCTTGTGCATGGAGCCTCCGAGCGATTTCAAAAAGTTTTCAAAAATTTTCATCTTTCGGATCCTCTTGTAAATAAATAAATTGATGATTTTGAATAGAATCGAGAGCTTGTGCATGCAGCCTCCGAGCGATTTCAAAAATTTATCTAAAATTTTCATTTTTCGTATCCTCTTGTAAATAAATAAATTGATGATTTTGAATAGAATCGAGAGCTTGTGCATGGAGCCTCTGAGCGATTTCAAAAAATTTTCAAAAATTTTCATCTTTCGGATCCTCTTGTAAATAAATAAATTGATGATTTTGAATAGAATCGAGAGCTTGTGCATGGAGCCTCCAAGCGATTTCAAAAATTTTTCAAAAATTTCATCTTTCGGATCCTCTTGTAAATAAATAAATTGATGATTTTGAATAGAATCGAGAGCTTGTGCATGGAGCCTCCGAGCGATTTCAAAAAGTTTTCAAAAATTTTCATCTTTCGGATCCTCTTGTAAATAAATAAATTGATGATTTTGAATAGAATCGAGAGCTTGTGCATGCAGCCTCCGAGCGATTTCAAAAATTTTTCAAAAATTTTCATCTCTCGGATCCTCTTGTAAATAAATAAATTGATGATTTTGAATAGAATCGAGAGCTTGTGCATGGAGCCTCTGAGCGATTTCAAAATAATTTCAAAAATTTCCATCTTTCGGATCCTCTTGTAAATAAATAAATTGATGATTTTGAATAGAATCGAGAGCTTGTGCATCGAGCCTCCAAGCGATTTCACAAATTTTTCAAAAATTTCATCTTTCGGATCCTCTTGTAAATAAATAAATTGATGATTTTGCATAGAATCGATAGCTTGTGCATGGAGCCTCCAAGCGATTTCAAAAATTTTTCAAAAATTTCATCTTTCGGATCCTCTTGTAAATAAATAAATTGATGATTTTGCATAGAATCGAGAGCTTGTGCATGGAGCCTCCGAGCGATTTCAAAAATTTTTTCAAAAATTTTCATCTTTCGGATCCTCTTGTAAATAAATAAATTGATGATTTTGAATAGAATCGAGAGCTTGTGCATGGAGCCTCCGAGCGATTTCAAAAATTTTTCAAAAATTTTCGTCTCGCGGATCCTCTTGTAAATAAATAAATTGGTGATTTTGAATAGAATCGAGAGCTTGTGCATGGAGCCTCTGAGCGATTTCAAAAAATTTTCAAAAATTTTCATCTTTCGGATCCTCTTGTAAATAAATAAATTGATGATTTTGAATAGAATCGAGAGCTTGTGCATGGAGCCTCCGAGCGATTTCAAAAATTTTTCAAAAATTTTCATCTTTCGGATCCTCTTGTAAATAAATAAATTGATGATTTTGAATAGAATCGAGAGCTTGTGCATGGAGCCTCTGAGCGATTTCAAAAAATTTTCAAAAATTTTCATCTTTCGGATCGTCTTGTAAATAAATAAATTGATGATTTTGAATAGAATCGAGAGCTTGTGCATGGAGCTGCCGAGCGATTTCAAAAATTTTTCAAAAATTTTCATCTTTCGGATCCTCTTGTAAATAAATAAATTGATGATTTTGAATAGAATCGAGAGCTTGTGCATGGAGCCTCCGAGCGATTTCAAAATTTTTTCAAAAAATTTCATCTTTCGGATCCTCTTGTAAATAAATAAATTGATGATTTTGAATAGAATCGAGAGCTTGTGCATGGAGCCTCCGAGCGATTTCAAAAAATTTTCAAAAATTTTCATCTTTCGGATCCTCTTGTAAATAAATAAATTGATGATTTTGAATAGAATCGAGAGCTTGTGCATGGAGCCTCCGAGCGATTTCATAAATTTTTCAAAAATTTTCATCTCTCGGATCCTCTTGTAAATAAATAAATTGATGATTTTGAATACAATCGAGAGCTTGTGCATGGAGCCTCTGAGCGATTTCAAAAAGTTTTCAAAAATTTTCATCTCTCGGATCCTCTTGTAAATAAATAAATTGATGATTTTGAATAGAATCGAGAGCTTGTGCATGGAGCCTCCGAGCGATTTAATAAATTTTTCAAAAATTTTCATCGTCGGATCCTCTTGTAAATAAATAAATTGATGATTTTGAATAGAATCGAGAGCTTGTGCATGGAGCCTCAGAGCGATTTCCAAATTTTTCAAAAAATTTCATCTTTCGGATCCTCTTGTAAATAAATAAATTGATGATTTTGTATAGAATCGAGAGCTTGTGCATGGAGCCTCTGAGCGATTTCAAAAATTTTTAAAAATTTTTCATCTTTCGGATCCTTTTTTAAATAAATAAATTGATGATTTTGAATAGAATCGAGAGCTTGTGCATGGAGTCTCCGAGCGATTTCAAAAATTTTCATCTTTCGGATCCTCTTGTAAATAAATAAATTGATGATTTTGAATAGAATCGAGAGCTTGTGCATGGAGCCTCCGAGCGATTTCAAAAAAATTTCAAAAATTTTCATCTCTCGGATCCTCTTCTAAATAAATAAATTGATGATTTTGAATAGAATCGAGAGCTTGTGCATGGAGCCTCCGAGCGATTTCAAAACTTTTTCAAAAATTTTCATCTTTCGGATTCTCTTGTAAATAAATAAATTGATGATTTTGAATAGAATCGAGAGCTTGTGCATGTAGCCTCTGAGCGATTTCAAAAGTTTTTAAAAAATTTTCATCTTTCGGATCCTCTTGTAAATAAATAAATTGATGATTTTGAATAGAATCGAGAGCTTGTGCATGGAGCCTCCGAGCGATTTCAAAAATTTTTCAAAAATTTTCATCTCTCGGATCCTCTTGTAAATAAATAAATTGATGATTTTGAATACAATCGAGAGCTTGTGCATGGAGCCTCTGAGCGATTTCAAAAAGTTTTCAAAAATATTCATCTCTCGGATCCTCTTGTAAATAAATAAATTGATGATTTTGAATAGAATCGAGAGCTTGTGCATGGAGCCTCCGAGCGATTTCATAAATTTTTCTAAAATTTTCATCTCTCGGATCCTCTTGTAAATAAATAAATTGATGATTTTGAATACAATCGAGAGCTTGTGCATGGAGCCTCTGAGCGATTTCAAAAAGTTTTCAAAAATTTTCATCTCTCGGATCCTCTTGTAAATAAATAAATTGATGATTTTGAATAGAATCGAGAGCTTGTGCATGGAGCCTCCGAGCGATTTCATAAATTTTTCAAAAATTTTCATCTTTCGGATCCTCTTGTAAATAAATAAATTGATGATTTTGAATAGAATCGAGAGCTTGTGCATGGAGCCTCCGAGCGATTTCAAAAATTTTTCAAAAATTTTCATCTCTCGGATCCTCTTGTAAATAAATAAATTGATGATTTTGAATACAATCGAGAGCTTGTGCATGGAGCCTCTGAGCGATTTCAAAAAGTTTTCAAAAATTTTCATCTCTCGGATCCTCTTGTAAATAAATAAATTGATGATTTTGAATAGAATCGAGAGCTTGTGCATGGAGCCTCCGAGCGATTTCATAAATTTTTCAAAAATTTTCATCTTTCGGATCCTCTTGTAAATAAATAAATTGATGATTTTGAATAGAATCGAGAGCTTGTGCATGGAGCCTCCGAGCGATTTCAAAAATTTTTCAAAAATTTTCATCTCTCGGATCCTCTTGTAAATAAATAAATTGATGATTTTGAATAGAATCGAGAGCTTGTGCATGGAGCCTCCGAGCGATTTCATAAATTTTTCAAAAATTTACATCTTTCGGATCCTCTTGTAAATAAATAAATTGATGATTTTGAATAGAATCGAGAGCTTGTGCATGGAGCCTCAGGGCGATTTCAAAAATTTTTCAAAAATTTTCATCTCTCGGATCCTCTTGTAAATAAATAAATTGATGATTTTGAATAGAATCGAGAGCTTGTGCATGGAGCCTCCGAGCGATTTCATAAATTTTTCAAAAATTTTCATCTTTCGGATCCTCTTGTAAATAAATAAATTGATGATTTTGAATAGAATCGAGAGCTTGTGCATGGAGCCTCCGAGCGATTACAAAAATTTTTCAAAAATTTTCATCTCTCGGATCCTCTTGTAAATAAATAAATTGATGATTTTGAATACAATCGAGAGCTTGTGCATGGAGCCTCTGAGCGATTTCAAAAAGTTTTCAAAAATTTTCATCTCTCGGATCCTCTTGTAAATAAATAAATTGATGATTTTGAATAGAATCGAGAGCTTGTGCATGGAGCCTCCGAGCGATTTCATAAATTTTTCAAAAATTTTCATCTTTCGGATCCTCTTGTAAATAAATAAATTGATGATTTTGAATAGAATCGAGAGCTTGTGCATGGAGCCTCCGAGCGATTTCAAAAAGTTTTCAAAAATTTTCATCTCTCGGATCCTCTTGTAAATAAATAAATTGATGATTTTGAATAGAATCGAGAGCTTGTGCATGGAGCCTCCGAGCGATTTCAAAAAAATTTCAAAAATTTTCATCTCTCGGATCCTCTTGTAAATAAATAAATTGATGATTTTGAATAGAATCGAGAGCTTGTGCATGGAGCCTCCGAGCGATTTCAAAACTTTTTCAAAAATTTTCATCTTTCGGATCCTCTTGTAAATAAATAAATTGATGATTTTGAATAGAATCGAGAACTTGTGCATGGAGCTTTCGAGCGATTTCAAAACTTTTTCAAAAATTTTCATCTTTCGGATCCTCTTGTAAATAAATAAATTGATGATTTTGAATAGAATCGAGAGCTTGTGCATGGAGCCTCCGAGCGATTTCATAAATTTTTCAAAAATTTTCATCTTTCGGATCCTCTTGTAAATAAATAAATTGATGATTTTGAATAGAATCGAGAGCTTGTGCATGGAGCCTCAGAGCGATTTCAAAAATTTTTCAAAAATTTTCATCTCTCGGATCCTCTTGTAAATAAATAAATTGATGATTTTGAATAGAATCGAGAGCTTGTGCATGGAGCCTCCGAGCGATTTCATAAATTTTTCAAAAATTTTCATCTTTCGGATCCTCTTGTAAATAAATAAATTGATGATTTTGAATAGAATCGAGAGCTTGTGCATGGAGCCTCCGAGCGATTTCAAAAATTTTTCAAAAATTTTCATCTCTCGGATCCTCTTGTAAATAAATAAATTGATGATTTTGAATACAATCGAGAGCTTGTGCATGGAGCCTCTGAGCGATTTCAAAAAGTTTTCAAAAATTTTCATCTCTCGGATCCTCTTGTAAATAAATAAATTGATGATTTTGAATAGAATCGAGAGCTTGTGCATGGAGCCTCCGAGCGATTTCATAAATTTTTCAAAAATTTTCATCTTTCGGATCCTCTTGTAAATAAATAAATTGATGATTTTGAATAGAATCGAGAGCTTGTGCATGGAGCCTCCGAGCGATTTCAAAAATTTTTCAAAAATTTTCATCTCTCGGATCCTCTTGTAAATAAATAAATTGATGATTTTGAATACAATCGAGAGCTTGTGCATGGAGCCTCTGAGCGATTTCAAAAAGTTTTCAAAAATTTTCATCTCTCGGATCCTCTTGTAAATAAATAAAGTGATGATTTTGAATAGAACCGAGAGCTTGTGCATGGAGCCTCCGAGCGATTTCATAAATTTTTCAAAAATTTTCATCTTTCGGATCCTCTTGTAAATAAATAAATTGATGATTTTGAATAGAATCGAGAGCTTGTGCATGGAGCCTCCGAGCGATTTCAAAAATTTTTCAAAAATTTTCATCTTTCGGATCCTCTTGTAAATAAATAAATTGATGATTTTGAATAGAATCGAGAGCTTGTGCATGGAGCCTCCGAGCGATTTCAAAAAATTTTCAAAAAATTTCATCTTTCGGATCCTCTTGTAAATAAATAAATTGATGATTTTGAATAGAATCGAGAGCTTGTGCATGGAGCCTCCGAGCGATTTCAAAAAATTTTCCAAAATTTTCATCTTTCGGATCCTCTTGTAAATAAATAAATTGATGATTTTGAATAGAATCGAGAGCTTGTGCATGGAGCCTCCGAGCGATTTCATAAATTTTTCAAAAATTTTCATCTTTCGGATCCTCTTGTAAATAAATAAATTGATGATTTTGAATAGAATCGAGAGCTTGTGCATGGAGCCTCCGAGCGATTTCAAAAATTTTTCAAAAATTTTCATCTCTCGGATCCTCTTGTAAATAAATAAATTGATGATTTTGAATATAATCGAGAGCTTGTGCATGGAGCCTCTGAGCGATTTCAAAAAGTTTTCAAAAATTTTCATCTCTCGGATCCTCTTGTAAATAAATAAATTGATGATTTTGAATAGAATCGAGAGCTTGTGCATGGAGCCTCCGAGCGATTTCATAAATTTTTCAAAAATTTTCATCTTTCGGATCCTCTTGTAAATAAATAAATTGATGATTTTGAATAGAATCGAGAGCTTGTGCATGGAGCCTCCGAGCGATTTCAAAAATTTTTCAAAAATTTTCATCTCTCGGATCCTCTTGTAAATAAATAAATTGATGATTTTGAATAGAATCGAGAGCTTGTGCATGGAGCCTCCGAGCGATTTCATAAATTTTTCTAAAATTTTCATCTCTCGGATCCTCTTGTAAATAAATAAATTGATGATTTTGAATACAATCGAGAGCTTGTGCATGGAGCCTCTGAGCGATTTCAAAAAGTTTTCAAAAATTTTCATCTCTCGGATCCTCTTGTAAATAAATAAATTGATGATTTTGAATAGAATCGAGAGCTTGTGCATGGAGCCTCCGAGCGATTTCAAAAAAATTTCAAAAATTTTCATCTCTCGGATCCTCTTGTAAATAAATAAATTGATGATTTTGAATAGAATCGAGAGCTTGTGCATGGAGCCTCCGAGCGATTTCAAAACTTTTTCAAAAATTTTCATCTTTCGGATCCTCTTGTAAATAAATAAATTGATGATTTTGAATAGAATCGAGAACTTGTGCATGGAGCTTTCGAGCGATTTCAAAACTTTTTCAAAAATTTTCATCTTTCGGATCCTCTTGTAAATAAATAAATTGATGATTTTGAATAGAATCGAGAGCTTGTGCATGGAGCCTCCGAGCGATTTCATAAATTTTTCAAAAATTTTCATCTTTCGGATCCTCTTGTAAATAAATAAATTGATGATTTTGAATAGAATCGAGAGCTTGTGCATGGAGCCTCAGAGCGATTTCAAAAATTTTTCAAAAATTTTCATCTCTCGGATCCTCTTGTAAATAAATAAATTGATGATTTTGAATAGAATCGAGAGCTTGTGCATGGAGCCTCCGAGCGATTTCATAAATTTTTCAAAAATTTTCATCTTTCGGATCCTCTTGTAAATAAATAAATTGATGATTTTGAATAGAATCGAGAGCTTGTGCATGGAGCCTCCGAGCGATTTCAAAAATTTTTCAAAAATTTTCATCTCTCGGATCCTCTTGTAAATAAATAAATTGATGATTTTGAATACAATCGAGAGCTTGTGCATGGAGCCTCTGAGCGATTTCAAAAAGTTTTCAAAAATTTTCATCTCTCGGATCCTCTTGTAAATAAATAAATTGATGATTTTGAATAGAATCGAGAGCTTGTGCATGGAGCCTCCGAGCGATTTCATAAATTTTTCAAAAATTTTCATCTTTCGGATCCTCTTGTAAATAAATAAATTGATGATTTTGAATAGAATCGAGAGCTTGTGCATGGAGCCTCCGAGCGATTTCAAAAATTTTTCAAAAATTTTCATCTCTCGGATCCTCTTGTAAATAAATAAATTGATGATTTTGAATACAATCGAGAGCTTGTGCATGGAGCCTCTGAGCGATTTCAAAAAGTTTTCAAAAATTTTCATCTCTCGGATCCTCTTGTAAATAAATAAATTGATGATTTTGAATAGAACCGAGAGCTTGTGCATGGAGCCTCCGAGCGATTTCATAAATTTTTCAAAAATTTTCATCTTTCGGATCCTCTTGTAAATAAATAAATTGATGATTTTGAATAGAATCGAGAGCTTGTGCATGGAGCCTCCGAGCGATTTCAAAAATTTTTCAAAAATTTTCATCTTTCGGATCCTCTTGTAAATAAATAAATTGATGATTTTGAATAGAATCGAGAGCTTGTGCATGGAGCCTCCGAGCGATTTCAAAAAATTTTCAAAAAATTTCATCTTTCGGATCCTCTTGTAAATAAATAAATTGATGATTTTGAATAGAATCGAGAGCTTGTGCATGGAGCCTCCGAGCGATTTCAAAAAATTTTCCAAAATTTTCATCTTTCGGATCCTCTTGTAAATAAATAAATTGATGATTTTGAATAGAATCGAGAGCTTGTACATGGAGCCTCCGAGCGATTTCATAAATTTTTCAAAAATTTTCATCTCTCGGATCCTCTTGTAAATAAATAAATTGATGATTTTGAATACAATCGAGAGCTTGTGCATGGAGCCTCTGAGCGATTTCAAAAAGTTTTCAAAAATTTTCATCTCTCGGATCCTCTTGTAAATAAATAAATTGATGATTTTGAATAGAATCGAGAGCTTGTGCATGGAGCTTCCGAGCGATTCCATAAATTTTTCAAAAACTTTCATCTTTCGGATCCTCTTGTAAATAAATAAATTGATGATTTTGAATAGAATCGAGAGCTTGTGCATGGAGCCTCAGAGCGATTTCAAAAATTTTTCAAAAATTTTCATCTTTCGGATCCTCTTGTAAATAAATAAATT
The DNA here is from genome assembly GCA_963942545.1 of Oxycera nigricornis. Lineage (NCBI taxonomy): Eukaryota > Metazoa > Arthropoda > Insecta > Diptera > Stratiomyidae > Oxycera > Oxycera nigricornis. Next base: position 14,799,064 of record OZ012664.1, on the reverse strand, counting down.
GATGATTTTGTATAGAATCGAGAGCTTGTGCATGGAGCCTCTGAGCGATTTCAAAAATTTTTAAAAAATTTTCATCTTTCGGATCCTTTTTTAAATAAATAAATTGATGATTTTGAATAGAATCGAGAGCTTGTGCATGGAGTCTCCGAGCGATTTCAAAAATTTTCATCTTTCGGATCCTCTTGTAAATAAATAAATTGATGATTTTCAATAGAATCGAGAGCTTGTGCATGGAGCCTCCGAGCGATTTCAAAAAAATTTCAAAAATTTTCATCTCTCGGATCCTCTTGTAAATAAATAAATTGATGATTTTGAATAGAATCGAGAGCTTGTGCATGGAGCCTCCGAGCGATTTCAAAACTTTTTCAAAAATTTTCATCTTTCGGATCCTCTTGTAAATAAATAAATTGATGATTTTGAATAGAATCGAGAACTTGTGCATGGAGCCTCCGAGCGATTTCAAAACTTTTTCAAAAATTTTCATCTTTCGGATCCTCTTGTAAATAAATAAATTGATGATTTTGAATAGAATCGAGAGCTTGTGCATGGAGCCTCCGAGCGATTTCAAAAATTTTTAAAAAATTTTCATCTCGCGGATCCTCTTGTAAATAAATAAATTGATGATTTTGAATACAATCGAGAGCTTGTGCATGGAGCCTCTGAGCGATTTCAAAAAGTTTACAAAAATTTTCATCTCTCGGATCCTCTTGTAAATAAATAAATTGATGATTTTGAATAGAATCGAGAGCTTGTGCATGGAGCCTCCGAGCGATTTAATAAATTTTTCAAAAATTTTCATCTTTCGGATCCTCTTGTAAATAAATAAATTGATGATTTTGAATAGAATCAAGAGCTTGTGCATGGAGCCTCCGAGCGATTACAAAAAAATTTCAAAAGATTTCATCTTTCGGATCCTCTTGTAAATAAATAAATTGATGATTTTGAATAGAATCGAGAGCTTGTGCATGCAGCCTCCGAGCGATTTCAAAAATTTTTCAAAAATTTTCATCTTTCGGATCCTCTTGTAAATAAATAAATTGATGATTTTGAATAGAAACGAGAACTTGTGCATGGAGCCTCCGAGCGATTTCAAAACTTTTTCAAAAATTTTCATCTTTCGGATCCTCTTGTAAATAAATAAATTGATGATTTTGAATAGAATCAAGAGCTTGTGCATGGAGCCTCCTAGCGATTTCAAAAATTTTTCAAAAATTTTCATCTCTCGGATCCTCTTGTAAATAAATAAATTGATGATTTTGAATAGAATCGAGAGCTTGTGCATGGAGCCTCTGAGCGATTTCAAAAAATTTTCAAAAATTTTAATCTTTCGGATCCTCTTGTAAATAAATAAAATGATGATTTTGAATAGAATCGAGAGCTTGTGCATGGAGCCTCTGAGCGATTTCAAAAAATTTTCAAAAATTTTCATCTTTCGGATCCTCTTGTAAATAAATAAATTGATGATTTTGAATAGAATCGAGAGCTTGTGCATGCAGCCTCCGAGCGATTTCAAAAATTTTTCAAAAATTTTCATCTTTCGGATCCTCTTGTAAATAAATAAATTGATGATTTTGAATAGAATCGAGAGCTTGTGCATGGAGCCTCTGAGCGATTTCAAAAAATTTTCAAAAATTTTCATCTTTCGGATCCTCTTGTAAATAAATAAATTGATGATTTTGAATAGAATCGAAAGCTTGTGCATGCAGCCTCCGAGCGATTTCAAAAATTTTTCAAAAATTTTCATCTTTCGGATCCTCTTGTAAATAAATAAATTGATGATTTTGAATAGAATCGAGAGCTTGTGCATGGAGCCTCTGAGCGATTTCAAAAAATTTTCAAAAATTTTCATCTTTCGGATCCTCTTGTAAATAAATAAATTGATGATTTTGAATAGAATCGAGAGCTTGTGCATGGAGCCTCTGAGCGATTTCAAAAAATTTTCAAAAATTTTAATCTTTCGGATCCTCTTGTAAATAAATAAATTGATGATTTTGAATAGAATCGAGAGCTTGTGCATGCAGCCTCCGAGCGATTTCAAAAATTTTTCAAAAATTTTCATCTTTCGGATCCTCTTGTAAATAAATAAATTGATGATTTTGAATAGAATCGAGAGCTTGTGCATGGAGCCTCTGAGCGATTTCAAAAAATTTTCAAAAATTTTCATCTTTCGGATCCTCTTGTAAATAAATAAATTGATGATTTTGAATAGAATCGAGAGCTTGTGCATGGAGCCTCCGAGCGATTTCAAAAATTTTTCAAAAATTTTCATCTTTCGGATCCTCTTGTAAATAAATAAATTGATGAATTTGAATAGAATCGAGAGCTTGTGCATGTTGCCTCCGAGCGATTTCAAAAATTTTTCAAACCTTTTCATCTTTCGGATCCTCTTGTTAATAAATAAATTGATGATTTTGAATAGAATCGAGAGCTTGTGCATGGAGCCTCCGAGCGATTTCAAAAAATTTTCAAAAATTTTCATCTTTCGGATCCTCTTATAAATAAATAAATTGATGATTTTGAATAGAATCGAGAGCTTGTGCATGAAGCCTCCGAGCGATTTCAAAAATTTTTCAAAAATTTTCATCTCTCGGATCCTCTTGTAAATAAATAAATTGATGATTTTGAATACAATCGAGAGCTTGTGCATGGAGCCTCTGAGCGATTTCAAAAAGTTTTCAAAAATTTTCATCTCTCGGATCCTCTTGTAAATAAATCAATTGATGATTTTGAATAGAATCGAGAGCTTGTGCATGGAGCCTCCGAGCGATTTCATAAATTTTTCAAAAATTTTCATCTTTCGGATCCTCTTGTAAATAAATAAATTGATGATTTTGAATAGAATCGAGAGCTTGTGCATGGAGCCTCAGAGCGATTTCAAAAATTTTTCAAAAATTTTCATCTTTCGGATCCTCTTGTAAATAAATAAATTGATGATTTTGAATAGAATCGAGAGCTTGTGCATGGAGTCTCCGAGCGATTTCAAAAATTTTCATCTTTCGGATCCTCTTGTAAATAAATATGTTGATGATTTTGAATAGAATCGAGAGCTTGTGCATGGAGCCTCCGAGCGATTTCAAAAAATTTTCAAAAATTTTCATCTTTCGGATCCTCTTGTAAATAAATAAATTGATGAATTTGAATAGAATCGAGAGCTTGTGCATGTAGCCTCCGGGCGATTTCAAAAATTTTTAAAAAATTTTCGTCTTTCGGATCCTTTTTTAAATAAATAAATTGATGATTTTGAATAGAATCGAGAGCTTGTGCATGGAGCCTCTGAGCGATTTCAAAAAGTTTTCAAAAATTTTCATCTCTCGGATCCTCTTGTAAATAAATAAATTGATGATTTTGAATAGAATCGAGAGCTTGTGTATGGAGCCTCCGAGCGATTTCATAAATGTTTCAAAAATTTTCATCTTTCGTATCCTCTTGTAAATAAATAAATTGATGATTTTGAATAGAATCGAGAGCTTGTGCATGGAGCCTCCGAGCGATTTCATAAATTTTTCAAAAATTTTCATCTTTCGGATCCTCTTGTAAATAAATAAATTGATGATTTTGAATAGAATCGAGAGCTTGTGCATGGAGCCTCTGAGCGATTTCAAAAAGTTTTCAAAAATTTTCATCTCTCGGATCCTCTTGTAAATAAATAAATTGATGATTTTGAATAGAATCGAGAGCTTGTGCATGGAGCCTCCGAGCGATTTCATAAATTTTTCAAAAATTTTCATCTTTCGGATCCTCTTGTAAATAAATAAATTGATGATTTTGAATAGAATCGAGAGCTTGTGCATGGAGCCTCCGAGCGATTTCAAAAATTTTTCAAAAATTTTCATCTCTCGGATCCTCTTGTAAATAAATAAATTGATGATTTTGAATACAATCGAGAGCTTGTGCATGGAGCCTCTGAGCGATTTCAAAAAGTTTTCAAAAATTTTCATCTCTCGGATCCTCTTGTAAATAAATAAATTGATGATTTTGAATAGAATCGAGAGCTTGTGCATGGAGCCTCCGAGCGATTTCATAAATTTTTTCAAAAATTTTCATCTTTCGGATCCTCTTGTAAATAAATAAATTGATGATTTTGAATAGAATCGAGAGCTTGTGCATGGAGCCTCAGAGCGATTTCAAAAATTTTTCAAAAATTTTCATCTCTCAGATCCTCTTGTAAATAAATAAATTGATGATTTTGAATAGAATCGAGAGCTTGTGCATGGAGCCTCCGAGCGATTTCATAAATTTTTCAAAAATTTGCATCTTTCGGATCCTCTTGTAAATAAATAAATTGATGATTTTGAATAGAATCGAGAGCTTGTGCATGGAGCCTCTGAGCGATTTCAAAAAAATTTCAAAAATTTTCATCTTTCGGATCCTCTTGTAAATAAATAAATTGATGATTTTGAATAGAATCGAGAGCTTGTGCATGCAGCCTCCGAGCGATTTCAAAAATTTTTCAAAAATTTTCATCTTTCGGATCCTCTTGTAAATAAATAAATTGATGATTTTGAATAGAAACGAGAACTTGTGCATGGAGCCTCCGAGCGATTTCAAAACTTTTTCAAAAATTTTCATCTTTCGGATCCTCTTGTAAATAAATAAATTGATGATTTTGAATAGAATCGAGAGCTTGTGCATGGAGCCTCCGAGCGATTTCAAAAATTTTTCAAAAATTTTCATCTCTCGGATCCTCTTGTAAATAAATAAATTGATGATTTTGAATAGAATCGAGAGCTTGTGCATGGAGCCTCTGAGCGATTTCAAAAAATTTTCAAAAATTTTAATCTTTCGGATCCTCTTGTAAATAAATAAATTGATGATTTTGAATAGAATCGAGAGCTTGTGCATGGAGCCTCTGAGCGATTTCAAAAAATTTTCAAAAATTTTCATCTTTCGGATCGTCTTGTAAATAAATAAATTGATGATTTTGAATAGAATCGAGAGCTTGTGCATGCAGCCTCCGAGCGATTTCAAAAATTTTTCAAAAATTTTTATCTTTCGGATCCTCTTGTAAATAAATAAATTGATGATTTTGAATAGAATCGAGAGCTTGTGCATGGAGCCTCTGAGCGATTTCAAAAAATTTTCAAAAATTTTCATCTTTCGGATCCTCTTGTAAATAAATAAATTGATGATTTTGAATAGAATCGAGAGCTTGTGCATGGAGCCTCTGAGCGATTTCAAAAATTTTTCAAAACTTTTAATCTTTCGGATCCTCTTGTAAATAAATAAATTGATGATTTTGAATAGAATCGAGAGCTTGTGCATGCAGCCTCCGGGCGATTTCAAAAATTTTTCAAAAATTTTCATCTTTCGGATCCTCTTGTAAATAAATAAATTGATGATTTTGAATAGAATCGAGAGCTTGTGCATGGAGCCTCAGAGCGATTTCAAAAATTTTTCAAAAATTTTCATCTTTCGGATCCTCTTGTAAATAAATAAATTGATGATTTTGAATAGAATCGAGAGCTTGTGCATGGAGTCTCCGAGCGATTTCAAAAATTTTCATCTTTCGGATCCTCTTGTAAATAAATAAGTTGATGATTTTGAATAGAATCGAGAGCTTGTGCATGGAGCCTCCGAGCGATTTCAAAAATTTTTCAAAAATTTTCATCTTTCGGATCCTCTTGTAAATAAATAAATTGATGAATTTGAATAGAATCGAGAGCTTGTGCATGTAGCCTCCGAGCGATTTCAAAAATTTTTCAAACATTTTCATCTTTCGAATCCTCTTGTAAATAAATAAATTGATGATTTTGAATAGAATCGAGAGCTTGTGCATGGAGCCTCCGAGCGATTTCAAAAAATTTTCAAAAATTTTCATCTTTCGGATCCTCTTATAAATAAATAAATTGATGATTTTGAATAGAATCGAGAGCTTGTGCATGGAGCCTCCGAGCGATTTCAAAAATTTTTCAAAAATTTTCATCTCTCGGATCCTCTTGTAAATAAATAAATTGATGATTTTGAATACAATCGAGAGCTTGTGCATGGAGCCTCTGAGCGATTTCAAAAAGTTTTCAAAAATTTTCATCTCTCGGAACCTCTTGTAAATAAATCAATTGATGATTTTGAATAGAATCGAGAGCTTGTGCATGGAGCCTCCGAGCGATTTCATAAATTTTTCAAAAATTTTCATCTTTCGGATCCTCTTGTAAATAAATAAATTGATGATTTTGAATAGAATCGAGAGCTTGTGCATGGAGCCTCAGAGCGATTTCAAAAATTTTTCAAAAATTTTCATCTTTCGGATCCTCTTGTAAATAAATAAATTGATGATTTTGAATAGAATCGAGAGCTTGTGCATGGAGTCTCCGAGCGATTTCAAAAATTTTCATCTTTCGGATCCTCTTGTAAATAAATCAATTGATGATTTTGAATAGAATCGAGAGCTTGTGCATGGAGCCTCCGAGCGATTTCATAAATTTTTCAAAAATTTTCATCTTTCGGATCCTCTTGTAAATAAATAAATTGATGATTTTGAATAGAATCGAGAGCTTGTGCATGGAGCCTCAGAGCGATTTCAAAAATTTTTCAAAAATTTTCATCTTTCGGATCCTCTTGTAAATAAATAAATTGATGATTTTGAATAGAATCGAGAGCTTGTGCATGGAGTCTCCGAGCGATTTCAAAAATTTTCATCTTTCGGATCCTCTTGTAAATAAATAAGTTGATGATTTTGAATAGAATCGAGAGCTTGTGCATGGAGCCTCCGAGCGATTTCAAAAATTTTTCAAAAATTTTCATCTTTCGGATCCTCTTGTAAATAAATAAATTGATGAATTTGAATAGAATCGAGAGCTTGTGCATGTAGCCTCCGAGCGATTTCAAAAAATTTTCAAAAATTTTCATCTTTCGGATCCTCTTGTAAATAAATAAATTGATTATTTTGAATAGAATCGAGAGCTTGTGCATGGAGCCTCCGAGCGATTTCAAAAATTTTTCAAAAATTTTCATCTTTCGGATCCTCTTGTAAATAAATAAATTGATGAATTTGAATAGAATCGAGAGCTTGTGCATGTAGCCTCCGAGCGATTTCAAAAATTTTTCAAACATTTTCATCTTTCGAATCCTCTTGTAAATAAATAAATTGATGATTTTGAATAGAATCGAGAGCTTGTGCATGGAGCCTCCGAGCGATTTCAAAAAATTTTCAAAAATTTTCATCTTTCGGATCCTCTTATAAATAAATAAATTGATGATTTTGAATAGAATCGAGAGCTTGTGCATGGAGCCTCCGAGCGATTTCAAAAATTTTTCAAAAATTTTCATCTCTCGGATCCTCTTGTAAATAAATAAATTGATGATTTTGAATACAATCGAGAGCTTGTGCATGGAGCCTCTGAGCGATTTCAAAAAGTTTTCAAAAATTTTCATCTCTCGGAACCTCTTGTAAATAAATCAATTGATGATTTTGAATAGAATCGAGAGCTTGTGCATGGAGCCTCCGAGCGATTTCATAAATTTTTCAAAAATTTTCATCTTTCGGATCCTCTTGTAAATAAATAAATTGATGATTTTGAATAGAATCGAGAGCTTGTGCATGGAGCCTCAGAGCGATTTCAAAAATTTTTCAAAAATTTTCATCTTTCGGATCCTCTTGTAAATAAATAAATTGATGATTTTGAATAGAATCGAGAGCTTGTGCATGGAGTCTCCGAGCGATTTCAAAAATTTTCATCTTTCGGATCCTCTTGTAAATAAATAAGTTGATGATTTTGAATAGAATCGAGAGCTTGTGCATGGAGCCTCCGAGCGATTTCAAAAATTTTTCAAAAATTTTCATCTTTCGGATCCTCTTGTAAATAAATAAATTGATGAATTTGAATAGAATCGAGAGCTTGTGCATGTAGCCTCCGAGCGATTTCAAAAATTTTTAAAAAATTTTCATCTTTCGGATCCTTTTTTAAATAAATAAATTGATGATTTTGAATAGAATCGAGAGCTTGTGCATGGAGCCTCCGAGCGATTTCAAAACTTTTTCAAAAATTTTCATCTCTCGGATCCTCTTGTAAATAAATAAATTGATGATTTTGAATAGAATCGAGAGCTTGTGCATGGAGCCTCCGAGCGATTTCAAAAATTTTTCAAAAATTTTCATCTCTCGGATCCTCTTGTAAATAAATAAATTGATGATTTTGAATAGAATCGAGAGCTTGTGCATGGAGCCTCCGAGCGATTTCAAAAATTTTTCAAAAATTTTCATCTTTCGGATCCTCTTGTAAATAAATAAATTGATGAATTTGAATAGAATCGAGAGCTTGTGCATGTAGCCTCCGAGCGATTTCAAAAATTTTTAAAAAATTTTCATCTTTCGGATCCTTTTTTGAATAAATAAATTGATGATTTTGAATAGAATCGAGAGCTTGTGCATGGAGCCTCCGAGCGATTTCAAAAATTTTTCAAAAATTTTCATCTTGCGGATCCTCTTGTAAATAAATAAATTGATGATTTTGAATAGAATCGAGAGCTTGTGCATGGAGTCTCCGAGCGATTTCAAAAAATTTCATCTTTCGGATCCTCTTGTAAATAAATAAGTTGATGATTTTGAATAGAATCGAAAGCTTGTGCATGGAGCCTCCGAGCGTATTCAAAAAAATTTCAAAAATTTTCATCTTTCGGATCCTCTTGTAAATAAATAAATTGATGATTTTGAATAGAATCGAGAGCTTGTGCATGGAGCCTCCGAGCGATTTCAAAATTTTTTCAAAAATTTTAATCTTTCGGATCCTCTTGTGAATAAATAAATTGATGATTTTGAATAGAATCGAGAGCTTGTGCATGGAGCCTCCGAGCGATTTCAAAAAATTTTCAAAAATTTTCATCTCTCGGATCCTCTTGTAAATAAATAAATTAATGATTTTGAATAGAATCGAGAGCTTGTGCATGGAGTCTCCGAGCGATTTCAAAAATTTTTCAAAAATTTTCATCTTACGGATCCTCATGTAAATAAATAAATTGATGATTTTGAATAGAATCGAGAGCTTGTGCATGGAGCCTCCGAGCGATTTCAAAAAAAATTCAAAAAATTTCATCTCTCGGATCCTCTTGTAAATAAATAAATTGATGATTTTGAATAGAATCGAGAGCTTGTGCATGGAGCCTCTGAGCGATTTCAAAAAATTTTTAAAAATTTTCATCTCACGGATCCTCTTGTAAATAAATAAATTGATGATTTTGAATAGAATCGAGAGCTTGTGCATGGAACCTCTGAGCGATTTCAAAAATTTTTAAAGAATTTTCACCTTTCGGATCCTCTTGTAAATAAATAAATTGATGATTTTGAATAGAATCGAGAGCTTGTGCATGGAGCCTCCGAGCGATTTTAAAAAATTTTCAAAAATTTTCATCTTTCGGATCCTCTTGTAAATAAATAAATTGATGATTTTGAATAGAATCGAGAGCTTGTGCATGGAGCCTCAGAGCGATTTCAAAAATTTTTCAAAAATTTTCATCTCTCGGATCCTCTTGTAAATAAATAAATTGGTGATTTTGAATAGAATCGAGAGCTTGTGCATGGAGCCTCTGAGCGATTTCAAAAAATTTTCAAAAATTTTCATCTTCCGGATCCTCTTGTAAATAAATAAATTGATGATTTTGAATAGAATCGAGAGCCTGTGCATGCAGCCTCCGAGCGATTTCAAAAATTTTTCAAACATTTTCATCTTTCGGATCCTCTTGTAAATAAATAAATTGGCGATTTTGAATAGAATCGAGTGCTTGTGCATGGAGCCTCTGAGCAATTACAAAAAATTTTCAAAAATTTTCATCTTTCGGATCCTCTTGTAGATAAATAAATTGATGATTTTGAATAGAATCGAGAGCTTGTACATGCAGCCTCCGAGCGATTTCAAAAATTTTTCAAAAATTTTCATCTTTCGGATCCTCTTGTGAATAAATAAATTGATGATTTTGAATAGAATCGAGAGCTTGTGCATGGAGCCTCCGAGCGATTTCAAAAAATTTTCAAAAATTTTCATCTCTCGGATCCTCTTGTAAATAAATAAATTGATGATTTTGAATAGAATCGAGAGCTTGTGCATGGAGTCTCCGAGCGATTTCAAAAATTTTCATCTTAGGATCCTCTTGTAAATAAATAAATTGATGATTTTGAATAGATTCGAGAGCTTGTGCATGGAGGCTCCGAGCGATTTCAAAAAAATTTCAAAAATTTTCATCTCTCGGATCCTCTTGTAAATAAATAAATTGATGATTTTGAATAGAATCGAGAGCTTGTGCATGGAGCCTCAGAGCGATTTCAAAAAATTTTCAAAAATTTTCATCTCTCGGATCCTCTTGTAAATAAATAAATTGGTGATTTTGAATAGAATCGAGAGCTTGTGCATGGAGCCTCTGAGCGATTTCAAAAAATTTTCAAAAATTTTCATCTTCCGGATCCTCTTGTAAATAAATAAATTGATGATTTTGAATAGAATCGAGAACTTGTGCATGCAGCCTCCGAGCGATTTCAAAAATTTTTCAAACATTTTCATCTTTCGGATCCTCTTGTAAATAAATAAATTGGCGATTTTGAATAGAATCGAGTGCTTGTGCATGGAGCCTCTGAGCGATTACAAAAAATTTTCAAAAATTTTCATCTTTCGGATCCTCTTGTAAATAAATAAATTGATGATTTTGAATAGAATCGAGAGCTTGTGCAGGCAGCCTCCGAGCGATTTCAAAAAATTTTCAAAAATTTTCATCTCTCGGATCCTCTTGTCAATAAATAAATTGATGATTTTGAATAGAATCGAGAGCTTGTGCATGGAGCCTCCGAGCGATTTCAAAAATTTTTCAAAAATTTTCATCTCTCGGATCCTCTTGTAAATAAATAAATTGGTGATTTTGAATAGAATCGAGAGCTTGTGCATGGAGCATCTGAGCGATATCAAAAAATTTTCAAAAATTTTCATCTTTCGGATCCTCTTGTAAATAAATAAATTGATGATTTTGAATAGAATCGAGAGCTTGTGCATGCAGCCTCCAAACGATTTCAAAAATTTTTCAAAAATTTTCATCTTTCGGATCCTCTTGTAAATAAATAAATTGATGATTTTGAATAGAATCGAGAGCTTGTGCATGGAGCCTCTGAGCGATTTCAAAATAATTTCAAAAATTTTCATCTTTCGGATCCTCTTGTAAATAAATAAATTGATGATTTTGAATAGAATCGAGAACTTGTGCATGCAGCCTCCGAGCGATTTCAAAAAATTTTCAAAAATTTCAATCTTTCGGATCCTCTTGTAAATAAATAAATTGGTGATTTTGAATAGAATCGAGAGCTTGTGCATGGAGCATCTGAGCGATTTCAAAAAATTTTCAAAAATTTTCATCTCTCGGATCCTCTTGTCAATAAATAAATTGATGATTTTGAATAGAATCGAGAGCTTGTGCATGGAGCCTCCGAGCGATTTCAAAAATTTTTCAAAAATTTTCATCTCTCGGATCCTCTTGTAAATAAATAAATTGGTGATTTTGAATAGAATCGAGAGCTTGTGCATGGAGCATCTGAGCGATATCAAAAAATTTTCAAAAATTTTCATCTTTCGGATCCTCTTGTAAATAAATAAATTGATGATTTTGAATAGAATCGAGAGCTTGTGCATGCAGCCTCCGAGCAATTACAAAAAATTTTCAAAAATTTTCATCTTTCGGATCCTCTTGTAGATAAATAAATTGATGATTTTGAATAGAATCGAGAGCTTGTGCATGCAGCCTCCGAGCGATTTCAAAAATTTTTCAAAAATTTTCATCTTTCGGATCCTCTTGTGAATAAATAAATTGATGATTTTGAATAGAATCGAGAGCTTGTGCATGGAGCCTCCGAGCGATTTCAAAAAATTTTCAAAAATTTTCATCTCTCGGATCCTCTTGTAAATAAATAAATTGATGATTTTGAATAGAATCGAGAGCTTGTGCATGGAGTCTCCGAGCGATTTCAAAAATTTTCATCTTCGGATCCTCTTGTAAATAAATAAATTGATGATTTTGAATAGATTCGAGAGCTTGTGCATGGAGGCTCCGAGCGATTTCAAAAAAATTTCAAAAATTTTCATCTCTCGGATCCTCTTGTAAATAAATAAATTGATGATTTTGAATAGAATCGAGAGCTTGTGCATGGAGCCTCAGAGCGATTTCAAAAAATTTTCAAAAATTTTCATCTCTCGGATCCTCTTGTAAATAAATAAATTGGTGATTTTGAATAGAATCGAGAGCTTGTGCATGGAGCCTCTGAGCGATTTCAAAAAATTTTCAAAAATTTTTATCTTCCGGATCCTCTTGTAAATAAATAAATTGATGATTTTGAATAGAATCGAGAACTTGTGCATGCAGCCTCCGAGCGATTTCAAAAATTTTTCAAACATTTTCATCTTTCGGATCCTCTTGTAAATAAATAAATTGGCGATTTTGAATAGAATCGAGTGCTTGTGCATGGAGCCTCTGAGCGATTACAAAAAATTTTCAAAAATTTTCATCTTTCGGATCCTCTTGTAAATAAATAAATTGATGATTTTGAATAGAATCGAGAGCTTGTGCATGCAGCCTCCGAGCGATTTCAAAAAATTTTCAAAAATTTTCATCTCTCGGATCCTCTTGTCAATAAATAAATTGATGATTTTGAATAGAATCGAGAGCTTGTGCATGGAGCCTCCGAGCGATTTCAAAAATTTTTCAAAAATTTTCATCTCTCGGATCCTCTTGTAAATAAATAAATTGGTGATTTTGAATAGAATCGAGAGCTTGTGCATGGAGCATCTGAGCGATATCAAAAAAATTTCAAAAATTTTCATCTTTCGGATCCTCTTGTAAATAAATAAATTGATGATTTTGAATACAATCGAGAGCTTGTGCATGGAGCCTCTGAGCGATTTCAAAAAGTTTTCAAAAAGTTTCATCTCTCGGATCCTCTTGAAAATAAATAAATTGATGATTTTGAATAGAATCGAGAGCTTGTGCATGGAGCCTCCGAGCGATTTCAAAAATTTTTCAAAAATTTTCATCTCTCGGATCCTCTTGTAAATAAATAAATTGATGATTTTGAATACAATCGAGAGCTTGTGCATGGAGCCTCTGAGCGATTTCAAAAAGTTTTCAAAAAGTTTCATCTCTCGGATCCTCTTGAAAATAAATAAATTGATGATTTTGAATAGAATCGAGAGCTTGTGCATGGAGCCTCCGAGCGATTTCATAAATTTTTCAAAAATTTTCATCTCTCGGATCCTCTTGTAAATAAATAAATTGATGATTTTGAATACAATCGAGAGCTTGTGCATGGAGCCTCTGAGCGATTTCAAAAATTTTTTAAAAATTTTCATCTCTCGGATCCTCTTGTAAATAAATAAATTGATGATTTTGAATAGAATCGAGAGCTTGTGCATGGAGCCTCCGAGCGATTTCATAAATTTTTCAAAAATTTTCATCTTTCGGATCCTCTTGTAAATAAATAAATTGATGATTTTGAATAGAATCGAGAGCTTGTGCATGCAGCCTCCGAGCGATTTCAAAAATTTTTCAAAAATTTTCATCTTTCGGATCCTCTTGTGAATAAATAAATTGATGATTTTGAATAGAATCGAGAGCTTGTGCATGGAGCCTCCGAGCGATTTCAAAAAATTTTTAAAAATTTTCATCTCTCGGATCCTCTTGTAAATAAATAAATTGATGATTTTGAATAGAATCGAGAGCTTGTGCATGGAGTCTCCGAGCGATTTCAAAAATTTTCATCTTCGGATCCTCTTGTAAATAAATAAATTGATGATTTTGAATAGATTCGAGAGCTTGTGCATGGAGGCTCCGAGCGATTTCAAAAAAATTTCAAAAATTTTCATCTCTCGGATCCTCTTGTAAATAAATAAATTGATGATTTTGAATAGAATCGAGAGCTTGTGCATGGAGCCTCAGAGCGATTTCAAAAAGTTTTCAAAAATTTTCATCTCTCGGATCCTCTTGTCAATAAATAAATTGGTGATTTTGAATAGAATCGAGAGCTTGTGCATGGAGCCTCTGAGCGATTTCAAAAAATTTTCAAAAATTTTCATCTTCCGGATCCTCTTGTAAATAAATAAATTGATGATTTTGAATAGAATCGAGAACTTGTGCATGCAGCCTCCGAGCGATTTCAAAAATTTTTCAAACATTTTCATCTTTCGGATCCTCTTGTAAATAAATAAATTGGCGATTTTGATTAGAATCGAGTGCTTGTGCATGGAGCCTCTGAGCGATTACAAAAAATTTTCAAAAATTTTCATCTTTCGGATCCTCTTGTAAATAAATAAATTGATGATTTTGAATAGAATCGAGAGCTTGTGCATGCAGCCTCCGAGCGATTTCAAAAAATTTTCAAAAATTTTCATCTCTCGGATCCTCTTGTCAATAAATAAATTGATGATTTTGAATAGAATCGAGCGCTTGTGCATGGAGCCTCCGAGCGATTTCAAAAATTTTTCAAAAATTTTCATCTCTCGGATCCTCTTGTAAATAAATAAATTGGTGATTTTGAATAGAATCGAGAGCTTGTGCATGGAGCATCTGAGCGATATCAAAAAATTTTCAAAAATTTTCATCTTTCGGATCCTCTTGTAAATAAATAAATTGATGATTTTGAATAGAATCGAGAGCTTGTGCATGCAGCCTCCGAGCGATTTCAAAAATTTTTCAAAAATTTTCATCTTTCGGATCCTCTTGTAAATAAATAAATTGATGATTTTGAATAGAATCGAGAGCTTGTGCATGGAGCCTCTGAGCGATTTCAAAATAATTTCAAAAATTTTCATCTTTCGGATCCTCTTGTAAATAAATCAATTGATGATTTTGAATAGAATCGAGAGCTTGTGCATGGAGCCTCCGAGCAATTTCAAAAATTTTTCTAAAATTTTCATCTTTCGGATCCTCTTGTAAATAAATAAATTGATGATTTTGAATAGAATCGAGAGCTTGTGCATGGAGCCTCCGAGCGATTTCAAAAAATTTTCAAAAATTTTAATCTTTCGGATCCTCTTGTAAATAAATAAATTGATGATTTTGAATAGAATCGAGAGCTTGTGCATGGAGCCTCCGAGCGATTTCAAAAATTTTTCAAAAATTTTCATCTCTCGGATCCTCTTGTAAATAAATAAATTGATGATTTTGAATACAATCGAGAGCTTGTGCATGGAGCCTCTGAGCGATTTCAAAAAGTTTTCAAAAAGTTTCATCTCTCGGATCCTCTTGAAAATAAATAAATTGATGATTTTGAATAGAATCGAGAGCTTGTGCATGGAGCCTCCGAGCGATTTCATAAATTTTTCAAAAATTTTCATCTTTCGGATCCTCTTGTAAATAAATAAATTGATGATTTTGAATAGAATCGAGAGCTTGTGCATGGAGCCTCAGAGCGATTTCAAAAATTTTTCAAAAATTTTCATCTTTCGGATCCTCTTATAAATAAATAAATTGATGATTTTGAATAGAATCGAGAGCTTGTGCATGGAGCCTCCGAGCGATTTCAAAAATTTTTCAAAAATTTTCATCTCTCGGATCCTCTTGTAAATAAATAAATTGATGATTTTGAATACAATCGAGAGCTTGTGCATGGAGCCTCTGAGCGATTTCAAAAAATTTTTAAAAATTTTCATCTCTCGGATCCTCTTGTAAATAAATAAATTGATGATTTTGAATAGAATCGAGAGCTTGTGCATGGAGCCTCCGAGCGATTTCATAAATTTTTCAAAAATTTTCATCTTTCGGATCCTCTTGTAAATAAATAAATTGATGATTTTGAATAGAATCGAGAGCTTGTGCATGGAGCCTCAGAGCGATTTCAAAAAATTTTCAAAAATTTTCATCTTTCGGATCCTCTTGTAAATAAAAAAATTGATGATTTTGAATAGAATCGAGAGCTTGTGCATGGAGCCTCTGAGCGATTTCAAAAATTTTTAAAAAATTTTCATCTTTCGGATCCTTTTTTAAATAAATAAATTGATGATTTTGAATAGAATCGAGAGCTTGTGCATGGAGCCTCCGAGCGATTTCAAAAATTTTTCAAAAATTTTCATCTTTCGGATCCTCTTGTAAATAAATAAATTGATGATTTTGAATAGAATAGAGAGCTTGTGCATGGAGCCTCCGAGCGATTTCAAAAAATTTTCAAAAATTTTCATCTTTCGGATCCTCTTGTAAATAAATAAATTGATGATTTTGAATAGAATCGAGAGCTTGTGCATGGAGTCTCCGAGCGATTTCAAAAAATTTCATCTTTCGGATCCTCTTGTAAATAAATAAGTTGATGATTTTGAATAGAATCGAAAGCTTGTACATGGAGCCTCCGAGCGTATTCAAAAAAATTTCAAAAATTTTCATCTTTCTGATCCTCTTGTAAATAAATAAATTGATGATTTTGAATAGAATCGAGAGCTTGTGCATGGAGCCTCCGAGCGATTTCAAAATTTTTTCAAAAATTTTAATCTTTCGGATCCTCTTGTGAATAAATAAATTGATGATTTTGAATAGAATCGAGAGCTTGTGCATGGAGCCTCCGAGCGATTTCAAAAAATTTTCAAAAATTTTCATCTCTCGGATCCTCTTGTAAATAAATAAATTGATGATTTTGAATAGAATCGAGAGCTTGTGCATGGAGCCTCCGAGCAATTTCAAAAATTTTTCAAAAATTTTCATCGTTCGGATCCTCTTGTAAATAAATAAATTGATGATTTTGAATAGAATCGAGAGCTTGTGCATGGAGCCTCCGAGCGATATCAAAAAAAATTCAAAAAATTTCATCTCTCGGATCCTCTTGTAAATAAATAAATTGATGATTTTGAATAGAATCGAGAGCTTGTGCATGGAGCCTCTGAGCGATTTCAAAAATTTTTCAAAAATTTTCATCTCTCGGATCCTCTTGTAAATAAATAAATTGATGATTTTGAATAGAATCGAGAGCTTGTGCATGGAACCTCTGAGCGATTTCAAAAATTTTTAAAAAATTTTCATCTTTCGGATCCTCTTGTAAATAAATAAATTGATGATTTTGAATAGAATCGAGAGCTTGTGCATGGAGCCTCCGAGCGATTTCAAAAATTTTTCAAAAATTTTCATCTTTCGGATCCTCTTGTAAATAAATAAATTGATGATTTTGAATAGAATCGAGAGCTTGTGCATGGAGCCTCAGAGCGATTTCAAAAATTTTTCAAAAATTTTCATCTCTCGGATCCTCTTGTAAATAAATAAATTGGTGATTTTGAATAGAATCGAGAGCTTGTGCATGGAGCCTCTGAGCGATTTCAAAAAATTTTCAAAAATTTTCATCTTCCGGATCCTCTTGTAAATAAATAAATTGATAATTTTGAATAGAATCGAGAGCTTGTGCATGGAACCTCTGAGTGATTTCAAAAATTTTTAAAAAATTTTCATCTTTCGGATCCTCTTGTAAATAAATAAATTGATGATTTTGAATAGAATCGAGAGCTTGTGCATGGAGCCTCCGAGCGATTTCATAAATTTTTCAAAAATTTTCATCTTTCGGATCCTCTTGTAAATAAATAAATTGATGATTTTGAATAGAATCGAGAGCTTGTGCATGGAGCCTCCGAGCGATTTCAAAAAAAATTCAAAAAATTTCATCTCTCGGATCCTCTTGTAAATAAATAAATTGATGATTTTGAATAGAATCGAGAGCTTGTGCATGGAGCCTCTGAGCGATTTCAAAAATTTTTCAAAAATTTTCATCTCTCGGATCCTCTTGTAAATAAATAAATTGATGATTTTGAATAGAATCGAGAGCTTGTGCATGGAACCTCTGAGCGATTTCAAAAATTTTTAAAAAATTTTCATCTTTCGGATCCTCTTGTAAATAAATAAATTGATGATTTTGAATAGAATCGAGAGCTTGTGCATGGAGCCTCCGATCGATTTCAAAAATTTTTCAAAAATTTTCATCTTTCGGATCCTCTTGTAAATAAATAAATTGATGATTTTGAATAGAATCGAGAGCTTGTGCATGGAGCCTCAGAGCGATTTCAAAAATTTTTCAAAAATTTTCATCTCTCGGATCCTCTTGTAAATAAATAAATTGGTGATTTTGAATAGAATCGAGAGCTTGTGCATGGAGCCTCCGAGCGATTTCAAAAAATTTTCAAAAATTTTCATCTCTCGGATCCTCTTGTAAATAAATAAATTGATGATTTTGAATAGAATCGAGAGCTTGTGCATGGAGTCTCCGAGCGATTTCAAAAATTTTCATCTTCGGATCCTCTTGTAAATAAATAAATTGATGATTTTGAATAGAATAGAGAGCTTGTGCATGGAGCCTCCGAGCGATTTCAAAAAATTTTCAAAAATTTTCATCTTTCGGATCCTCTTGTAAATAAATAAATTGATGATTTTGAATAGAATCGAGAGCTTGTGCATGGAGTCACCGAGCGGTTTCAAAAAATTTCATCTTTCGGATCCTCTTGTAAATAAATAAGTTGATGATTTTGAATAGAATCGAAAGCTTGTGCATGGAGCCTCAGAGCGATTTCAAAAAATTTTCAAAAATTTTCATCTCTCGGATCCTCTTGTAAATAAATAAATTGGTGATTTTGAATAGAATCGAGAGCTTGTGCATGGAGCCTCTGAGCGATTTCAAAAAATTTTCAAAAATTTTCATCTTCCGGATCCTCTTGTAAATAAATAAATTGATGATTTTAAATAGAATCGAGAGCTTGTGCATGCAGCCTCCGAGCGATTTCAAAAATTTTTCAAACATTTTCATCTTTCGGATCCACTTGTAAATAAATAAATTGGCGATTTTGAATAGAATCGAGTGCTTGTGCAGGGAGAATCTGAGCGATTACAAAAAATTTTCAAAAATTTTCATCTTTCGGATCCTCTTGTAAATAAATAAATTGATGATTTTGAATAGAATCGAGAGCTTGTGCATGCAGCCTCCGAGCGATTTCAAAAATTTTTCAAAAATTTTCATCTCTCGGATCCTCTTGTCAATAAATAAATTGATGATTTTGAATAGAATCGAGAGCTTGTGCATGGAGCCTCCGAGCGATTTCAAAATTTTTTCAAAAATTTTCATCTCTCGGATCCTCTTGTAAATAAATAAATTGGTGATTTTGAATAGAATCGAGAGCTTGTGCATGGAGCCTCTGAGCGATTTCAAAAAATTTTCAAAAATTTTCATCTTCCAGATCCTCTTGTAAATAAATAAATTGATGATTTTGAATAGAATCGAGAGCTTGTGCATGCAGCCTCCGAGCGATTTCAAAAATTTTTCAAACATTTTCATCTTTCGGATCCACTTGTAAATAAATAAATTGGCGATTTTGAATAGAATCGAGTGCTTGTGCAGGGAGAATCTGAGCGATTACAAAAAATTTTCAAAAATTTTCATCTTTCGGATCCTCTTGTAAATAAATAAATTGATGATTTTGAATAGAATCGAGAGCTTGTGCATGCAGCCTCCGAGCGATTTCAAAAATTTTTCAAAAATTTTCATCTCTCGGATCCTCTTGTCAATAAATAAATTGATGATTTTGAATAGAATCGAGAGCTTGTGCATGGAGCCTCCGAGCGATTTCAAAAATTTTTCAAAAATTTTCATCTCTCGGATCCTCTTGTAAATAAATAAATTGGTGATTTTGAATAGAATCGAGAGCTTGTGCATGGAGCATCTGAGCGATATCAAAAAATTTTCAAAAATTTTCATCTTTCGGATCCTCTTGTAAATAAATAAATTAATGATTTTGAATAGAATCGAGAGCTTGTGCATGCAGCCTCCGAGCGATTTCAAAAATTTTTCAAAAATTTTCATCTTTCGGATCCTCTTGTAAATAAATAAATTGATGATTTTGAATAGAATCGAGAGCTTGTGCATGGAGCCTCTGAGCGATTTCAAAAAATTTTCAAAAATTTTCATCTTTCGGATCCTCTTGTAAATAAATAAATTGATGATTTTGAATAGAATCGAGAGCTTGTGCATGCAGCCTCCGAGCGATTTCAAAAATTTTTCAAAAATTTTCATCTCTCGGATCCTCTTGTCAATAAATAAATTGATGATTTTGAATAGAATCGAGAGCTTGTGCATGGAGCCTCCGAGCGATTTCAAAAATTTTTCAAAAATTTTCATCTCTCGGATCCTCTTGTAAATAAATAAATTGGTGATTTTGAATAGAATCGAGAGCTTGTGCATGGAGCATCTGAGCGATATCAAAAAATTTTCAAAAATTTTCATCTTTCGGATCCTCTTGTAAATAAATAAATTGATGATTTTGAATAGAATCGAGAGCTTGTGCATGGAGCCTCTGAGCGATTTCAAAAAATTTTCAAAAATTTTCATCTTTCGGATCCTCTTTTAAATAAATAAATTGATGATTTTGAATAGAATCGAGAGCTTGTGCATGTAGCCTCTGAGCGATTTCAAAAGTTTTTAAAAAATTTTCATCTTTCGGATCCTCTTGTAAATAAATAAATTGATGATTTTGAATAGAATCGAGAGCTTGTGCATGGAGCCTCCGAGCAATTTCAAAAAATTTCAAAAATTTTCATCTCTCGGATCCTCTTGTAAATAAATAAATTGATGATTTTGAATAGAATCGAGAGCTTGTGCATGGAGTTTACGAGTGATTCCAAAAATTTTCATCTTTCGGATCCTCTTGTAAATAAATAAATTGATGATTTTGAATAGAATCGAGAGCTTGTGCATGGAGCCTCTGAACGATTTCAAAAATGTTTAAAAAAATTTCATCTTTCGGATCCTCTTGTAAATAAATAAATTGATGATTTTGAATAGAATCGAGAGCTTGTGCATGGAGCCTCCGAGCGATTTCAAAAATTTTTCAAAAATTTTCATCTTTCGGATCCTCTTGTAAATAAATAAATTGATGATTTTGAATAGAATCGAGAGCTCGTGCATGGAGCCTCCGAGCGATTTCAAAAATTTTTCAAAAATTTTCATCTTTCGGATCCTCTTGTAAATAAATAAATTGATGATTTTGAATAGAATCGAGAGCTTGTGCATGGAGTCTCCGAGCGATTTCAAAAATTTTCATCTTTCGGATCCTCTTGTAAATAAATAAGTTGATGATTTTGAATAGAATCGAAAGCTTGTGCATGGAGCCTCCGAGCGTATTCAAAAAAATTTCAAAAATTTTCATCTTTCGGATCCTCTTGTAAATAAATAAATTGATGATTTTGAATAGAATCGAGAGCTTGTGCATTGACCCTCCGAGCGATTTCAAAAATTTTTCAAAAATTTTAATCTTTCGGATCCTCTTGTGAATAAATAAATTGATGATTTTGAATAGAATCGAGAGCTTGTACATGGAGCCTCCGAGCGATTTCAAAAAAATTTCAAAAATTTTCATCTCTCGGATCCTCTTGTAAATAAATAAATTGATGATTTTGAATAGAATCGAGAGCTTGTGCATGGAGTCTCCGAGCGATTTCAAAATTTTTTCAAAAATTTTCATCTTTCGGATCCTCTTGTAAATAAATAAATTGATGATTTTGAATAGAATCGAGAGCTTGTGCATGGAGCCTCCGAGCGATTTCAAAAAATTTCAAAAAATTTCATCTCTCGGATCCTCTTGTAAATAAATAAATTGATGATTTTGAATAGCATCGAGAGCTTGTGCATGGAGCCTCCGAGCGATTTCAAAAATTTTTCAAAAATTTTCATCTCTCGGATCCTCTTGTAAATAAATAAATTGATGATTTTGAATAGAATCGAGAGCTTGTGCATGCAGCCTCCGAGCGATTTCAAAAAATTTTCAAAAATTTTCATCTTTCGGATCCTCTTGTAAATAATTAATTGATGATTTTGAATAGAATCGAGAGCTTGTGCATGGAGCCTCTGAGCGATTTCAAAAATTTTTCAAAAATTTTCATCTTTCGGATCCTCTTGTAAATAAATAAATTGATGATTTTGAATAGAATCGAGAGCTTGTGCATGGAGCCTCTGAGCGATTTCAAAAAATTTTCAAAAATTTTCATCTTTCGGATCCTCTTGTAAATAAATAAATTGATGATTTTGAATAGAATCGAGAGCTTGTGCATGGAGCCTCCGAGCGATTTCAAAAATTTTTCAAAAATTTTCATCTCTCGGATCCTCTTGTAAATAAATAAATTGATGATTTTGAATAGAATCGAGAGCTTGTGCATGGAGCCTCCAAGCGATTTCAAAAATTTTTAAAAAATTTTCATCTTTCGGATCCTCTTGTAAATAAATAAATTGATGATTTTGCATAGAATCGAGAGCTTGTGCATGGAGCCTCCGAGCGAAATCAAAAATTTTTCAAAAATTTTCATCTTTCGGATCCTCTTGTAAATAAATAAATTGATGATTTTGAATAGAATCGAGAGCTTGTGCATGGAGTCTCTGAGCGATTTCAAAAGTTTTCATCTTTCGGATCCTCTTGTAAATAAATAAATTGATGATTTTGAATAGAATCGAGAGCTTGTGCATGGAGCCTCCGAGCGATTTCAAAAAATTTTCAAAAATTTTCGTCTCTCGGATCCTCTTGTAAATAAATAAATTGATGATTTTGAATAGAATCGAGAGCTTGTGCATGGAGTTTACGAGCGATTTCAAAAATTTTCATCTTTCGGATCCTCTTGTAAATAAATAAATTGATGATTTTGAATAGAATCGAGAGCTTGTGCATGGAGCCTCCGAGCGATTTCAAAAAAATTTCAAAAATTTTCATCTTTCGGATGCTCTTGTAAATAAATAAATTGATGATTTTGAATAGAATCGAGAGCTTGTGCATGGAGCCTCCGAGCGATTTCAAAAAGTTTTCAAAAATTTTCATCTCTCGGATCCTCTTGTAAATAAATAAATTGATGATTTTGAATAGAATCGAGAGCTTGTGCATGGAACCTCTGAGCGATTTCAAAAATTTTTAAAAAATTTTCATCTTTCGGATCCTCTTGTAAATAAATAAATTGATGATTTTGAATAGAATCGAGAGCTTGTGCATGGAGCCTCCGAGCGATTTCAAATTTTTTTCAAAAATTTTTATCTTTCGGATCCTCTTGTAAATAAATAAATTGATGATTTTGAATAGCATCGAGAGCTTGTGCATGGAGCCTCCAAGCGATTTCAAAAATTTTTCAAAAATTTTCATCTCTCGGATCCTCTTGTAAATAAATAAATTGATGATTTTGAATAGAATCGAGAGCTTGTGCATGGAGCCTCCGAGCGATTTCAAAAATTTTCAAAAATTTTCATCTTTCGGATCCTCTTGTAAATAAATAAATTGATGATTTTGAATAGAATCGAGAGCTTGTGCATGCAGCCTCCGAGCGATTTCAAAAATTTTTCAAAAATTTTCATCTTTCGGATCCTCTTGTAAATAATTAATTGATGATTTTGAATAGAATCGAGAGCTTGTGCATGGAGCCTCCGAGCGATTTCAAAAATTTTTCAAAAATTTTCATCTTTCGGATCCTCTTGTAAATAAATAAATTGATGATTTTGAATAGAATCCAGAGCTTGTGCATGGAGCCTCTAAGCGATTTCAAAAAAATTTCAAAAATTTTCATCTTTCGGATCCTCTTGTAAATAAATAAATTGATGATTTTGAATAGAATCAAGAGCTTGTGCATGGAGCCTCCGAGCGATTACAAAAAAATTTCAAAAAATTTCATCTTTCGGATCCTCTTGTAAATAAATAAATTGATGATTTTGAATAGAATCGAGAGCTTGTGCATGGAGCCTCTGAGCGATTTCAAAAAATTTTCAAAAATTTTCATTTTTCGGATCCTCTTGTAAATAAATAAATTGATGATTTTGAACAGAATCGAGAGGTTGTGCATGGAGCCTCCGAGCGATTTCAAAAATTTTTCAAAAATTTTCATCTTTCGGATCCTCTTGTAAATAAATAAATTGATGATTTTGAATAGAATCGAGAGCTTGTGCATGGAGCCTCTGAGCGATTTCAAAAATTTTTCAAAAATTTTGATCTCTCGGATCCTCTTGTAAATAAATAAATTGATGATTTTGAATAGAATCGAGAGCTTGTGCATGGAGCCTCCGAGCGATTTCAAAAATTTTTCAAAAATTTTCATCTTTCGGATCCTCTTGTAAATAAATAAATTGATGATTTTGAATAGAATCGAGAGCTTGTGCATGGAGCCTCCGAGCGATTTTAAAAATTTTTCAAAAATTTCCATCTTGCGGATCCTCTTGTAAATAAATAAAT
The DNA here is from genome assembly GCA_963942545.1 of Oxycera nigricornis. Classification (NCBI taxonomy): domain Eukaryota; kingdom Metazoa; phylum Arthropoda; class Insecta; order Diptera; family Stratiomyidae; genus Oxycera; species Oxycera nigricornis. Next base: position 14,774,900 of record OZ012664.1, on the reverse strand, counting down.
TGATGATTTTGAATAGAATCGAGAGCTTCTGCATGGAGCCTACGAGCGATTTCAAAATTTTTTCAAACATTTGCATCTTTCGGGTCCTTTTGTAAATAAATAAATTGATGATTTTGAATAGAATCGAGAGCTTGTGCATGGCGCCTCCGAGCGATTTCAAAAATTTTTCAAAAATTTTCATCTATCGGATCCTCTTGTAAATAAATAAATTGATGATTTTGAATAGAATCGAGAGCTTGTGCATGGAGTTTACGAGCGATTTCAAAAATTTTCATCTTTCGGATCCTCTTGTAAATAAATAAATTGATGATTTTGAATAGAATCGAGAGCTTGTGCATGGAGCCTCCGAGCGATTTCAAAAAAATTTCAAAAATTTTCATCGTTCGGATGCTCTTGTAAATAAATAAATTGATGATTTTGAATAGAATCGAGAGCTTGTGCATGGAGCCTCCGAGCGATTTCAAAAAGTTTTCAAAAATTTTCATCTCTCGGATCCTCTTGTAAATAAATAAATTGATGATTTTGAATAGAATCGAGAGCTTGTGCATGGCGCCTCCGAGCGATTTCAAAAATTTTTCAAAAATTTTCATCTATCGGATCCTCTTGTAAATAAATAAATTGATGATTTTGAATAGAATCGAGAGCTTGTGCATGGAGCCTCCGAGCGATTTCAAAATTTTTTCAAAAACATTCATCTTTCGGATCCTCTTGTAAATAAATAAATTGATGATTTTGAATAGAATCGAGAGCTTGTGCATGGAGCCTCTGAGCGATTTCAAAAAATTTTCAAAAAATTTCATCTTTCGGATCCTCCTGTAAATAAATAAATTGATGATTTTGAATAGAATCGAGAGCTTGTGCATAGAGCCTCTGAGCGATTTCAAAAAATTTTCAAAAAATTTCGTCTTTCGGATTATCTTGTAAATACATAAATTGATGATTTTGAATAGAATCGAGAGCTTGTGCATGGAGCCTCCGAGCGATTTAAAAAAAATTTCAAAAATTTTCATCTCTCGGATCCTCTTGTAAATAAATAAATTGATGATTTTGAATAGAATCGAGAGCTTGTGCATGGAGCCTCCAAGCGATTTCAAAATTTTTTCAAAAACATTCATCTTTCGGATCCTCTTGTAAATAAATAAATTGCTGATTTTGAATAGAATCGAGAGCTTGTGCATGGAGCCTCTGAGCGATTTCAAAAAGTTTTCAAAAAATTTCATCTTTCGGATCCTACTGTAAATAAATAAATTGATGATTTTGAATAGAATCGTGAGCTTGTGCATGGAGCCTCCGAGCGATTTCAAAAATTTTTCAAAAATTTTCATCTCTCGGATCCTCTTGTAAATAAATAAATTGATGATTTTGAATAGAATCGAGAGCTTGTGCATGGAGCCTCCGAGCGATTTCAAAAAATTTTCAAAAATTTTCATCTTTCGGATCCCCTTGTAAATAAATAAATTGGTGATTTTGAATAGAATCGAGAGCTTGTGCATGGAGCCTCTGAGCGATTTCAAAAATTTTCATCTTTCGGATCCTCTTGTAAATAAATAAATTGATGATTTTGAATAGCATCGAGAGCTTGTGCATGGAGCCTCTGAGCGATTTCAAAAAATTTTCAAAAAATTTCATCTTTCGGATCCTCCTGTAAATAAATAAATTGATGATTTTGAATAGAATCGTGAGCTTGTGCATGGAGCCTCCGAGCGATTTCAAAAATTTTTCAAAAATTTTCATCTCTCGGATCCTCTTGTAAATAAATAAATTGATGATTTTGAATAGAATCGAGAGCTTGTGCATGGAGCCTCCGAGCGATTTCAAAAATGTTTCAAAAATTTTCATCTCTTGGATCCTCTTGTAAATAAATAAATCGATGATTTTGAATAGAATCGAGAGCTTGTGCATGGAGCCTCCGAGCGATTTCAAAATTTTTTAAAAAATTTTCATCTTTCGGATCCTCTTGTAAATAAATAAATTGATGATTTTGAATAGAATCGAGAGCTTGTGCATGGAGCCTCCGAGCGATTTCAAAAATTTTCAAAAATTTTCATCTCTCGGATCCTCTTGTAAATAAATAAATTGATGATTTTGAATAGAATCGAGAGCTTGTGCATGGAGCCTCCGAGCGATTTCAAAAATTTTTCAAAAATTTTCATCTCTCGGATCCTCTTGTAAATAAATAAATTGATGATTTTGAATAGAATCGAGAGCTTGTGCATGGAGCCTCCGAGCGATTTCAAATTTTTTTTAAAAATTTTCATCTTTCGGATCCTCTTGTAAATAAATAAATTGATGATTTTGAATAGAATCGAGAGCTTGTGCATGGAGCCTCCGAGCGATTTCAAAAATTTTTCAAAAATTTTCATCTTTCGGATCCTCTTGTAAATAAATAAATTCATGATTTTGAATAGAATCGAGAGCTTGTGCATGGAGCCTCTGAGCGATTTCAACAAATTTTAAAAAATTTTCATCTCTCGGATCCTCTTGTAAATAAATAAATTGATGATTTTGAATAGAATCGAGAGCTTGTGCATGGAGCCTCCGAGCGATTTCAAAAATTTTTCAAAAAATTTCATCTTTCGGATCCTTTTGTAAATAAATAAATTGATGATTTTGAATAGAATCGAGTGCTTGTGCATGGAGCCTCCGAGCGATTTCAAAAATTTTGCAAAAATTTTCATCTTTCGGAGCCTCTTGTAAATAAATAAATTGATGGTTTTGAATAGAATCGAGAGCTTGTGCATGGAGCCTCTGAGCGATTTCAAAAAATTTTCAAAAAATTTCATCTTTCGGATCCTCTTGTAAATAAATAAATTGATGATTTTGAATAGAATCGAGAGCTTGTGCATGGAGTCTCCAAGCGATTTCAAAAATTTTCATCTTCGGATCCTCTTGTAAATAAATAAATTGATGATTTTGAATAGAATAGAGAGCTTGTGCATGGAGCCTCCGAGCGATTTCAAAAAATTTTCAAAAATTTTCATCTTTCGGATCCTCTTGTAAATAAATAAATTGATGATTTTGAATAGAATCGAGAGCTTGTGCATGGAGTCACCGAGCGATTTCAAAAAATTTCATCTTTCGGATCCTCTTGTAAATAAATAAATTGATGATTTTGAATAGAATCGAGAGCTTGTGCATGGAGCCTCCGAGCGATTTCAAAAATTTTTCATCGTTCGGATCCTCTTGTAAATAAATAAATTGATGGTTTTGAATAGAATCGAGAGCTTGTGCATGGAGCCTCCGAGCGATTTCAAAATTTTTTCAAAAATTTTCATCTCTCGGATCCTCTTGTAAATAAATAAATTGATGATTTTGAATAGAATCGAAAGCTTGTGCATGGAGCCTCTGAGCGATTTCAAAAATTTTTCAAAAATTTTCATCTTTCGGATCCTCTTGTAAATAAATAAATTGATGATTTTGAATAGAATCGAGAGCTTGTGCATGGAGCCTGCGAGCGATTTCAAAATTTTTTCAAAAACTTTCATCTTACGGATCCTCTTGTTAATAAATAAATTGATGATTTTGAATAGAATCGAGAGCTTGTGCATGGAGCCTCCGAGCGATTTCAAAAATTTTTCAAAAATTTTCATCTCTCGGATCCTCTTGTAAATAAATAAATTGATGGTTTTGAATAGAATCGAGAGCTTGTGCATGGAGCCTCCGAGCGATTTCAAAAATTTTTCAAAAATTTTCATCTTTCGGATCCTCTTGTAAATAAATAAATTGATGATTTTGAATAGAATCGAGAGCTTGTGCATGGAGCCTCAGAGCGATTTCAAAAAATTTTCAACAATTTTCATCTCTCGGATCCTCTTGTAAATAAATAAAAAATATGATTTTGAATAGAATCGACAGCTTGTGCATGGAGCCTCAGAGCGATTTCAAATTTTTTTTAAAAATTTTCATCTTTCGGATCCTCTTGTAAATAAATAAATTGATGATTTTGAATAGAATTGAGAGCTTGTGCATGGAGCCTCCGAGCGATTTCAAAAATTTTTCAAAAATTTTCATCTTTCGGATCCTCTTGTAAATAAATAAATTGATGATTTTGAATAGAATCGAGAGCTTGTGCATGGAGCCTCCGAGCGATTTCAAAAAATTTTCAAAAATTTTCATCTTTCGGATCCTCTTGTAAATAAATAAATTGATGATTTTGAATAGAATCGAGAGCTTGTGCATGGAGCCTCCGAGCAATTTCAAAAATTTTTCAAAAATTTTCATCGTTCGGATCCTCTTGTAAATAAATAAATTGATGGTTTTGAATAGAATCGAGAGCTTGTGCATGAAGCCTCCGAGCGATTTCAAATTTTTTTCAAAAATTTTCATCTCTCGGATCCTCTTGTAAATAAATAAATTGATGATTTTGAATAGAATCGAAAGCTTGTGCATGGAGCCTCTGAGCGATTTCAAAAATTTTTCAAAAATTTTCATCTTTCGGATCCTCTTGTAAATAAATAAATTGATGATTTTGAATAGAATCGAGAGCTTGTGCATGGAGCCTCCGAGCGATTTCAAAATTTTTTCAAAAACTTTCATCTTACGGATCCTCTTGTAAATAAATAAAAAATATGATTTTGAATAGAATCGAGAGCTTGTGCATGGAGCCTCCGAGCGATTTCAAAAATTTTTCAAAAATTTTCATCTCTCGGATCCTCTTGTAAATAAATAAATTGATGGTTTTGAATAGAATCGAGAGCTTGTGCATGGAGCCTCCGAGCGATTTCAAAAATTTTTCAAAAATTTTCATCTTTCGGATCCTCTTGTAAATAAATAAATTGATGATTTTGAATAGAATCGAGAGCTTGTGCATGGAGCCTCCGAGCGATTTCATAAATTTTTCAAAAATTTTCATCTTTCGGATCCTCTTGTAAATAAATAAATTGATGATTTTGAATAGAATCGAGAGCTTGTGCATGGAGCCTCAGAGCGATTTCAAAAATTTTTCAAAAATTTTCATCTTTCGGATCCTCTTATAAATAAATAAATTGATGATTTTGAATAGAATCGAGAGCTTGTGCATGGAGCCTCCGAGCGATTTCAAAAATTTTTCAAAAATTTTCATCTCTCGGATCCTCTTGTAAATAAATAAATTGATGATTTTGAATACAATCGAGAGCTTGTGCATGGAGCCTCTGAGCGATTTCAAAAATTTTTTAAAAATTTTCATCTCTCGGATCCTCTTGTAAATAAATAAATTGATGATTTTGAATAGAATCGAGAGCTTGTGCATGGAGCCTCCGAGCGATTTCATAAATTTTTCAAAAATTTTCATCTTTCGGATCCTCTTGTAAATAAATAAATTGATGATTTTGAATAGAATCGAGAGCTTGTGCATGGAGCCTCAGAGCGATTTCAAAAAATTTTCAAAAATTTTCATCTTTCGGATCCTCTTGTAAATAAAAAAATTGATGATTTTGAATAGAATCGAGAGCTTGTGCATGGAGCCTCTGAGCGATTTCAAAAATTTTTAAAAAATTTTCATCTTTCGGATCCTTTTTTAAATAAATAAATTGATGATTTTGAATAGAATCGAGAGCTTGTGCATGGAGCCTCCGAGCGATTTCAAAAATTTTTCAAAAATTTTCATCTTTCGGATCCTCTTGTAAATAAATAAATTGATGATTTTGAATAGAATAGAGAGCTTGTGCATGGAGCCTCCGAGCGATTTCAAAAAATTTTCAAAAATTTTCATCTTTCGGATCCTCTTGTAAATAAATAAATTGATGATTTTGAATAGAATCGAGAGCTTGTGCATGGAGTCTCCGAGCGATTTCAAAAAATTTCATCTTTCGGATCCTCTTGTAAATAAATAAGTTGATGATTTTGAATAGAATCGAAAGCTTGTACATGGAGCCTCCGAGCGTATTCAAAAAAATTTCAAAAATTTTCATCTTTCGGATCCTCTTGTAAATAAATAAATTGATGATTTTGAATAGAATCGAGAGCTTGTGCATGGAGCCTCCGAGCGATTTCAAAATTTTTTCAAAAATTTTAATCTTTCGGATCCTCTTGTGAATAAATAAATTGATGATTTTGAATAGAATCGAGAGCTTGTGCATGGAGCCTCCGAGCGATTTCAAAAAATTTTCAAAAATTTTCATCTCTCGGATCCTCTTGTAAATAAATAAATTGATGATTTTGAATAGAATCGAGAGCTTGTGCATGGAGTCTCCGAGCGATTTCAAAAATTTTTCAAAAATTTTCATCTTACGGATCCTCTTGTAAATAAATAAATTGATGATTTTGAATAGAATCGAGAGCTTGTGCATGGAGCCTCCGAGCGATTTCAAAAAAAATTCAAAAAATTTCATCTCTCGGATCCTCTTGTAAATAAATAAATTGATGATTTTGAATAGAATCGAGAGCTTGTGCATGGAGCCTCTGAGCGATTTCAAAAATTTTTCAAAAATTTTCATCTCTCGGATCCTCTTGTAAATAAATAAATTGATGATTTTGAATAGAATCGAGAGCTTGTGCATGGAACCTCTGAGCGATTTCAAAAATTTTTAAAAAATTTTCATCTTTCGGATCCTCTTGTAAATAAATAAATTGATGATTTTGAATAGAATCGAGAGCTTGTGCATGGAGCCTCCGAGCGATTTCAAAAATTTTTCAAAAATTTTCATCTTTCGGATCCTCTTGTAAATAAATAAATTGATGATTTTGAATAGAATCGAGAGCTTGTGCATGGAGCCTCAGAGCGATTTCAAAAATTTTTCAAAAATTTTCATCTCTCGGATCCTCTTGTAAATAAATAAATTGGTGATTTTGAATAGAATCGAGAGCTTGTGCATGGAGCCTCTGAGCGATTTCAAAAAATTTTCAAAAATTTTCATCTTCCGGATCCTCTTGTAAATAAATAAATTGATGATTTTGAATAGAATCGAGAGCTTGTGCATGGAACCTCTGAGTGATTTCAAAAATTTTTAAAAAATTTTCATCTTTCGGATCCTCTTGTAAATAAATAAATTGATGATTTTGAATAGAATCGAGAGCTTGTGCATGGAGCCTCCGAGCGATTTCAAAAATTTTTCAAAAATTTTCATCTTTCGGATCCTCTTGTAAATAAATAAATTGATGATTTTGAATAGAATCGAGAGCTTGTGCATGGAGCCTCCGAGCGATTTCAAAAAAAATTCAAAAAATTTCATCTCTCGGATCCTCTTGTAAATAAATAAATTGATGATTTTGAATAGAATCGAGAGCTTGTGCATGGAGCCTCTGAGCGATTTCAAAAATTTTTCAAAAATTTTCATCTCTCGGATCCTCTTGTAAATAAATAAATTGATGATTTTGAATAGAATCGAGAGCTTGTGCATGGAACCTCTGAGCGATTTCAAAAATTTTTAAAAAATTTTCATCTTTCGGATCCTCTTGTAAATAAATAAATTGATGATTTTGAATAGAATCGAGAGCTTGTGCATGGAGCCTCCGATCGATTTCAAAAATTTTTCAAAAATTTTCATCTTTCGGATCCTCTTGTAAATAAATAAATTGATGATTTTGAATAGAATCGAGAGCTTGTGCATGGAGCCTCAGAGCGATTTCAAAAATTTTTCAAAAATTTTCATCTCTCGGATCCTCTTGTAAATAAATAAATTGGTGATTTTGAATAGAATCGAGAGCTTGTGCATGGAGCCTCCGAGCGATTTCAAAAAATTTTCAAAAATTTTCATCTCTCGGATCCTCTTGTAAATAAATAAATTGATGATTTTGAATAGAATCGAGAGCTTGTGCATGGAGTCTCCGAGCGATTTCAAAAATTTTCATCTTCGGATCCTCTTGTAAATAAATAAATTGATGATTTTGAATAGAATAGAGAGCTTGTGCATGGAGCCTCCGAGCGATTTCAAAAAATTTTCAAAAATTTTCATCTTTCGGATCCTCTTGTAAATAAATAAATTGATGATTTTGAATAGAATCGAGAGCTTGTGCATGGAGTCACCGAGCGATTTCAAAAAATTTCATCTTTCGGATCCTCTTGTAAATAAATAAGTTGATGATTTTGAATAGAATCGAAAGCTTGTGCATGGAGCCTCAGAGCGATTTCAAAAAATTTTCAAAAATTTTCATCTCTCGGATCCTCTTGTAAATAAATAAATTGGTGATTTTGAATAGAATCGAGAGCTTGTGCATGGAGCCTCTGAGCGATTTCAAAAAATTTTCAAAAATTTTCATCTTCCGGATCCTCTTGTAAATAAATAAATTGATGATTTTAAATAGAATCGAGAGCTTGTGCATGCAGCCTCCGAGCGATTTCAAAAATTTTTCAAACATTTTCATCTTTCGGATCCACTTGTAAATAAATAAATTGGCGATTTTGAATAGAATCGAGTGCTTGTGCAGGGAGAATCTGAGCGATTACAAAAAATTTTCAAAAATTTTCATCTTTCGGATCCTCTTGTAAATAAATAAATTGATGATTTTGAATAGAATCGAGAGCTTGTGCATGCAGCCTCCGAGCGATTTCAAAAATTTTTCAAAAATTTTCATCTCTCGGATCCTCTTGTCAATAAATAAATTGATGATTTTGAATAGAATCGAGAGCTTGTGCATGGAGCCTCCGAGCGATTTCAAAAATTTTTCAAAAATTTTCATCTCTCGGATCCTCTTGTAAATAAATAAATTGGTGATTTTGAATAGAATCGAGAGCTTGTGCATGGAGCCTCTGAGCGATTTCAAAAAATTTTCAAAAATTTTCATCTTCCAGATCCTCTTGTAAATAAATAAATTGATGATTTTGAATAGAATCGAGAGCTTGTGCATGCAGCCTCCGAGCGATTTCAAAAATTTTTCAAACATTTTCATCTTTCGGATCCACTTGTAAATAAATAAATTGGTGATTTTGAATAGAATCGAGTGCTTGCGCAGGGAGAATCTGAGCGATTACAAAAAATTTTCAAAAATTTCCATCTTTCGGATCCTCTTGTAAATAAATAAATTGATGATTTTGAATAGAATCGAGAGCTTGTGCATGCAGCCTCCGAGCGATTTCAAAAATTTTTCAAAAATTTTCATCTCTCGGATCCTCTTGTCAATAAATAAATTGATGATTTTGAATAGAATCGAGAGCTTGTGCATGGAGCCTCCGAGCGATTTCAAAAATTTTTCAAAAATTTTCATCTCTCGGATCCTCTTGTAAATAAATAAATTGATGATTTTGAATAGAATTGAGAGCTTGTGTATGGAGCCTCCGAGCGATTTCAAAAATTTTTCAAAATTTTTCATCTGTCGGATCCTCTTGTAAATAAATAAATTGATGATTTTGAATAGAATCGAGAGCTTGTGCATGCAGCCTCCGAGCGATTTCAAAAATTTTTCAAAAATTTTCATCTCTCGGATCCTCTTGTCAATAAATAAATTGATGATTTTGAATAGAATCGAGAGCTTGTGCATGGAGCCTCCGAGCGATTTCAAAAATTTTTCAAAAATTTTCATCTCTCGGATCCTCTTGTAAATAAATAAATTGGTGATTTTGAATAGAATCGAGAGCTTGTGCATGGAGCATCTGAGCGATATCAAAAAATTTTCAAAAATTTTCATCTTTCGGATCCTCTTGTAAATAAATAAATTAATGATTTTGAATAGAATCGAGAGCTTGTGCATGCAGCCTCCGAGCGATTTCAAAAATTTTTCAAAAATTTTCATCTTTCGGATCCTCTTGTAAATAAATAAATTGATGATTTTGAATAGAATCGAGAGCTTGTGCATGGAGCCTCTGAGCGATTTCAAGAAATTTTCAAAAATTTTCATCTTTCGGATCCTCTTGTAAATAAATAAATTGATGATTTTGAATAGAATCGAGAGCTTGTGCATGCAGCCTCCGAGCGATTTCAAAAATTTTTCAAAAATTTTCATCTCTCGGATCCTCTTGTCAATAAATAAATTGATGATTTTGAATAGAATCGAGAGCTTGTGCATGGAGCCTCCGAGCGATTTCAAAAATTTTTCAAAAATTTTCATCTCTCGGATCCTCTTGTAAATAAATAAATTGATGATTTTGAATAGAATCGAGAGCTTGTGCATGGAGTCTCCGAGCGATTTCAAAAATTTTCATCTTTCGGATCCTCTTGTAAATAAATAAGTTGATGATTTTGAATAGAATCGAAAGCTTGTGCATGGAGCCTCCGAGCGTATTCAAAAAAATTTCAAAAATTTTCATCTTTCGGATCCTCTTGTAAATAAATAAATTGATGATTTTGAATAGAATCGAGAGCTTGTGCATTGACCCTCCGAGCGATTTCAAAAATTTTTCAAAAATTTTAATCTTTCGGATCCTCTTGTGAATAAATAAATTGATGATTTTGAATAGAATCGAGAGCTTGTACATGGAGCCTCCGAGCGATTTCAAAAAAATTTCAAAAATTTTCATCTCTCGGATCCTCTTGTAAATAAATAAATTGATGATTTTGAATAGAATCGAGAGCTTGTGCATGGAGTCTCCGAGCGATTTCAAAATTTTTTCAAAAATTTTCATCTTTCGGATCCTCTTGTAAATAAATAAATTGATGATTTTGAATAGAATCGAGAGCTTGTGCATGGAGCCTCCGAGCGATTTCAAAAAATTTCAAAAAATTTCATCTCTCGGATCCTCTTGTAAATAAATAAATTGATGATTTTGAATAGCATCGAGAGCTTGTGCATGGAGCCTCCGAGCGATTTCAAAAATTTTTCAAAAATTTTCATCTCTCGGATCCTCTTGTAAATAAATAAATTGATGATTTTGAATAGAATCGAGAGCTTGTGCATGCAGCCTCCGAGCGATTTCAAAAAATTTTCAAAAATTTTCATCTTTCGGATCCTCTTGTAAATAATTAATTGATGATTTTGAATAGAATCGAGAGCTTGTGCATGGAGCCTCTGAGCGATTTCAAAAATTTTTCAAAAATTTTCATCTTTCGGATCCTCTTGTAAATAAATAAATTGATGATTTTGAATAGAATCGAGAGCTTGTGCATGGAGCCTCTGAGCGATTTCAAAAAATTTTCAAAAATTTTCATCTTTCGGATCCTCTTGTAAATAAATAAATTGATGATTTTGAATAGAATCGAGAGCTTGTGCATGGAGCCTCCGAGCGATTTCAAAAATTTTTCAAAAATTTTCATCTCTCGGATCCTCTTGTAAATAAATAAATTGATGATTTTGAATAGAATCGAGAGCTTGTGCATGGAGCCTCCGAGCGATTTCAAAAATTTTTAAAAAATTTTCATCTTTCGGATCCTCTTGTAAATAAATAAATTGATGATTTTGCATAGAATCGAGAGCTTGTGCATGGAGCCTCCGAGCGATTTCAAAAATTTTTCAAAAATTTTCATCTTTCGGATCCTCTTGTAAATAAATAAATTGATGATTTTGAATAGAATCGAGAGCTTGTGCATGGAGTCTCTGAGCGATTTCAAAAGTTTTCATCTTTCGGATCCTCTTGTAAATAAATAAATTGATGATTTTGAATAGAATCGAGAGCTTGTGCATGGAGCCTCCGAGCGATTTCAAAAAATTTTCAAAAATTTTCGTCTCTCGGATCCTCTTGTAAATAAATAAATTGATGATTTTGAATAGAATCGAGAGCTTGTGCATGGAGTTTACGAGCGATTTCAAAAATTTTCATCTTTCGGATCCTCTTGTAAATAAATAAATTGATGATTTTGAATAGAATCGAGAGCTTGTGCATGGAGCCTCCGAGCGATTTCAAAAAAATTTCAAAAATTTTCATCTTTCGGATGCTCTTGTAAATAAATAAATTGATGATTTTGAATAGAATCGAGAGCTTGTGCATGGAGCCTCCGAGCGATTTCAAAAAGTTTTCAAAAATTTTCATCTCTCGGATCCTCTTGTAAATAAATAAATTGATGATTTTGAATAGAATCGAGAGCTTGTGCATGGAACCTCTGAGCGATTTCAAAAATTTTTAAAAAATTTTCATCTTTCGGATCCTCTTGTAAATAAATAAATTGATGATTTTGAATAGAATCGAGAGCTTGTGCATGGAGCCTCCGAGCGATTTCAAATTTTTTTCAAAAATTTTCATCTTTCGGATCCTCTTGTAAATAAATAAATTGATGATTTTGAATAGCATCGAGAGCTTGTGCATGGAGCCTCCAAGCGATTTCAAAAATTTTTCAAAAATTTTCATCTCTCGGATCCTCTTGTAAATAAATAAATTGATGATTTTGAATAGAATCGAGAGCTTGTGCATGGAGCCTCCGAGCGATTTCAAAAATTTTCAAAAATTTTCATCTTTCGGATCCTCTTGTAAATAAATAAATTGATGATTTTGAATAGAATCGAGAGCTTGTGCATGCAGCCTCCGAGCGATTTCAAAAATTTTTCAAAAATTTTCATCTTTCGGATCCTCTTGTAAATAATTAATTGATGATTTTGAATAGAATCGAGAGCTTGTGCATGGAGCCTCCGAGCGATTTCAAAAATTTTTCAAAAATTTTCATCTTTCGGATCCTCTTGTAAATAAATAAATTGATGATTTTGAATAGAATCCAGAGCTTGTGCATGGAGCCTCTAAGCGATTTCAAAAAAATTTCAAAAATTTTCATCTTTCGGATCCTCTTGTAAATAAATAAATTGATGATTTTGAATAGAATCAAGAGCTTGTGCATGGAGCCTCCGAGCGATTACAAAAAAATTTCAAAAAATTTCATCTTTCGGATCCTCTTGTAAATAAATAAATTGATGATTTTGAATAGAATCGAGAGCTTGTGCATGGAGCCTCTGAGCGATTTCAAAAAATTTTCAAAAATTTTCATTTTTCGGATCCTCTTGTAAATAAATAAATTGATGATTTTGAACAGAATCGAGAGGTTGTGCATGGAGCCTCCGAGCGATTTCAAAAATTTTTCAAAAATTTTCATCTTTCGGATCCTCTTGTAAATAAATAAATTGATGATTTTGAATAGAATCGAGAGCTTGTGCATGGAGCCTCTGAGCGATTTCAAAAATTTTTCAAAAATTTTGATCTCTCGGATCCTCTTGTAAATAAATAAATTGATGATTTTGAATAGAATCGAGAGCTTGTGCATGGAGCCTCCGAGCGATTTCAAAAATTTTTCAAAAATTTTCATCTTTCGGATCCTCTTGTAAATAAATAAATTGATGATTTTGAATAGAATCGAGAGCTTGTGCATGGAGCCTCCGAGCGATTTTAAAAATTTTTCAAAAATTTCCATCTTGCGGATCCTCTTGTAAATAAATAAATTGATGATTTTGAATAGAATCGAGAGCTTCTGCATGGAGCCTACGAGCGATTTCAAAATTTTTTCAAACATTTGCATCTTTCGGGTCCTTTTGTAAAAAAATAAATTGATGATTTTGAATAGAATCGAGAGCTTGTGCATGGCGCCTCCGAGCGATTTCAAAAATTTTTCAAAAATTTTCATCTATCGGATCCTCTTGTAAATAAATAAATTGATGATTTTGAATAGAATCGAGAGCTTGTGCATGGAGTTTACGAGCGATTTCAAAAATTTTCATCTTTCGGATCCTCTTGTAAATAAATAAATTGATGATTTTGAATAGAATCGAGAGCTTGTGCATGGAGCCTCCGAGCGATTTCAAAAAAATTTCAAAAATTTTCATCGTTCGGATGCTCTTGTAAATAAATAAATTGATGATTTTGAATAGAATCGAGAGCTTGTGCATGGAGCCTCCGAGCGATTTCAAAAAGTTTTCAAAAATTTTCATCTCTCGGATCCTCTTGTAAATAAATAAATTGATGATTTTGAATAGAATCGAGAGCTTGTGCATGGCGCCTCCGAGCGATTTCAAAAATTTTTCAAAAATTTTCATCTATCGGATCCTCTTGTAAATAAATAAATTGATGATTTTGAATAGAATCGAGAGCTTGTGCATGGAGCCTCCGAGCGATTTCAAAATTTTTTCAAAAACATTCATCTTTCGGATCCTCTTGTAAATAAATAAATTGATGATTTTGAATAGAATCGAGAGCTTGTGCATGGAGCCTCTGAGCGATTTCAAAAAATTTTCAAAAAATTTCATCTTTCGGATCCTCCTGTAAATAAATAAATTGATGATTTTGAATAGAATCGAGAGCTTGTGCATAGAGCCTCTGAGCGATTTCAAAAAATTTTCAAAAAATTTCGTCTTTCGGATTATCTTGTAAATACATAAATTGATGATTTTGAATAGAATCGAGAGCTTGTGCATGGAGCCTCCGAGCGATTTAAAAAAAATTTCAAAAATTTTCATCTCTCGGATCCTCTTGTAAATAAATAAATTGATGATTTTGAATAGAATCGAGAGCTTGTGCATGGAGCCTCCAAGCGATTTCAAAATTTTTTCAAAAACATTCATCTTTCGGATCCTCTTGTAAATAAATAAATTGATGATTTTGAATAGAATCGAGAGCTTGTGCATGGAGCCTCTGAGCGATTTCAAAAAGTTTTCAAAAAATTTCATCTTTCGGATCCTCCTGTAAATAAATAAATTGATGATTTTGAATAGAATCGTGAGCTTGTGCATGGAGCCTCCGAGCGATTTCAAAAATTTTTCAAAAATTTTCATCTCTCGGATCCTCTTGTAAATAAATAAATTGATGATTTTGAATAGAATCGAGAGCTTGTGCATGGAGCCTCCGAGCGATTTCAAAAAATTTTCAAAAATTTTCATCTTTCGGATCCCCTTGTAAATAAATAAATTGGTGATTTTGAATAGAATCGAGAGCTTGTGCATGGAGCCTCTGAGCGATTTCAAAAATTTTCATCTTTCGGATCCTCTTGTAAATAAATAAATTGATGATTTTGAATAGCATCGAGAGCTTGTGCATGGAGTCTCTGAGCGATTTCAAAAAATTTTCAAAAAATTTCATCTTTCGGATCCTCCTGTAAATAAATAAATTGATGATTTTGAATAGAATCGTGAGCTTGTGCATGGAGCCTCCGAGCGATTTCAAAAATTTTTCAAAAATTTTCATCTCTCGGATCCTCTTGTAAATAAATAAATTGATGATTTTGAATAGAATCGAGAGCTTGTGCATGGAGCCTCCGAGCGATTTCAAAAATGTTTCAAAAATTTTCATCTCTCGGATCCTCTTGTAAATAAATAAATCGATGATTTTGAATAGAATCGAGAGCTTGTGCATGGAGCCTCCGAGCGATTTCAAAATTTTTTAAAAAATTTTCATCTTTCGGATCCTCTTGTAAATAAATAAATTGATGATTTTGAATAGAATCGAGAGCTTGTGCATGGAGCCTCCGAGCGATTTCAAAAATTTTCAAAAATTTTCATCTCTCGGATCCTCTTGTAAATAAATAAATTGATGATTTTGAATAGAATCGAGAGCTTGTGCATGGAGCCTCCGAGCGATTTCAAAAAATTTTCAAAAATTTTCATCTCTCGGATCCTCTTGTAAATAAATAAATTGATGATTTTGAATAGAATCGAGAGCTTGTGCATGGAGCCTCCGAGCGATTTCAAATTTTTTTTAAAAATTTTCATCTTTCGGATCCTCTTGTAAATAAATAAATTGATGATTTTGAATAGAATCGAGAGCTTGTGCATGGAGCCTCCGAGCGATTTCAAAAATTTTTCAAAAATTTTCATCTTTCGGATCCTCTTGTAAATAAATAAATTCATGATTTTGAATAGAATCGAGAGCTTGTGCATGGAGCGTCTGAGCGATTTCAACAAATTTTAAAAAATTTTCATCTCTCAGATCCTCTTGTAAATAAATAAATTGATGATTTTGAATAGAATCGAGAGCTTGTGCATGGAGCCTCCGAGCGATTTCAAAAATTTTTCAAAAAATTTCATCTTTCGGATCCTTTTGTAAATAAATAAATTGATGATTTTGAATAGAATCGAGTGCTTGTGCATGGAGCCTCCGAGCGATTTCAAAAATTTTGCAAAAATTTTCATCTTTCGGATCCTCTTGTAAATAAATAAATTGATGATTTTGAATAGAATCGAGAGCTTGTGCATGGAGCCTCCGAGCGATTTCAAAAAATTTTCAAAAATTTCATCTTTCGGATCCTCTTGTAAATAAATAAATTGATGATTTTGAATAGAATCGAAAGCTTGTGCATGGAGCCTCCGAGCGATTTCAAAAAATTTTCAAAAATTTTCATCTTTCGGATCCTCTTGTAAATAAATAAATTGATGATTTTGAATAGAATCGAGAGCTTGTGCATGGAGCCTCCGAGCGATTTCAAAAATTTTTCATCGTTCGGATCCTCTTGTAAATAAATAAATTGATGGTTTTGAATAGAATCGAGAGCTTGTGCATGGAGCCTCCGAGCGATTTCAAAATTTTTTCAAAAATTTTCATCTCTCGGATCCTCTTGTAAATAAATAAATTGATGATTTTGAATAGAATCGAAAGCTTGTGCATGGAGCCTCTGAGCGATTTCAAAAATTTTTCAAAAATTTTCATCTTTCGGATCCTCTTGTAAATAAATAAATTGATGATTTTGAATAGAATCGAGAGCTTGTGCATGGAGCCTGCGAGCGATTTCAAAATTTTTTCAAAAACTTTCATCTTACGGATCCTCTTGTTAATAAATAAATTGATGATTTTGAATAGAATCGAGAGCTTGTGCATGGAGCCTCCGAGCGATTTCAAAAATTTTTCAAAAATTTTCATCTCTCGGATCCTCTTGTAAATAAATAAATTGATGGTTTTGAATAGAATCGAGAGCTTGTGCATGGAGCCTCCGAGCGATTTCAAAAATTTTTCAAAAATTTTCATCTTTCGGATCCTCTTGTAAATAAATAAATTGATGATTTTGAATAGAATCGAGAGCTTGTGCATGGAGCCTCAGAGCGATTTCAAAAAATTTTCAACAATTTTCATCTCTCGGATCCTCTTGTAAATAAATAAAAAATATGATTTTGAATAGAATCGACAGCTTGTGCATGGAGCCTCAGAGCGATTTCAAATTTTTTTTAAAAATTTTCATATTTCGGATCCTCTTGTAAATAAATAAATTGATGATTTTGAATAGAATTGAGAGCTTGTGCATGGAGCCTCCGAGCGATTTCAAAAATTTTTCAAAAATTTTCATCTTTCGGATCCTCTTGTAAATAAATAAATTGATGATTTTGAATAGAATCGAGAGCTTGTGCATGGAGCCTCCGAGCGATTTCAAAAAATTTTCAAAAATTTTCATCTTTCGGATCCTCTTGTAAATAAATAAATTGATGATTTTGAATAGAATCGAGAGCTTGTGCATGGAGCCTCCGAGCAATTTCAAAAATTTTTCAAAAATTTTCATCGTTCGGATCCTCTTGTAAATAAATAAATTGATGGTTTTGAATAGAATCGAGAGCTTGTGCATGAAGCCTCCGAGCGATTTCAAAATTTTTTCAAAAATTTTCATCTCTCGGATCCTCTTGTAAATAAATAAATTGATGATTTTGAATAGAATCGAAAGCTTGTGCATGGAGCCTCTGAGCGATTTCAAAAATTTTTCAAAAATTTTCATCTTTCGGATCCTCTTGTAAATAAATAAATTGATGATTTTGAATAGAATCGAGAGCTTGTGCATGGAGCCTCCGAGCGATTTCAAAATTTTTTCAAAAACTTTCATCTTACGGATCCTCTTGTAAATAAATAAAAAATATGATTTTGAATAGAATCGAGAGCTTGTGCATGGAGCCTCCGAGCGATTTCAAAAATTTTTCAAAAATTTTCATCTCTCGGATCCTCTTGTAAATAAATAAATTGATGGTTTTGAATAGAATCGAGAGCTTGTGCATGGAGCCTCCGAGCGATTTCAAAAATTTTTCAAAAATTTTCATCTTTCGGATCCTCTTGTAAATAAATAAATTGATGATTTTGAATAGAATCGAGAGCTTGTGCATGGAGCCTCCGAGCGATTTCAAAAATTTTTCGAAAATTTTCATCTTTCGGATCCTCTTGTAAATAAATAAATTGATGATTTTGAATAGAATCGAGAGCTTGTGCATGGAGCCTCCGAGCGATTTCAAAAATTTTTCAAAAATTTTCATCTCTCGGATCCTCTTGTAAATAAATAAATTGATGATTTTGAATAGAATCGAGAGCTTGTGCATGGAGCCTCCGAGCGATTTCAAAAAATTTTCAAAAATTTTCATCTCTCGGATGATCTTGCAAATAAACAAATTGATGAATTTGAATAGAATCGAGAGCTTGTGCATGGAGCCTCCGAGCGATTTCGAAAATTTTTCAAAAATTTTCATCTTTCGGATCCTCTTGTAAATAAATAAATTGATGATTTTGAATAGAATCGAGAGCTTGTGCATGGAGCCTCCGAGCGATTTCAAAATTTTTTCAAAAATTTTCATCTTTCGGATCCTCTTGTAAATAAATAAATTGATGATTTTGAATAGAATCGAGAGCTTGTCCATGGAGCCCCCGAGTGATTTCAAAAAATTTTCAAAAATTTCCATCTTTCGGATCCTCTTGTAAATAAATAAATTGATGATTTTGAATAGAATCGAGAGCTTGTGCATGGAGCCTCCGAGCGATTTCAAATTTTTTTCAAAAATTTTCATCTTTCGGATCCTCTTGTAAATAAATAAATTGATGATTTTGAATAGAATCGAGAGCTTGTGCATGGAGCCTCAGAGCGATTTCAAAACTTTTCAAAAACATTCATCTTTCGGATCCTCTTGTAAATAAATAAATTGATGATTTTGAATAGAATCGAGAGCTTCTGCATGGAGCCTCTGAGCGATTTAAAAAAAATTTCAAAAAATTTCATCTTTCGGATCCTCTTGTAACTAAATAAATTGATGATTTTGAATAGAATCGAGAGCTTGTGCATGGAGCCTCCGAGCGATTTCAAAAATTTTTGAAAAATTTTCATCTGTCGGATCCTCTTGTAAATAAATAAATTGATGATTTTGAATAGAATCGAGAGCTTATGCATGGAGCCTCCGAGCGATTTCAAAAATTTTTCAAAAATTTTCGTTTTTCGGATCCTCTTGTAAATAAATAAATTGATGATTTTGAATAGAATCGAGAGCTTGTGCATGGAGCCTCCGAGCGATTTCAAAAAATTTTCAAAAATTTTCATCTTTTGGATCCTCTTGTAAATAAATAAATTGATGATTTTGAATAGAATCGAGAGCTTGTGCATGGAGCCTCCGAGCGATTTCAAAAATTTTTCAAAAATTTTCATCTCTCGGATCCTCTTGCAAATAAACAAATTGATGAATTTGAATAGAATCGAGAGCTTGTGCATGGAGCCTCCGAGCGATTTCAAAAATTTTTCAAAAATTTTCATCTTTCGGATCCTCTTGTAAATAAATAAATTGATGATTTTGAATAGAATCGAGAGCTTGTGCATGGAGCCTCCGAGCGATTTCAAAATTTTTTCAAAAATTTTCATCTTTCGGATCCTCTTGTAAATAAATAAATTGATGATTTTGAATAGAATCGAGAGCTTGTCCATGGAGCCCCCGAGTGATTTCAAAAAATTTTCAAAAATTTCCATCTTTCGGATCCTCTTGTAAATAAATAAATTGATGATTTTGAATAGAATCGAGAGCTTGTGCATTGAGCCTCGGAGCGATTTCAAAATTTTTTCAAAAATTTTCATCTTTCGGATCCTCTTGTAAATAAATAAATTGATGATTTTGAATAGAATCGAGAGCTTGTGCATGGAGCCTCTGAGCGATTTCAAAAAATTTTCAAAAAATTTCATCTTTCGGATCCTCCTGTAAATAAATAAATTGATGATTTTGAATAGAATCGAGAGCTTGTGCATGGAGCCTCTGAGCGATTTCAAAAAATTTTCAAAAAATTTCATCTTTCGGATCCTCCTGTAAATAAATAAATTGATGATTTTGAATAGAATCGAGAGCTTGTGCATGGAGCCTCTGAGCGATTTCAAAAAATTTTCAAAAAATTTCGTCTTTCGGATTATCTTGTAAATAAATAAATTGATGATTTTGAATAGAATCGAGAGCTTGTGCATGAAGCCTCCGAGCGATTTCAAAAATTTTTCAAAAATTTTCATCTCTCGGATCCTCTTGTAAATAAATAAATTGATGATTTTGAATAGAATCGAGAGCTTGTGCATGGAGCCTCCGACCGATTTCAAAAAATTTTCAAAAATTTTCATCTTTCGGATCCTCTTGTAAATAAATAAATTGATGATTTTGAATAGAATCGAGAGCTTGTGCATGGAGCCTCTGAGCGATTTCAAAAAAAATTCAAAAAATTTCATCTTTCGGATCCTCTTGTAAATAAATAAATTGATGATTTTGAATAGAATCGAGAGCTTGTGCATGGAGCCTCCGAGCGATTTCAAAAAATTTTCAAAAAATTTCATCTTTCGGATCCTCTTGTAAATAAATAAATTGATGATTTTGAATAGAATTGAGAGCTTGTGTATGGAGCCTCCGAGCGATTTCAAAAATTTTTCAAAATTTTTCATCTGTCGGATCCTCTTGTAAATAAATAAATTGATGATTTTGAATAGAATCGAGAGCTTATGCATGGAGCCTCCGAGCGATTTCAAAAAATTTTCAAAAATTTTCATCTTTCGGATCCTCTTGTAAATAAATAAATTGATGATTTTGAATAGAGTCGAGAGCTTGTGCATGGAGCCTCCGAGCGATTTCAAAAATTTTTCAAAAATTTTCATCGTTCGGATCCTCTTGTAAATAAATAAATTGATGATTTTGAATAGAATCGAGAGCTTGTGCATGGAGCCTCCGAGCGATTTCAAAAATTTTTCAAAAATTTTCATCTCTCGGATCCTCTTGTAAATAAATAAATTGATGATTTTGAATAGAATCGAGAGCTTGTGCATGGAGCCTCCGAGCGATTTCAAAAAATTTTCAAACATTTTCATCTTTCGGATCCTCTTGTAAATAAATAAATTGATGATTTTGAATAGAATCGAGAGCTTGTGCATGGAGCCTCTGAGCGAATTCAAAAAAAATTCAAAAAATTTCATCTTTCGGATCCTCTTGTAAATAAATAAATTGATGATTTTGAATAGAATCGAGAGCTTGTGCATGGAGCCTCCGAGCGATTTTAAAAAATTTTCAAAAATTTTCATCTCTCGGATCCTCTTGTAAATAAATAAATTGATGATTTTGAATAGAATCGAGAGCTTGTGCATGGAGCCTCAGAGCGATTTCAATTTTTTTTTAAAAATTTCATCTTTCGGATCCTCTTGTAAATAAATAAATTGATGATTTTGAATAGAATCGAGAGCTTGTGCATGGAGCCTCCGAGCGATTTCAAAAATTTTTCAAAAATTTTCATCTCTCGGATCCTCTTGTAAATAAATAAATTGATGATTTTGAATAGAATCGAGAGTTTGTGCATGGAGCTTCCGAGCGATTTCAAAAATTTTTCAAAAATTTTCATCTTTCGGATCCTCTTGTAAATAAATAAATTGATGATTTTGAATAGAAACGAGAGCTTGTGCATGGAGCCTCTGAGCGATTTCAGAAAAATTTCAAAAAATTTCATCTTTCGGATCCTCTTGTAAATAAATAAATTGATGATTTTGAATAGAATCGAGAGCTTGTGCATGGAGCCTCCGAGCGATTTCAAAAATTTTTCAAAAATTTTCATCTTTCGGATCCTCTTGTAAATAAATAAATTGCTGGTTTTGAATAGAATCGAGAGCTTGTGCATGGAGCCTCTGAGCGATTTCAAAAAGTTTTCAAAAAATTTCATCTTTCGGATCCTCTTGTAAATAAATAAATTGATGATTTTGAATAGAATCGAGAGCTTGTGCATGGAGCCTCTGAGCGAATTCAAAAAAAATCAAAAAATTTCATCTTTCGGATCCTCTTGTAAATAAATAAATTGATGATTTTGAATAGAATCGAGAGCTTGTGCATGGAGCCTCCGAGCGATTTCAAAAATTTTTTTAAAAATTTTCATCTCTCGGATCCTCTTGTAAATAAATAAATTGATGATTTTGAATAGAATCGAGAGCTTGTGCATGGAGCCTCAGAGCGATTTCAAAATTTTTTTAAAAATTTTCATCTTTCGGATCCTCTTGTAAATAAATAAATTGATGATTTTGAATAGAATCGAGAGCTTGTGCATGGAGCCTCCGAGCGATTTCAAAAATTTTTCAAAAATTTTCATCTTTCGGATCCTCTTGTAAATAAATAAATTGATGATTTTGAATAGAATCGAGAGCTTGTGCATGGAGCCTCCGAGCGATTTCAAAAATTTTTCAAAAATTTTCATCTTTCGGATCCTCTTGTAAATAAATAAATTGCTGGTTTTGAATAGAATCGAGTGCTTGTGCATGGAGCCTCCGAGCGATTTCAAAAATTTTTCAAACATTTTCATCTTTCGGATCCTCTTGTAAATAAATAAATTGATGATTTTGAATAGAATCGAGAGCTTGTGCATGGAGCCTCTGAGCGAATCCAAAAAAAATTCAAACAATTTCATCTTTCGGATCCTCTTGTAAATAAATAAATTGATGATTTTGAATAGAATCGAGAGCTTGTGCATGGAGCCTCCAAGCGATTTCAAAAAATTTTCAAAAATTTTCATCTCTCGGATCTTCTTGTAAATAAATAAATTGATGATTTTGAATAGAATCGAGAGCTTGTGCATGGAGCCTCCGAGCGATTTCAAAAATTTTTCAAAAATTTTCATCTTTCGGATCCTCTTGTAAATAAATAAATTGATGATTTTGAATAGAATCGAGAGCTTGTGCATGGAGCCGCCGAGCGATATCAAAAATTTTTCAAACATTTACATCTTTCGGATCCTCTTGTAAATAAATAAATTGATGATTTTGAATAGAATCGAAAGCTTGTGCATGGAGCCTCCGAGCGATTTCAAAATTTTTTCAAAAATTTTCATCTTTCGGATCCTCTTGTAAATAAATAAATTGATGATTTTGAATAGAATCGAGAGCTTGTGCATGGAGCCGCCGAGCGATATCAAAAATTTTTCAAACATTTACATCTTTCGGATCCTCTTGTAAATAAATAAATTGATGATTTTGAATAGAATCGAAAGCTTGTGCATGGAGCCTCCGAGCGATTTCAAAATTTTTTCAAAAATTTTCATCTCTCGGATCCTCTTGTAAATAAATAAATTGATGAGTTTGAATAGAATCGAGAGCTTGTGCATGGAGCCTCCAAGCGATTTCAAAAATTTCAAAAATTTTCATCTCTCGGATCCTCTTGTAAATAAATAAATTGATGATTTTGAATAGAATCGAGAGCTTGTGCATGGAGCCTCCGAGCGATTTAAAAAAATTTCAAAAATTTTCATCTCTCGGATCCTCTTGTAAATAAATAAATTGATGATTTTGAATAGAATCGAGAGCTTGTGCATGGAGCCTCCGAGCGATTTCAAAAATTTTTCAAAAAATTTCATCTTTCGGATCCTCTTGTAAATAAATAAATTGATGATTTTGAATAGAATCGAGAGCTTGTGCATGGAGCCTCCGAGCGATTTCAAAAATTTTTCAAAAATTTTCATCTTTCGGATCCTCTTGTAAATAAATAAATTGATGATTTTGAATAGAATCGAGAGCTTGTGCATGGGGCCTCCGAGCGATTTCAAAATTTTTTCAAAAATTTTCATCTTTCGGATCCTCTTGTAAATAAATAAATTGATGAGTTTGAATAGAATCGAGAGCTTGTGCATGGAGCCTCCGAGCGATTTCAAAAATTTCAAAAATTTTCATCTCTCGGATCCTCTTGTAAATAAATAAATTGATGATTTTGAATAGAATCGAGAGCTTTCGCATGGAGCCTCCGAGCGATTTAAAAAAATTTCAAAAATTGTTATCTCTCGGATCCTCTTGTAAATAAATAAATTGATGATTTTGAATAGAATCGAGAGCTTGTGCATGGAGCCTCCGAGCGATTTCAAAAATTTTTCAAAAAATTTCATCTTTCGGATCCTCTTGTAAATAAATAAATTGATGATTTTGAATAGAATCGAGAGCTTGTGCATGGAGCCTCCGAGCGATTTCAAAAATTTTTCAAAAATTTCATCTTTCGGATCCTCTTGTAAATAAATAAATTGATGATTTTGTATAGAATCGATAGCTTGTGCAGGGAGCCTCCGAGCGATTTAAAAAAATTTCAAAAATTTTCATCTCTCGGATCCTCTTGTAAATAAATAAATTGATGATTTTGAATAGAATCGAGAGCTTGTGCATGGAGCCTCCGAGCGATTTCAAAAATTTTTCAAAAATTTTCATCTTTCGGATCCTCTTGTAAATAAATAAATTGATGATTTTGAATAGAATCGAGAGCTTGTGCATGGAGCCTCCGAGCGATTTCAAAAATTTTTCAAAAATTTCATCTTTCGGATCCTCTTGTAAATAAATAAATTGATGATTTTGAATAGAATCGAGAGCTTGTGCATGGAGCCTCCGAGCGATTTCAAAAATTTTTCAAAAAATTTCATCTTTCGGATCCTCTTGTAAATAAATAAATTGATGATTTTGAATAGAATCGAGAGCTTGTGCATGGAGCCTCCGAGCGATTTCAAAAATTTTTCAAAAATTTCATCTTTCGGATCCTCTTGTAAATAAATAAATTG
This sequence comes from Oxycera nigricornis, assembly GCA_963942545.1. Taxonomy (NCBI): domain Eukaryota; kingdom Metazoa; phylum Arthropoda; class Insecta; order Diptera; family Stratiomyidae; genus Oxycera; species Oxycera nigricornis. The sequence goes on along the minus strand of OZ012664.1, from coordinate 14,750,392 downwards.
ATGATTTTGAATAGAATCGAGAGCTTGTGCAGGGAGCCTCCGAGCGATTTCAAAAAATTTTCAAAAATTTTCATCTTGCGGATCCTCTTGTAAATAAATAAATTGATGATTTTGAATAGAATCGAGAGCTGGTGCATGGAGCCTCCGAGCGATTTAAAAAAAATTTCAAAAAATTTCATCTTTCGGATCCTCTTGTAAATAAATAAATTGATGATTTTGAATAGAATCGAGAGCTTGTGCATGGAGCTTCCGAGCGATTTCAAAAATTTTTCAAAAATTTTCATCTTTCGGATCCTCTTGTAAATAAATAAATTGATGATTTTGAATAGAAACGAGAGCTTGTGCATGGAGCCTCTGAGCGATTTCAGAAAAATTTAAAAAAATTTCATCTTTCGGATCCTCTTGTAAATAAATAAATTGATGATTTTGAATAGAATCGAGAGCTTGTGCATGGAGCCTCCGAGCGATTTCAAAATTTTTTCAAAAATTTTCATCTTTCGGATCCTCTTGTAAATAAATAAATTGCTGGTTTTGAATAGAATCGAGAGCTTGTGCATGGAGCCTCTGAGCGATTTCAAAAAGTTTTCAAAAAATTTCATCTTTCGGATCCTCTTGTAAATAAATAAATTGATGATTTTGAATAGAATCGAGAGCTTGTGCATGGAGCCTCTGAGCGAATTCAAAAAAAATCAAAAAATTTCATCTTTCGGATCCTCTTGTAAATAAA